>JANPWX010000014.1:1256361-1471547 GCA_024734555.1 Trochalopteron elliotii
GGAGGAATGGGACTAGAAATAAGAAACACAATTTAAGAGTAGGTCTGCATATACATATGGATATACATATAAGAAGAACTGAATTAAAGTTGATCAGGCAGCTATAATAGTGTAATTTCTCAGTTGGGTGTCTCTGTCAAAGGGACACCCTGGTGTCCCATAGAAGCTTTATGACTTTAAGGCTTAGTTCTGCTGCACACGCTTCACTACTTTTTACTATTTGCAATGTCCTGTGTGCAGTAGCTGACAGACATAATACAGGGCCTGCAGAGTTGTGCATTGCTAGAGACAGGCAGGATAGCTTGATGAATCATTCATGGTACTGTTGGAAATGATAAAACTTTAAAATTTTTCTTTGTAACTTTAGTCTTGGTTTTGTTCTCCTTCACTCAGGGGGAAGGGAATTGAAGTTCTTCTTCCTAAGACTCTTCACTGGGTGAGATCTGATGAGTTTAACATCTGCACAGATTGGGAGTAGGCAGGAGATGCACAGGAGATAATGACCATTAACGAACATTATCCCCGAACCCTGTCCCCTGGAGCAGTGGGAGACACCTGGTCTGGGAAAAACTGATAAGAGAAGCAAAGAATGAGGACCAAATTGGCATTGAGAGCGAAGGGCACAATAACCAATAGGAGATCAAATACTAAGAATTGTGTAATTTAAGATCAATCAACAGGAATTTCTTTGGGCTTTTTCTGTTTAAACATGTGAAAAGTCTTGTAAAGAATTGTGTGATGGAATGATTTCCACTGCACAGGCCAAGCATGAATGGATGAAATGATTTCCATTGCACATCCTGGCCATGGATTTGGCCAGAATAACATCCTGGCCAAAAGAAAGTAATGCCTTTATTATCTAACACTAAAAAACTGTTAGTGTTGAAGAGTTTCTGGTTTTGTAGCAGTTTCGGTGACAGTACTAGACACCTTTGAAAAGGTACACGAATTGGTGTCAGTGAATATTTTTGTGGGAGTACCTATTGACATTTGGGTGACACAGAATCAGTTCCATGTCTGGCTCTGCTGTTCAGCTCAGCCTTTCCCAGCCCCCTGGCATGGCAGGCACCCATTATGGTTAATTCTTGCTGCTGCAGTGGGTTCAAGGGAACTGCTGTCAAGTAGACACAGAGGGATGTTACGTTAAGGTTATTTGAATCCATGGTAGAATTATTGGTTTAGACCCTGGCTACTTAAATTTCCCATCTTGTTCACAAATAGAGCTTTGATATCTAACTGAGAAACTGAACAGAACAAAATTGTACCACACTGTGACACACTTGATGAATTTTTATGAAGAGCAAATTTAATAATTAATTTTTTCTATGTATATTCTTGCAAGTAGAACCCCTATAAATACCATCTAAATTAGCAGTCTCTAAATTGTGTCAAACTTAGATGTTGATGATATTCTAGTTGCTTATTCATGCATTATGTTTCAGCTTTTTCAGCTCGTTTGGACTCCTGCATGACCTCGAGTATATTCACTCCTACTGCAGCTCGACTGTTACAAACCAACGTCACCAAAATATTTTGAAGCAAGTATGCAGTTGTTTTGCAAGGAGTGTGATACACTGTCCCTGGGGAAAACAACCTCAAGGTTTTATCTGGAACCCTAATGGTATAGCTAAAACACTTCTTCTGGGAGGGAATACAGGACTCATGGAAGATTGAGGTAAATTATTTCTCTGCTCCAGAAGTGCTACTCTTACGGATGAAATTGCAGATAACAGCGGGTGTGTCTCAGTGCTGTTAAACTTCACTTAGTTTGGAACGCTGGCAATAAAAGGCAAATTTAATTTACATTTTTGGCCTTTTCTAACTTACTATAACTGAAGAATGACTTCCCAATGGCATGCAGAGAGCAGTTATCTCTGCAGGGTGCTAGTCTGGCTACTGCGAAGAGGGAACAGGAACATATAAACAGCCAATTGATTTGCTGTGGTTTTGATAACTGTAGCATTTGCCTTACTTTATGCCAGGAGACACAGTGGCCATCCTACCACTGTGTTATGTGGGGATTGTAGGACTTTGCAAATCTTAAAGTTTCATTGTTTAGTCTCTTTAAAAGCAGATTAAAAAAACCCCAAAATGTATTAAAAACAGCCTCAAAATTGTAGCAACATGTAAACAATAGGTGAATCAATAAATACATCAGTTACACTGTAGAATCCTCGCCTCTTGTCTGCATACTGTAATGAATGAAATCCTTGAAGTCTGAAAGTATGGAGAACCCATGATTCTAACTCATTTTTTCCCCACAAATGTCATGAAATAGCATGGTGCAGCTGCCAGGCAAGTAGGCTAAAACTACAGGATTAGTGAGTACAAGAGTGAATGCATCAAGCAAGTAGAACTGGGAAAATGTTTTATGCTCTTATAAATCAGAATGCTGGCTCAGCTCTTGTTTTGTGCATTTTGTGGGAGGTTAGGATGCATTGGAATAGATTACCTAATGAAGCTACAATATTTTTCAATTAAGATTTTTCTCAATCAATCATATTTTATCTCCATTTACAAGATTTTAAAATCAACAAAAATGATCTCTTCTGTGATGTAATTTGTATAAAAATTCAGCAGTGCTGATGCAGATAAATCTAGGCAAGAATAAAGAGAGTTGCTGGTAGTTAGATATGTGGTAACCCTACATGGGAAGAATAACAAAGCACAGGATACTTGAGGGATACTTTCTCCTTGTCAGAGAAAAAAAATCTCGGAAAGCTATAACTGGGAAAAAAAAAAATTATACACATTTGTAGATTGACAAGTATGCTGACCAGACATAAGGAGAATTATCCTACCTTCCCAGACTGTCTAGTAAAATGAATCGCTCCCTGCAGGGGTCCTTTAAGTCGAGGGCTGGTGCAGTCACACTGCACACAGGCATGCCTAGTGACGGCATAACCTACCAGCTGGAGGGAACTTCCCCAAAGGAGCCCATGTCATTGTTTGCTTCTCAAAACACTCCAGACTCTTTCAAGGACTTCTGGAAACTGGATATAGCCAAGAGCAGCTGTTTTAACAGTTGTATTGATCGGTGATCCCTCAGGGTTAGATCCACAAGGGAGTAAATCTGCCATGAACTCCATTTTTTAGGTGCCAGCTTGTGGATCTATGATCTTCACATCCTTTTATTTTTCAGCTGTCACCTACCTTTGGATGTGTGTAAAGCCCATCAGAGTTAGGAAGGTAGAGGAAGCTGCCAACACAAGGCCTGAACTAGGACTTCCTTCTGCTGACGAAAGCTGCCAGCAGCCAGGCATGGCTCCTGTCTGTCCTTGCCTGTGCAAATATTTCACCTCACTACACAGATGGAAACACCCCCAAGGTGGCAGATGACCAGGGCATCTTCTCCTCTCCTGAGGCCTGGAGCAAGTTTGACAGCCCTTTTTCACCATGTGGCAGATCTTGGTGGCTCTCAGATGAGAGGAAGGGTCAATTGCAGTGCAAGCACAGCAGTCACAATGTGCCATCATAGATAATGGACCTACCGACAGAGGCAAGCACAAGGCACACCTCCCATCCACGGGACCACACAGTGGAAGTATGATGCACTAGCTGTGAAATATGTCTTTTGGTGATTCATACTATAAATTAAAGGTTATCCTAATCCTTTTCAGTACAAAATGTACTTTCAAGAGTTATTTTCCTGTTATGAATCACCAAACCAGTCTTCCCTCTAGGTTACCAACAGAGACCAAACTGCAAAACTGCAACTGGTCAGGAAAAAGAGTATAATTTAACTTCTCCATTAATTTTCAATTAGGAAATATATTCTGTTTAAGATAATGTTATAAATGAATTTTAGCCAATCGGATAGAAAGAACAAATTTTATTTTTCCATTTTAAAATTTATCTGGGACAGCCACGAAAACAACATTTGAATGTTGGGTGAAACAGACGATCGACAGCAGGGCTGCTATTTCGCACTGTTCCACACTTTGCTGGTGTTTGGGCCCGGGTTCTTATACTGTATTTTGTGCCTCTCGGCAGCAGAGGTATTGTGTCTTCAAATTCAAACCCAGTCTTTTCACTCGGTGGTGAATCTTGAACATATTTCTCAGCACTGGACCATGTTTGAAAGGACTTTCTGGGAATCCTCTTTTGGGATGTTGATTTCTCCAAATTCAGGGTCCACCCTTGAGATTAGTATGGATGGGTTAATGGCCCAGGTGTCCAAGATCTGATTAGCTCAAGGAGTCACATCCTGGCAAGCCACCCTCCTTTCTGGTGTAAATCAAGGTGTTAAGCTTGTACATTTACAGTTCACAAAGCATGTCCTGGTATTTGGAAAATGCCTGCTCCATTCCGGGGACCAGGATTACTTTTACATTTATAGGGTTACAAAAATATAGATTCTATCATCTACCACATTTATTATAGTTCCTATTGTTATAAATGATCAACTAGCCAATCGGATAGAAAGAACAAATTTTATTTTTCCATTTTAAATCTATCTGGGACAGCCACGGGAAACAACATTCGAATGTTGGGTGAAACAGACGACCGACAGCAGGGCTGCTATCTCGCACTGTTCCACGATTTGCTGGTAGTTGAGTCCGGGTTCTTACACTGTATTTTGTGCCTCCCGGCAGCAGAGGTATTGTGTTTTTTCAAATTCAAACCCAGTCTTTTCACTTGATGATGAATCCTGAACAGGTTTCCCTGTTACTGGGCCACGTCTGACAGGATTTTCTGGGAATCCTCTTTTGGGATGATGATGTCTTCAAATTCAGGGTCCACCCTCGAAATGGGTATCGATGGGTTGATGGTGGGTTGATGGTCCAGGTGCCCAAGATCTGATTAGCTCAAGGAGCTACATCCTGGCAAGCCACCCTCCTTTCTGGTGTAAATCAAGATGTTAATTCGTACACAAAGCATGTATCAGTATTTGGAAAACGCCTGTCCCATTCCAGGAATCAAGGTTAGTCTTACATTCACAGGGTTACAAAAATATACATTCTATCATCTACTACATTTACTACGTTTAATTGCACAAATTTATAATCATATCTATCACACTATATTTAATTGCACAAATTTATAGTCATATCTATCACAATAATATTTTCAAGGGAACTAAGTCTCCAAATGTTGAATTCAGGCTCTCCTAAATGCAGACTTTTTAGTCTTTCCAGAACACATAGATCATTTATCAGGTCTGGGTGTTTCTCCAGACTGTACTGGGGTGGGGTAGGGGCATAACTAGCTGAGAAAGAGGCAACGAGCTAGAGGAACTGTGGGCTTAGCCAACTGTCGGAGACGTTTTTTGAGGGGGGAGTGAGGCACAAGAAACTTTGGAAGTCTCTTGCAGGAAGATATCAGATGGGCAGTTTGGGGAAAATATGCCGGGGCATCCATAGAAGTCTGTGGCATACAGCTGGGGCACTCGATAGAGCAGGCAGCAAGAAGCAGAGAGGTGGGTGAATGGGTCAGATTTTCTCCTAGGCTGCCTTATTTTGCTCAAAACTCTGACAGAACTGCATATTCCTGCAGAAAACTCAACCTGCAGCTTCTTGCAAGGGAAATATTTCTACTAGTTTCCTTTAATGTCTTAAATTTTTGCTCCTAGAGTCTTAGACCCTTAAATACTATGGTAGCAAGCTTTGTTTAGAGCTATTTCCAGCCCATTCAAAGCTCTCCAGTGTGCTGAATCTGAATGCTCAGACTAGGTTTGAGCTTTGGAGCATGGAGACAGAGCAAGACCTCTTGATTTGAATTTGAAAGCAAAGGATGAAAAGGATAGTGAAAGGGAGAACCATCCTCACACCAACTGGGTGTGAATGGCATGGCTGTGAACTGGAACTGTTTTTAACAACAAAGTCTTCTGAACTCTACCTAACTAGCTGCACAGTTCAATCCCTGAAGGAGGATCCACCTCTCGCTGCTGGATTGTGTCACAGAACTATGTATTTATCAGCTATTCAAGCAGTGATGAGCCCTGGAGTCATATTCCTGGGTTTAAGAAAGAGAATAGTTTACAAAGATGAGGATATCTGTAGGGGTTTATTCACCCCAAAAGACACCGTAAGCAGTAGATAAGGTTAGAAAGAGTTAAATGTGATCTGGAGATGGTTTGCATTAACAGAGAAGCCATGGACAAGATCTTTCCAAGTTAATTTAAAAGTTCTGATTTTCCCCAGCCTTTGTTAAGATTCGTGAGTTCAGTCAATGAAAAGCAAAATGAATTCTAACAGTTCTCAGGAGAAAGGAGAAGAGTAAGCAGAAGTTTTGGCCTGGGAAATGTTTTCTAAAATATATATACCTGTCAAAGTAACCAAGTTCTACCTCTGTATGAGCACAAGAGGAGGCACAATGTGGTTTAAGAACATTAATCAGATACTTTTAGTATCTAGGAAAAAAAAGGCTCAATTTACTAAATATTTTCCAAAAGCACTAGATTTCAAATACTTTTCTTTCTACAATGTCCAAAACATTCAAGTTTTTGTCATACCACCAGAATAATTTGAAAATGTTCAAGATTTATCAGCTGAGTTTTAGAATTTTAATAGCAAGGTATTTGGTTGGGGAAATTTAAAGAGCTGATTAAAATTAAATGACAGCCACTCGACCATAACATAATGCAAGAGGAAAGGATCTAAACTATTAAATACACCAGAAATAAATGACCAGTTTTTTGATTCAGTGAGTTTATTCTTCTTTGTACTTGGGATACCACATACAAAATAATGTTATTACAAGGAGCTGTTATTTTTAAGTGCCCTAATATTAGCATGTACTGCTGTCAAAACTCTTAGTCAATTTACATTTCTGTCATAAAAGAGCACTGTACTTTTCTTTCCCATCTACTCCACACTATATCAATCTTACAGCTTTCTAAGTTAAATCAATGTATTGTCCTTATTTTTTTCTAATGAACTTCTGCACACAAAAATATTCTAAATAACTTTTTCAAATTCAAAAAACAGTCGTCTAGATGAGTCACTATTTTTAGGACACTGAAATCAATTTTTTCAGGACAAATTTATACTCTTCAGAGTACTGTGTAAAGTCAATCTCACCTAAAGATGTAAGAAGGCAAATATCTCTTACTTTAAAAATGTGCCTACGTGGGAAAATGCTATCTTCAGTTTTATGACTTTGGATTTGAAGAGGTCTTATTATATTTTAAATTAAATGCATGTCATTAGAGAAGGAAAAAAAGCTGAAATCTTCTGAAAAAAGGAAAAGGAGAATAAACAAAGGTATGCCAATAAATCCCAGGTGTTTCTATGCTAAAAAGATGAAATCAAGTCACTTTGACTTGTAAATTTGGCCTTTTGCAAGCTGAACCCTCTTTTCGAGGTAAACTTAGAAACTATGTTCCAGAAAAGGCTAAGTCCAGCTGTGACAGACCCTGGGTGAAGTTAAGCATTTAAATTGTTGTAAGTAATCTTGCTTAGTAGTGCTTATTGTTTTATTGAATGTATTGTCTTACTGTTCATAGTAAGACAAGCACATGTTATCTGAATTTATTAGGTTAAACTATGTTCATGTTTATATTTGTTAAGACTGAAAATAGAGGTGAGTTCTCAAAACCTAATCAGCTACCATGGCAAACAAAATTATTTCACTTCATGTAAACACATTTAATTAGTACCATACAGTGAAGTGACAAATATGCACAGTGATCAACTAGTGCTCACCAGGTCAAAGCCTGCATGAACATTGAAACCCTTTAAATAACTCTGTCTAACCTATCATTCACTGATGTTTGTAATGATTTGCTCATATTCACAGGAATCCTCTAAAAAATTATTGTGGCCCAGCCTGACAGCCAGCATTCATCCTAAGGATAAAGTTAAATCTTCTTAAAGAATTAACCAAGATACCATAATCCACTGAAATTTTATTAATGAGACTGATTAATGAAATTTTACTCTGTATTAATCTTAGCACCACAACCTGACATGGCTGCACAAGCAAAGGCATCACACAATTTTTTCCACCAAGCTGTTAGTACCTTACAGAGGCACTTCCAGCTGTCAAACACATAGGTTTGTAATACAGTTAACACCTGTGCTGACTGCCAAGACCACACTGCACCACTCCAGATGGGGGAAACCCTCATGGACTACGTGCTTTGCAAATCTGGCAAATTGATGGCACACACATCCTGCATTTGGATGTCTGAAATATGCACATGTACCCACTGATACCTTTTCATCATCAATATGGGCTTCAGTTCACACAGGAGAAAAAGGTCGGGATGCCATTGCACATTGGCAATCAGCCTCTGCTGTTTTAGGTACCCCCTGTACCATCAAAACAGACAATGGTCCTGCATACATTTCACAGAAAATGAGACATTTCCTACAGCTCTGGGGTGTGTCACACAGTGCTGGTATTTCCTGCTTAGCAACAGGACAGGTTATCGTGGAGACAGCACAAGACACTTCAAAACATATACTTGATAAACAAAGGGGAAAAATGTGCGGTGAATCTCCACAGATCAGGGTAGCTAAAACTATCTATACACTAAATCATCTGAGAGTATTAGAAAAGTCCCAGAACCCAGCCATTTTAAATAACTTTTCATCATTACAATCATCCAGTGATGTTCAGTTGCCCAAACCCAAAGTATATGGTGCGAGACTTCATCACCAATAGGTGCGAAGGCCCATGGAATCCCATCACCTGGGGATGGGGATATGTTTATGTTTCCATGGACACTGGGATGTGTTGGGTACCTTCCAGATGTGTCCGTCCTGCCCTATATCCTGCCTGGGACCACAAGCATCATCCTCCTGATGGCCCCTCAACAGAACTCGTGGAACCATGTGTAGAAGAGAGATTGAAACAACTTGCGCACCTACCTCATGGAAGTCTGACACTCTTGAAGTGACAGTTCATTTAAGGACTTTATTTGTTTACAATTTGTTTTTTCTGTTTGCAAATTGGTTTTTCCAGTTAGTTGGGTTTTTCTGACAGTTCTAAAAGTTAAATGGTTTCTTGTTTTTGTGTTAAGTTGTAGCTTTGTAACTTCTAGGCAGTTAGCCTGTGGCTTGTTAGCTTCAAGGATTGTGATCTCTCCTGACCGCTCCTAAGAGGTGAGTGCTGCAGCTCCAGTGGTACATGGGACACATCACTGGCTGGGGGAGCTAGGTTTGTCCAATTGAGTGGAAAGCATTCAAATTAGACTCATACTGTCTGTGTCATCCTATCTGCAAAGGGCTCTTGCAGAGAGAATAACAGAGAACACTTTACATTTTTTAATAAAACATAAAAGGGGAATTGTCACAGCACAGCTGGTCTGTAGCTGGACAAGATAAATCTGGCCATAACATATATCTAATTTGGCTTGCCTAGTTCAGAAGTACACAAGTCCCTGGATAAGGCAATGATAGGACAGATTTGAACTCAGAAACCTCAGCCAATCCTGTTCAACCCTGGATGAACACACGTCACTGGCAAGAGATCTGGGCGGTGCAGAGGCCCCAACCAATCATCTATCCAAGCCCGGGAAATTCAAATCCCCTATAAAAAGAAGTTCCAAACAATAAAATGGCTGTTTGTTGACAACCTGGGGAAGCTGTGTCGTTCGTCTGCCTCCGACCAATGACCTCACATAACAGAATAGAACTAGATAATTATTTTAGGAAAAGTTTATATGGTTACTATTTCTCCTAGATGTCTCTTGAATGTAAAAGCTTGGCCTCTGCATCTTCAGTTTTGTTGTGTTTTGGATCCCTACACCTGTTCCTTGTGGAACACAAGCACATTTTCATGGTTTCAGAGAGGACTGGAAATTATATAGAACCATCTGGCAACCTAATCATTCTCTTATAAATCATCAGGTTAGGCTTTGCTTTACATATTTCATTAGTATCCCTTTAAAGAGCAGGATAGACTTCTTGGCAAGACTCTAGCAGCTTCATCATTGGAGATGTCTTAGAACTTGCTAGACAAACATCTATTTCAAGCATCATAAAACAAATTAATCTTACTTTTGGACGGAGTGATAAATTAGATAGCCCCTAGCACCACTTTCTGTCCCATGATTAGATCACGTTTCCTGAAAGAGAGCATGTAATATGATTTCTGGTTCTGAATCAGGCCGTGGATTGACCCTGTTGTCCAGATGGTCACTTCTCAGCAGAATTGCAGGGTGTTTGGAAAAGGAAAAAAAAGCAAGGGTGGGTTTATAGGTAGATGTTGAATGAAACTGTATGGGAAATGTGATGAACAGCAGGAGAGTGTAAGAAGTTCTATCATCTGAGAATCCAAGAATTAACTCTTTAGTCCAGCATGTAGCCTGAGATAGCTCAGGGAGATTAAAAAATAGTGAAAGAACAAGTTTTTTAGCTGTTCTTTTGGGGTGGGATGAAAGAATTTTTAAGCGTGCAGAGACATAATTTTTGCCATTCTTGTCAGCAGTTTTAAGAGAAGACACGTGGTATTTACAATAGTGCTGAAGTCTTAGAAATGAAAAATAACAATTATCAAAAAGGATCTGGAAAATCTGTTAGAACATTTGTTTTTCACCCCTTTTCTGAAAGCTGAGAATTCTGTAACAGTTTAGAAGTTCAAAATCCTTTCTATGCAGTAGAAATTACTGTCTGTACCACAACAGCATCTGGAGACTCTGCAAGAGTTTTGGCCTTTTGTAGGCAAATACACACCTGATATGGTCAGAAGCTATGCATTTCCCGCAGAGTTCAAGTCCCTGTCACAAAAGATAGGAATGATATTCCTAGTTTATGTGGGGTATGGTGGGTTTTCTTTGTTTGATTTTGTTGTTGTTTTTGATTTTAAAATTGTGGAAAAAATACAGAGCAAGAGTATATATATTGCTTGAAAATCACCCAGGAAACTTATAGTACATATCAGAACTGAGTCCATCACTGCCAAATGTCCTTCTGTAGGCATATAATGATTTTAGTTTTAAGCAGACAGTAATTTTACAATCAGATCTAAAAGCTGCAAGAGATTGCTTGAAGGGATCCAATGACTGGCCCATGACCTCTGCTGATAAACCATTTAGGAACCACAAGGAGAGGTTGTACATCTATTTGTACATATTTTTGCATAGCCTGTTGTAAGCACCTGAAATGGAACTACTGTTTATGCAAAGTGTGCCTTACTAGTACGTGTGTCAGAATAGTTTCAGCAATGCAGTTTGTCAATGAGTAAAACCTGAGTATTTCACAGAATCACAGAATGTGTAGGTTGGAAGAGACCTTCAAGGTCATCGAGTCCAACCCAGCCCTAACACTTCAACTAGATCATGGTATCAAGTGCCACATCTAGTCTCTTTTTGAACACATCCAGGGATGGTGACTCCACCACCTCCCCAGGCAAACCATTCCAGTATTTAATCACTCTTTCTGTAAAGAACTTCTTCCTAATATCCAACCTATACTTCCCCTGACGCAGCTGAAGACTGTGTCCCCCCGTTCTGTCAGTTGCTGCCCGGAGAAAGAGACCAACCCCCAGCTGTCTACAACTGCCCTTCAGGAAGTTATAGAGAGTGATAAAGTCACCTCTGAGTCTCCTTTTCTCCAGGCTAAACAACCCCAGCTCCCTCAGACGTTCTTCATATGGCTCGTTTACCAAGTCCTTCACCAGCTTTGTTGCCCTCCTCTGGACACATTCAAGCATCTCAACGTCCTTCCTAAACTGAGGGGCCACAACTGGACACAATACTCAAAGTGTGCCCTCACCAGTGCTGAGTACAGGGGAAGAATGACCTCCCTGCTCCTGCTGGTCACACCATTCCTGATACAGGCCAGGATTCCATTAGTCCTCTTTGCCACCAGGGCACACTGCTGGCTCATGTTCAGCTGCTGTCACCAGTACTCCCAGGTCCCTTTCCTTCTGGGCACTGTCCAGCCACACCGTCCCCAGCCTATAACGCTGCAGGGGGCTGTTGTGGCCAAAGTGCAGGATCCGACACTTGGACTCATTGAATTTCATCTTGTTGGACTCTGCCCATCGATCCAACAGTTCCAGGTCTCTCTGCAGAGCCATCCTATCTTCCAAGCGGTCAACACACACTCCCAGCTTAGTGTTGTCCGCAAATTTACTAATGAAAGATTCAATGGCCTCGTCCATATCATCAATGAAAATATTGAATAGAGTTGGTCCCAGCATAGACCTCTGAGGGACACCACTGGTGACTGGCTGCCAGCTGGATACAGCACCATTTACCACCACTCTCTGGGCCCGGCCATCCAGCCAGTTCTTAACCCATTAAAGAGTGCTCCTGTCCAAGCCATGAGCTGCCAGCTTATCCAGGAGTATGCTGTGGGAGACAGTGTCAAAGACCTTGCTGAAGTCCAAATAGACAACATCCACAACCCTTCCTGCATCTACCAGGCAGGTCACCTGGTCATAAAAGGAGATCAGGTTGGTCAAACACAACCTACCTCTCCTAAACCCGTGCTGGCTGGGCCTGAGACCCTGGCCATTCTGTAAGTGCTGTGTGATGACACTCAGTATAAACTGTTCCATTATCTTGCCAGGTACTGAAGTCAGACTGACTGGTCTATAATTACTGGGATCCTCCTTCCCACTCTTTTTGTGAACAGGTTTTGTGAACATTGGCAATTTTCAATCATCCAGAACCTCACCAGTGAGCCAGGACCGTTGGTAAATGATGGAGAGGGGCTTTGCGAGCTCATCTGCCAGCTCCCTCATCACCCTGGGGTGGATTCCATCTGGGCCCATAGATTTATGAGTATCCAAGCATCTCAGCAGTTCTCTGACTGCCTCCTCTTGGATAATGGGGGGACCATTCTGCTCCCTGACACCATCAACGAACCCAGGAGGACAGTTGTCCTAAAGGTAAGTTGTCTTTTCACTGAAAACTGAGGCAAAGAAGGCATTAAGTACTTCTGCTTTCTCCTCATCAGAGTAACTAAGTTCTCACTCTCATCCAATAGGGAGCAAAGGTTGGCCTTACCTTTCCTTTTATCATTAATATATTTGTAGAAACATTTCTTATTGTCCTTTACAGAAGTCACCATTTTAAGTTCAAACTGAAATTTGAAGTAGAAGGCTACTAGGGAAAGAAAAAAACACTTTTTATGATACCGTAGTAGATATAGAGGGGAAATTTCTGTATCAAATGTCTTAAGTACAATCTCTAGACACTTCAGAATATTGAAAGAACTGCATCCCCTGCTTGAGAGGTTTGTTGGATGAAAATGGAAATCTGCTACTGCATTTCAGAAGGTAATTATTGAAGTGAAAAACTTAATCAGATTAAATTGTGAGCACTTTGCCATCCCATGTGAGTCCATAATTTGTTTTTCTACAAGGTCACGGATCACCAGGACATCAACAGGTCCCAGAAGACTTAGCTAGGTTGACAAAATCAGGAACAATATTAAGTGACCAAAATAAAAGAAACACCACATGGAGAACAACGAAAAGAAACAAAACCTGAGATATTTCCACCAGTCACACGATGTATAACAAATACTGCATGTAGTTAAACCAAAGAAATCTGTTTGGTGAAGACAAAAAGAGAGCCATATGAAGCAGCTGAAATAGGATGGGGTTTGAGTTAAATAAAGAGATATTAAACATTTTTCACTTCCATTCAGTGTTAGAAATATCAAAACACAAAATCCACAATATACGCTAAGTTTGTGGAAAGAAAAAAGAATTTTTTTTTTTTTTTTTAAATCTGGTGGAGCTTTTAGCGATGTTGAGGGCATATCTCCCTAAATTGTAATAGAAACGTTTTACTATCCATTGCCTAACTTGTAAAATATTTTATTTGGAAATAAATGAGATAAACTCCAAATAGGAAGATTTATTTTTAAGAAATTTTGCTGATCATTACTTTATTGTTATGACACTGATTTATTAGAAAGTTCTCAGTTCCTTAGCATTATTTTTCCAAGGAAATTAATACAAAGAATATAATTTTTAGAAATCTCTACCTGAAGGAACAAAGTTGCTGGAATTAATTAAAAATTATAGGAGAGAGATTACTTGCTATAAATTTAGCAGTTTTTATTTATACTAATGCATTATAGCACTTCCATGGACAGGTTAGCTAAATCTCTGGCAAAATATATTTGAGTTTGTTCTACAGTCTGTGCTCCTGACAGTTGCCAGGCACAGATAGCTGTGGAAACCAAAGTTCTGTATTTGTTCACTGTTCAAGGATAGGGTTCCTGAAGCAGATCTGACCTGGACCGAGGCATGGGTCTATTTATATCTTTATGCCTACTGGTTTCCCAGTTGAGCATTCCTGCCTTGCTGCCAATCCATGGGTTACATTTCCCAGCCAATGTCTTCAGTGACTGAGACCTTCCCTAGTGCCCTGTCAGTTATGGTGGGAATCAGATTACACAAACATGGCAGAAAGATGGAGAGCAGTAGAGAGGAAGGTGGAAACACTGGCTGTGGAAGGGACACCATCTGTCCAGCTGGAGGAACTCAGGTTTAGCTGGAGGAGCTCTGTTCTTTTTTTTGGCTGGTTGACATTATGGACAAAATTTGTGAAGAACAATAAAACTGAATTTTATGGTCAGAGCAGAGTGCCTTCACTCTTCTGGGCCAGTGGGAAGACAATCCCCTGAATGAACATACTTGCAACTATTCACTCAGCAGAGGTATCCCCATCCACTACTGTTTGCCATCTAATGCTTCTTTTGGATAAAGTCTACACTGGTGTTTTATCAAAGTAAACAGAAATGAGACACAGAAGTCCTACTCATAATTGTATCTGAGCAGAAACCCTGAACCAACAGCCAAACATATAAATTAAAAAAAAGTAATTCTTTTGCACATTGGAATATTTTTCAGCTACTGTTACCTATGCTGCAGGTTAAGGAGAGAGAATGTGACAGAAGAGAAGCAAAAAACCTGTAATTTAGTAACTGGAGTGCCTAGCCTGTAGCATCTCCTGAAAGAAGAGGGAAGCAGGGGATTTGGTACCTCACCTTCAAGTGCAGTGTGTGCAGGGGGTTGTAAGCCTTGGCATAAAAACTTTCATTTCAACTGAGGGACACCTTGGGCTAAGCACCAGAGAAGCACCAGGATGACAAATGAAACTGAGAAGTCACTTGCTCCCACACAGGGCAGAGAAGCAAGGAGTGTTCTGTCTCCTTGATGCCCAGGGCCTGTAACCTTCCCTGACAGAAAGCTGAGACTTATCTTCCAGTGAAGGGAGTGTAGTCTGCTCTGAGCAAGGGAGCTGCTTTGCTGTACAAAAACTGTGTGCAATTATGTAAGCAAAAAATAGCTGAGAGGGACATAAAAATAAAAAGAAGAAAGAAATAGAGAAGTGAGTAGGCTTGGCCAGCTGAGCAGAGAGCACTGGCCATGCCAGGACTTCCTCTCAGGGCTGCTGGGACATTTGAGGAGGAGAAAGCATTTCTCTCTCATGTTTTCATGTCCTAACTGCATTAAACAGTGGAGGGAGCATGAGATTGCATGCATAGGTTTTCTGACTGTGTCCCAAGGGGCTAAAAGTTGGGTACTCATCCATATCCAAAGCCAAGAAAATTTCTCATAATGAAACTTTCATTTAAAATTTGACTTTCAGGACACTCTTTGATGAATGAGATTTTTAATTGAATCTTCTTTGACTTGAAATTGTATTTCCCATCTCAAACGTAAGTTTCCTGAACGCCAAGGTGAGAATGGGAAGAGACATCTTTCACATCCTTAGCTGAAATATACAAGTGAGTGAAAACAAATCAAAGTTTACTGGGAGGAATAAAGGAGACATAAAGGTAGGGCATGATTTGAGGGTTCAGGTTCAGGGTCCATAGTTTAAAAAGGAGATGTCCTGGGCTACAATATTCTCTATCAAAGAACAGTTTCTATGTTTTATACTAAAGAAAAACTGTCCCAGCAGCAGAGACACCAAAACTCTACTCTGATGTCTTAACATTGGACTAGAACATTTCTTTGTTGTATTGTCTTCTCTTTAGATTCAGCAATTCACTTTATAGAGTGACACGCCTTGGATGGAGAGAAAGGGGAGAGAGAAGGTGGAGAGAAATGTTAGAGTCAAAGATTGTAGTCAATTTTACCCTTTGCACTGGGCTATGCTCCCACAGTTGAGACATTATTCTCAGATCCATCTTGCCTGGATCTGAAGACTGAATTGAACTACAGGTTGTTCTGCCTGGGTGAAAATCTCCTAGAGTGAGGCTATTTAAAAAAAAAAAAAAAAAGAAAAAAAAAAAAAGGGACATTTGTTCTCCTATGTCTTGTGCAAGAAAGAGTGGTTCCTACTGTTTCTTGGAAGCAATTGTTTCCTGTTAGTTTTAGAAACAGTCCAGCCAAGCCTCCCAGAATAGTCAATTGTGAAATTCACTATTAAATAGTGAATATTAAGTAGAGGAAGAATGCTAAGTAAAGGAAGGCCCAGTTTCTGAATCTAAATGCAGCTTAAGCATGAGAGAGACCTGGCCTAAAGCCTGGTGATGCTTTAGTCCCGTACAAATTTTGTTCTCTTCCCCCTTCACTTCTCAAAGTAGAGTATACCCAGTAACATCCTTTAACTTCCTGAACATTTCCAGGTGCCTGGATTCTTTGCTCTGTTTTCATGTTCAGATATCTTCTACTGAACTTTTGGATGCACTTCTGCCTCTAGTTTGTTCTTTATTATTTGTCTCTAGCATACAGCTGAGCTCAGTTTCCTGACTGCCTGCTCAGAAGGAAGGTGAGCCTTTGACTTTGGCTGCCCTCAACATCACCATGGCCTGATTTTTCCCAAAAGGCCCAGGGTTAGGCCATATGTAAGCAGGGATTGCTGGAATTGCAATTGTGGGTGCAAGTGCCTAAATCGTTCTTAAAGTACTCAGCACTGTAAGATTGAAATCAATAAACTAAAACCAGGAGGTTCTGAGGCAAATATGAAAAGTCTGAGGTAAGGAGTTAAAATAAGTGCCTACTGGTGGTTTCTTTTCATAATGGAATGGGAATTCATTCATGCTGGAAGCCTTTGTATGGGGAGTGTGTGAAGTCTTTAATTAAAGTTGATTAAAATGGTAATTTTGAGCTCTGATAGTTTAGAATAACAATTTTTTCTCTCCTCACTCCACATCTGAAAACCTTTAAACTACTTCAGTGAACTGAACCTAAGTAATCCTGCTCCTATTTTTAGGGACATAAGCCCTGGCTTCAGCAGGGCCATGGCAGTTAGAATAAGATTTTCCAAGTGTGGAGGATTAGCCTTTGCAGCAGTTGTATGACAAAGCAATATAGTTGCCAATGATAACAAGGAGGAGGAAAGAATTTATCATTTATTACATATTCATATTTGCCTTTTTTAAACACGACATTTATGAAAATGCATCCAAAATTATTCTATTTTTTTTGTTTTGTTTTTGCTTGTTTGTTTTTTAATTACTCAGAGCTTTCAGTTCCACAAATGTCTCACCTCACTGCAGAGCAGAATAGATGAGTACTGGATGCCAGTTCTGTCCTGGAATTGGGAACACTAAGTATTGGAATTGAGAACACTAAGCATCACGGTTTGGGTCCTGTCTAATCCTCTGGTGTGGAGTTAACCCACTGAAACATAAAAGCTCCTCTCTTCCTGGTACTCATCTTTGTAATCATGAGGAAAGCAGCAAATTAAATACATAGATGAACAGACATTTTATTATCCAGCTCTTAGATATCTATACTGGCTTTAGTCTTCCTGTAAAATCCATGCTCCAGCTGAGCAAGTGAACTAGCACTGTTAAATTTTATGACATCAATCCTGCACTGGTGAACCTGCAAGATGACAAAAGAGATAAATTACTGAAACAGCAAACCAGCAGAGGACAGTGCAGAAGGCTAAGAGGTGAACTTGTCATTAAAGCAAAAAACCTCAGCTCACAACTTTCTCCCTTAATTCCATAAAGCCCCCTCAAACACATCACCCCAAACTCAAAACTCTGTTATAGTCCAGCTGGTGAAACACACAGGGTTTCAGAAGTAGCATGGATAACACAAAGTAAGAAATGTGGAGCCCTGTATTTTCACTGATTTGGGGTAAATCTCCCTTTTCAGTTGCAGAATTTTTCCATGTAAAAAGATGACAACAAAGACATCGGATATTCTTGGTTACCATAATTTAAATGCTCATCTGGTCCTACATACATTGCCTTGAAGTTCACGCTCTGTGGATTTTTCAGAGACCTCCTTTATTGACACAAACATTCACAAGCAGATCTCTTTAGACACATGTATAACTCTTTACAGCTCCTAGGGGATGCATCTCTCTTCCTCTTTATGCCACCTTATGGCATGAAGAAGCTCTCAGTTCCTGAGAGAATACCCTGTTGTGCACATACTGCAAGCTGCTGGAATGATTTTGTGTCATTTGCCCTTCTTGTGGTGCCTTAGGTCCCCTCACAGGAACCTGTTGATCTCAGTGGAAAAACAGGAGAGTCTTAAACCCCTGAAAGTTTCTTTAAATTATGGTAATTGCTGGTGGACAGGTGGAATAGCAAATCAGAAATTTCTGTAAAGGAAGTCCCAGGCATTCTTCTTTTTCCACACCAATGCTTGCTGCAGGGTGGTGTAAAAGCACCACAGAAAGACATCGTTCCAGATGCTACCTTTATTTTTATGGAGAGTCTCATTCATTTTTCTGGACAAAAAGATACTTTGTGTTTTCAACCCAATAAAAAAAGTAAGCATGGATGAATCTTCCTTAGTGAGTTTAACTGGGACTTAGTATGAACAATTTTGATTTTTAATCCATTTCACTGGATCTGGACATTAGCAAAGTTTTCATCCTCTGATACAAACCCATGGTCAAAGTTACAAAGGCATCTTTGGTGCTGATAGATGTACCTAGTAGGATTTGCAAGTACCTGAAAGTTGCAGACACCAAATTTTAATTGCCTGGGCAGAATCCTTAAAGAGACATATCCACTAGATGACAAATTATCTAAATATCAGTTGTGATATCTCCTAAGTTTCATGTGTCAGACCTATCATTCCCATAAAAAAGTCCTAAATTTTAGTGGAGTAATCTGAGGCTTCTACAGACTTCATGGGAGACTTGAGCCCTTCTCTTTGCTTTGCAACATGTAACTTGTCAATGCCTAGAGTTAACCCATCAAAGTTCAAAGAGAAATATCTGAAATACTGATCCTTCTTGTGATTTAGGCTTCAGATTCAGGCCTTCAGGATGTTTTGATCAGTTCTGAAACCAGAGATAAGATAGATTTTTTTGTTAGGTTGTTTTTTTGTTTGTGTTTGTTTGTTTGTTCATTCTTTTCCCCTGAGATCAGAGAAATCTTTGTCTTCAGCTTCCTTTTCCCTAGACATTACCTTGAGCATCAGCCTGCATGGTGCTCAGGCAAGACCAGACTTTGAGCTACAATAAACTCAGCCAGTCGGTATGAATAAATACCAGATAACATAAACCAGAGAGGAGTGTATAAGGAAATGGTTTTGGGTGTTAAAATAAGGTGTACAGTTTGAAAAGTAGATTCTGCTCCCAGCTCTTGCTGTGAAAATTTCTTCAGAGTTTTTAACCTATTGGCTAATAAGAGGGTGAGAAATTGAGGATTACTGGCCAGGATTATAAAAAAAACCCCATTACCCCTAATAATCCTTTCTGGATAATCTTTTCTCTTAATAATATCACCCAAATTTCTTGCAATGTAGTGCAGGAAAGGCAGCATGTTGTCCATTGCAGTTGTCCATCCTATCAGGATCATTCATGCTAGTCTCTTGGATATGTGGGTTGGACTTCCCTCAAGTTAGAGACAGTAGTATCTAATGTGATGTTTCCTACCTGCTCTGCCACAGAAAACTATTTTTGCTCCCTCAACTGTAAAGAAATGGTTTCCTTCCTTACTTTGGAGGTTCATTGAATACCTCTGCTAGAGTGGGGTCTTCAGCAGGTGTGGAGTGTGTGCTAGGCACCAATCTACATACAATGGGCATATGCTGAAAACACAGGAGCCTAGAAGAACTCTTCATTAGAAGGCATCTAACAAAATTGATATGCCTTGAAATCTAGGTGACAAAGGATGCTGCCTTCTAATTTGACTGGAAGTTTCAGTTCCTAGAGAAGCACTTATCTGATTCTTTGAAGAATTACAAGTTTAACTTTGGAATTCTTCTGCCCTCTAAACCCTGAGTAAAGAAATAAAAGCTTTTTCTTTACTTCTGCCTATACTAACAGCACCCTGAAACTTCAATTTGTCCTCTATGGAGCCTCAAGGCTTCACTTATGTTGTGGCAGTCTGGTTTGACATGTTTGTCAACTTAACCATCAGCATGACACTGCAGCGGAACATTGGTGATTTAGGTGTAAAATAAAATTAGATAAAAATAGTGCAGGGAAATTTCACATAATGTCAGAGACCCTATTCTGGCATAATTCCATGCCCTCCAGAATATCCTTCCATTAAACCGATTGCAAGGCTTATATGCACTAGAAATTGAAAGGCAATGTGGGTTTATCACTTAATCTTCAATATTAGTTTGTCCTTTTTTTATTATGTGGGACACTTTAGTTGAATCTCTTCAGAGATGATATAATTTCTTTTTTGGTTTTCTATTTCGGAGTTGTCAGTGGAACAAGTATTTGTCATAAATCATTTTGACCTGAGGTGTCTCATCAACAACGAGGACCATACTCTGAAATATGTTCAGCTTTCTTTTGAATCTGTCATGAATTTGCTAAACTTCAGCTCACTCTCTATGCCACTCAGATAAATTATAAGCCTAGAGATTCTGCAAATGATGAGGAGAATCTCTCTCTTCTTTTTTGTTATTACTTTTTCCTTGCAGCAGAGATTTGTTTCATGCACAATCATTTTAATTTATCAGGATATGTGCTAGGCATTTTGAATAAGACCAACACTGAACTGAACTTTCACCTGAATAGGAGCAAAATTAATCTTGAGATTAAGAAAATAGTCTTTAGAAATACTGCATCTCCATTTTGCAGAAATGTGGCAATTTCACAAGAAAATGAGAGCGAGGTATTTATAAAATCATTTATTGACACACTTGGCTGATCTTTGGATGAGAATAAGCTTTTTTTCTTTTCAAATTTCCTCATCACTGGTTATATTGTTCTGGCTTTTAATATGCAAAATAATAAAATTTTGTGAATCTGGTTCATTGGGGTTTTTACACTGTGGTTTATTATATTGCTACCTCTTAGCTAGATCCTGTTCTAGTGAGGTAAATCCCATGGGAGCTGCACTTAGATCAAACTATGCATACATAATACGCAGCTGACATTGTTTACGAAGTGCTAATGGAAGTGGCTGATTTTGCTTCTAGTGAAGTTGGTAAATGCAGAATAAATCCTGAAATGAGTATGTATACATGAACATTGTTTTTTGTACACACATACCTTTACCTGGTAGATGTACTAGGGACAGGCAACACTTCTAAGAGCTATGAATATGAAGACAGCACAAATTTTAGCAAGACTAACAATCCCTGAACTGTAAGAAGTAATGGTTCCAGCTTCTCAGATTACTTATGCTGGGATGAAACTGGAATGCTATGGTTAATAGTACATGCGTTTGCTCCTAATGATATTTTCCTATTGGAAAATATGATTTTAGTGAAATCAAAACTGGTTAGATGGGTTTGCTTATTTCACTGAAGCTTCAGAAAAACAATTTCATACCTTAAAAATATTCTCTTTCCAGGTCTGTAATATTTTGTTTTTTCATTATTAAATAGCTTTTGAATTTTAAAAATGCATAAAATCAGAGAATCACAGAAAAATTCATTTTGAAAGGAACTTAACCAGTCTCCTCCTCATAATGGGCTCAATGTCATACGCAAACCAGTTGATAGAGTATACAACTGTAGTAGAAAATCAAATGTGAGACAAAATATTGTGATTAATGACAAACCAAGGAAAAAGGATAAATGATGCTTTCAAGAAAATTTGAAATTGTCTGTTTTTTTTCTGGTAGGTTATGACCAATATTGAAAAGATAAGTTTCCCAGAAAGCAGAACCTATTTTATAACTCATTTATTGCTTCAGTTGACAGCATCACAATGCACCAAAGCCAACACAGTAATATATCTAGCAGATTCAGCAACTAAAAACCTCATGTGTGAAAATCAAAACTGGTCAAAGGGCTACACTGTTGTAAATACTGTGGTTGATTTAGTCAGATTGAATATTGACTGTTGTGGTACACAAGAATAGGTTTCTGTCCTAGAAGAACAGCAATCCAACTTGCATGCTGAGTGCAAGCTCAAATAATATGTCATTTCAGGATCAAATGGAAAGTTTGTTCCAAACAGTGAGGTTACCTAACCTCTCCTCTTTGAATTCCTCTGCAACTCGGTATCAGCATCTTAAAACAGAACCACAATCCCAGAATCAGTGCTTCTGGTTCCTCAAACATGCTAAACCTTCATCATTCATCTGGTTCTCACAGTCATGGAAAACTCCATTGCTCTCCTGTATCAGCTTATTGAAACAAATAAAACAGAACCAAAATTAACCCACTGTCCTGCAACATATAAAATGAAATGAAGCAAATCTTTCCACATCCCTCTTCCCCACACAGTTGATACCATAACCAGGGAAAGGAACATAGGCTTTAAAAAAATCAACCTTTGTGTATAAAAGCTGTGGATCTTAGTTAAGCGTCTAATACAGTCTAGAATGTTTTTTTACATTTTTTGACACTTTGATCAGACAAAATGTTGCAGGCAACTTTGTACAATATTTTGATAGAAGTATGCTACGAACAAACAATTCCTATTGCAAGCATGACAGGAAGAGACAGTAAAGGCAAGAAAGCAGAAAACAAACACAATAAAGAGGAATAAAAATTTAAAAAGTAACAATAATGAGGAGAAAAAATAAAACCAAAAATAAATGTCAGTGGAAAGAAATTAGAAGACTCAAAGATGAAAACTGCAGTGAAGCAGCAAAATGAAGAATACAAAAAACAAGAGAAGAGAAGAGAAGAGAAGAGAAGAGAAGAGAAGAGAAGAGAAGATTAAAATTAATTATATAAATCTATGTGCAATCACACTGCACAGAAATAAGGAAAGTAGAACAACTAGGGAGATAAGAAAATAACCCCAAACTAAAAATATGAATGTAAATTGAAATGTGTGTTTTTGGAACCTGGGAACAGCAAACAAATTCTGTAATATAAAGTAATAATGAAAATCAAGGGACAGGACAAGAATTTTGAAAGAAATTTCTTGTTCACATTTTTAAAAAAGTTTCAGGCTCACTGATTTTAGGATCTTGGATTACAGCTGACAAATCTTTCCATGGTGATTAAAGACCATAATTTCTCAGTTGCTCTCCCTGATTTTTTTTTACTCTAGTGCTAAAGAGACTTGTTGGAAAGTGTCTTCTGCCTGTCCTTCAGCTGAGCAATGTACAGCCTGCAGTGCTGGGTCTGAAATGCCTGGGCTGAGGTCAAGACATCATTTCTGACTATTTTTTGAAGGCTTGAGTTAGTTCATCCACCAACAGTTAAAAGGGTGTTTTCAACTGTACAAGCAGATGCAGGGCAGAGGGAAGGGAATCAGACCTGGAGGTGTTTCTGTTAGATCTTCATCTTTCTTAAATACCCATGGTAATCTCCTAGTTGGGTTCTACCACTATACTATTTATTTGAACATCTGAAAACTCTTGTAACATAGTGAATGATTATGGTGCCCCAAGAGGATAAAAAATTTCAATATCACTCTGAAACTCTGTAGCTGAGCAAGAAGATAACATAAGTATGTCCTAATCCTGCATCACAGACCGCAGTTTTTTTTGTTGTGATTCCCTATCCTTGCTCCCCTAAATTCTTTCACTGTCAGTAAAGATTTCCACTAACTTAATCTAATTGCTGTTTTAGTCTTCCTTCCTCTCCCCCTCCTCTTTCTGTTTTAAGTGTCACATTGGTGGTACCTGTTCATTAGCAAAGGGAAAGGAGTTTAGGAAAAGCAACTGGGAGCTGCACATGGGTGGTCAGGGAGGAAAAGTAGGCTAATTCAGAGCCAGAGAATTGAATGGCTGGCAGACACAAGTAGGGAACAAAAAGGAGTCAATGTGGATAACAGGTATGGATCAAAATCACTGTGTTTGTAAATAAGAGGAAATTAAGTGCCCCAAGGCTGAATTGGCACTGACTTGCTGTTCCAGAGGTGTTGTTTATATTCTTTCAGAAAGTACACATTGAAGCCTTGAGGTGCTTAAGAATATCTTGTCCCTGCACTAACATCACTCAAGTTTCCTTGACTCTAGCAGCAACCGTGGACGTGTGTCTTTTGGAAACAGCTGGTACCCAGTCAGCCAATATGAATGTAGGAAGATTCAGCCTGCAAAAGCCCATGTAGCTATACCCCCACCCCCTCTTTAACAGTCCTGCACTATTGCTTCTTAAATCCTTCTATCGTAGTGCTACCTAAATCTAAATGTATGCACTTCAAAATGCAGTTTTCGGCTGGGTTCCACAGATCCAAATGATGCTGAGAGGTAACAGATGGAGGTAGCCTGAACCAACTCCCCAAGGAAGGGTCTGCCACTCCAGCAGAGCAGTGTTAGAGCTTTTATAACTGCCAGACTACAGATCTAGGTGACAGTTTCCGTCTTCAGGGAGGCATTAGTATACATAGAGTTCAAAAATGTAAATTAACACTAGCCTCACTTTTTGTTACATAGTTTATAGAGATATAATCATATTCACACACAATATTTAGTGAGACTCCAATTCTGTGTGAATAGCATTTTTGGTCAATACCCAGCAGGATTTATTTATATACACATACATGTATGAATATATTTTTTTAATCTTATATTGATAATTATTGAAATAATAATATGCTGACACTTTCTTTTCTTATTCTAACCCAAGAAAAAAAAAATAAGTAAAATAGTCTATCTATTTCACAGCAGTGAAACAGTCTTCATTTTCTCAATGACAATTTTTTCCACTTGGTTAATAGGACAGGAAATTTTACCACAATAATTTGTTCTTTAGATACAAATATTAAAAGGTAAAAATGTTAGCTTGTGGGGTTTCCTGACACCCTGGAGCAAAAGAAAAGGAGGAATATAATTATCTTTAACCATATTAAAGGCTAAAGAAAATAGTGTGAATTTGTTTTAGTTAAACTAAATCACTCTACCAGCTTTTGCCTTAAACAAAGCCATTTTAGCAAATTCTGTCAAATGAAACCAAAGTGGGATGAAGAGCCAAGTACTCTGCTGCCAACTCTGTAAATGCTGGTGACATTATCTTCTTATTTTGCCAGTGTAATAGAAAATCAATTGTAAGATGCTACAGAAGTTCAGGTCCATAATCATTAATGATGGTTTCTGTATTAACTACAAAAAAAAAAAAAAAAAAAAAAAAAAAAAGGTAAAATCTTTCCTAGTTTCACATGTCGAGCTAAGCCTGTATAAAGTCGATAAATATACTGAAGATTCATTGCTGTTGGCATCATTGTTGGTTACAAAAGGTACAATGTTGTAACAGCTGGGAAAAAATAAGGCAAAAGACCGTGGAATACAGTAGCATGAAATGCCGTATTAAAATTTACAATAGTGTTCAAAGACACCATTGTTCAGAAAAGTGGAACTTTAAGCTATGCAGTTAATATGTAAACATTGTGACTATAAAAAAAAAATTAAAAATTTCCAAACCTAGACTAATGCTTTCATCCTGGCTTTGATTATTAAACGTAACAGTCCACATGATATGAGGGTGCATTGATTTGGAAATGTGAATCTATTGCAACCTGTCTGTCAGCAACTGCAGCAGACTTTACTTTTTCTGTTGAGCAAATATGTTAGTCCCCTTTGCCATGTAAAACATCTTTTTTTTTTAGTTGGAGGAAGCAACCTGTAAAGAAAAATCCTCAGGTTTGG
The DNA here is from genome assembly GCA_024734555.1 of Trochalopteron elliotii. Lineage (NCBI taxonomy): Eukaryota > Metazoa > Chordata > Aves > Passeriformes > Leiothrichidae > Trochalopteron > Trochalopteron elliotii. The sequence continues at coordinate 1,282,155 of JANPWX010000014.1, forward strand.
GCTCTAAATTTGAGGTATCACAAGCATTGGGAACTGATGTTAATCAGCAAGGTTGTCCTTAGCCCTTTTTGCTAAGATAAACCTTGCTTTAGGGCAGAAAGGGAGGCTCGGGCAAAGTGTCTATGGCTTCATGGTTTTTATTGCTGTGCTTGGGATGAAAAGACATTTGTTGTCTAGCCTCTGGGGGATATACCAGATTCCTTGTAAATATTAGGTCACCCATTGATTTACAGCTTTACTTCTGAAGTTTTCTGGACAAAGAAAAGTAAACCCAGTAACCCTTTTTTTGAAAATGTACTTTGCATGTACCTTTCATTACACAGCATTTCAATAAAAGAAATAGAGCTCAATGACTTGAGGCAATATTCTATTTACAGATAGTTTATTTTTAATTATCTTCTGCCTGTAATGCTTACTGTCAGACTATATCTTCTATACACTTACACAGATTAGTAGTGACTGAAACAGAAATAAAATGGTTTGGGTTTTTTTTCTTAAACCCTTGGCTTTTTTAAGGCTTCACACTGTAAATGGAGAATCTGGCATTACAACTAAAATGTTTTGCTATGGAAGGCTGTCATGGAATCATGACAAGTTTATTGGTGTTTGGAAACTCATGTTTTCCAGTTACAGCAATGACTGCTTGTCTGGAGCGGTCGCTGTGGTTATTTTTCCACCACACCTAGTAGAGGACGATAGCACTGTCAAAGTTCCGTGTCTCAGGGAAACCTGATTGCCTTTTCAGGGCTGTCTAGCTTGCTTTCTTGACATCTGGAGGGAGTGTTATATGATTTGGACTTCAACACAAATCAGAATCATTGCAATGTGCAAGTAGTAATTTGTATTTATGTACCAAAGTCTATATTTTAGGATATTGCACAAAATCCCTGACTGGATCATTAAATGGTTACACTCTAGTATTTATTAACCAGTTTTCTACTGACAGCAATACATTCATTAGGAGATGTTCTTCTGGCATATATGTGTATTTGTTATAATAATCACAAAATGCCCCAGAAGGACTATTAAATGTGACTGTTTCTACAGTCCGTTTATGCAATGCTTATTATATGCACAGCATATATCTGCTTTTCAAGGAAATTGCAATAAAATGTGCAAATAGCAATTTCTTTAAGGCAAAGTCCAAGTGCATTGCCAGCAGCCAACAATGAAAAACAGAGTACGATATGTATAGTGTGTTGTCACAAGATACATCAGATGTGATCACTGTTACAAGTCTCCTTTCCCTAAAGGTATTTTTTCTTAGGCTGTCCTGAAGAAAGTAAGCCTTTTGAACAGGCTTGGTAATTTTCTCTGCAGGGTCAAGAGATGTGCAAATTAGAAGTTGCCAAAAATATTTCACAGGCACATACAGACTGAGACCTTGTACTTGTCTTTAAACAGCCAAAGAATCTCAAGTCTAGCAAGCAGACTAGAGACATGTCAAGTGATGAAATTGAATGTGAATGTAAAAGCTTTTCTCTGCTAAAAAAGAACACAGCCTTTAGATTAATATTAGCGAACCCAGCTATGTCACATTGCTACAATAAGCATCTCTCTCTGGGAAATAAGAATACATTAGTTCAGGTCAATATCTGCATTCCCATCAGACAAAATTACCTAACTGTCTTTGTCTGGTAATGATAATGACATTGTTAGCCTCCAGGGAGTTGACGTCACAAAACTAAGCAACTCAGGAAGAGCACAGGGTACAAGCGTATGAGTGAACTGCCAAAGACCTCCACGGGTATGGACTGATTCAGCTGATGGATGCTGTTTCAATGCCGTAAAAAAATCCAAATATGCCCCAAGCTGCACTTAAAAGAAATCAAGCAACTTGCAAAAGAGTGTTTTAGGCATATAAACATTTGTAAGTGACCCATCAGGAAGGAAACTTTCAAGAACAGGAGGCGTGACTGAATCAAATCTATGGTGCACAAAACATGCTCAGATGTATACGTGTGTATTTGCATTTGTGATGGATAATATTTCTTTCTGCTCTAAAAAATTGAAATCCTTTCCTCATCTCTTTCTCTGTATATATATACTCACCTATATGACCCTGACTATATGCTGGGAGTGCACTCAGGTCTTCCGAAGACAGCCAGGAGAAAGTAACTAAATATCAAAACCTGTGAATAAGGCTAACTGTACTGTATTATCATCATTGAAGTGACACATGAAATCTTTTGTCACTAAATAAAGAATGATTGTGAACTCTTTGAACACTTTGTCTGTTTAATAAGAAAGGTACAGCCAGTTTATCAGAATGATTGTGAGGGCTAAGGTAGGAGGATTTTTTGGTGTTTGTTCAAGGCTTTACATGAAACTAATTCTCTCTGCATATTGTATTTATTTGATTAAAAGACAAGTTCAGTCAATACTGCTATAGGAAAGCCAAGGCATGTCTGAACTCATTAAAGTACGGTTTGTACATTGACACTGATGAAAGACCTGCTGCTGGTGCTGCCGCAAGTCCATTTAGTTTTTATTTGACATCAAGTTGCTTTGCCTGTACTGTCAGAGCTTGTATATGAAGCTGCACTACCATGAAAAAAGAGCACATCTGACAAGGAGCCAAGGATTTCTCAAATGATACCTGGACACTGCCTCATTTGCCTGATGTGTGTGATACAACAGGTCTGGGCAATGTCCCTATCTTTTGCTTTCTTCACCATCTCAAAATGGTGCCTATGCTCTCTCCACGGTCTGCTCCAAATAGCTGCGTGTGGGAGGAGATACCTGCAGCACAGCTTCTCCTACCCGCCATCTACTTCACATATGTTTGAGACAGGGAAAAGAAGTGGGGCAGTCACAGGCACCCGAGCTCAGCACTTGTGAAAGGAAGTAGCTCTGCTAAAGCAAAATCTTCTGCTGCCAATGGTTTTCAGCCCACTGGGCTGCCAGGAAAATCTGCTGTCAGTGGATGCAGCTTACCTAACATAACTGTGCAGACAGACTTTTGTAGGGTATTCATGAAGGCTGACTTAGCCTGCTCAGGCTCATGTCACCAGACTGCCTCTATAGCCTGGGCAGGAGCAGTGAAGCATGCAGGAACATTATGGGATCCCGTTTCTCTCTGGTGACTGCAGAGGTGATTATCCACACTACGCTAAAGTTAGCTTCCATGAAAACGTTTTTAGTTGAGCTTTTATCAAAATGACTGCTTCAGGGTCTAGCAGATTGTATTCCCATAGCTCTGTTTTGACATGCTGTTTTGCTTTATTTCTCTCTTCATGGTGCTTCTTAAGCACTGCCCAGAATTTTAGAACCTTCAGATCTGATCTGATTCATCTCTTTTGAATAGCCTTGCAATGTTAGCCAGAGACAATCCTTTTTATTCCCTCTTTTTATCTGCAAGGTAGATTTCTAAAAGGATTTGTCCCACTCAGCTTATCTGAAGTTTTCTTTGTTGGTTCTCTTTAATGATTTCTGAGCACAGTGGTCAATTCTGACCCTGTTTATTAAGGCACAGAAGCCTCAGAAATATTTGCTTACTGGAAAAAAAAATACAGAGGGGAGGCTGAAGGATTTGGGCTTGATTAACCTAGGGAAGAGTGTCTCCCCTGTACATCTATAAGCAGGTCATCAAGAAGGTGCAGCTGGGCCCTTCACAGGCTTGTAAGGCAGGAGAAGAGGCATATAAATTGAAATAGAAGAGTTTCAGGCTGGATACAAGGAGAAGATGTTTCTCCAGGTCGACAACATCTGAGAGGAGCTCCTCACTCACACTGAAGGTTTCAAGGTCCAGCTGAATGAAGACCTCAGCAAACTGTTGTGTTCTCAGAATTGACCCTGCTTTGAGTGAGGTCTTGAACTAGAGCTCTCCAGACATCCTCTCCAGCCTTGATTATTTTGTGATTTGTTTTATCCATAGAGAATCTTAAGCACTGCTGGGGTTAGGCCAGAATGCCTAACCAAACTCAGTGTGTTTTATTTTTTTTTTCATTATATTTGGAGGAAGTATTTAAAAGTTTGTCTATATTTTTAGCAAATAAACTACTTAAATCTCTCTCTCTATACATATATATGCATTAATCTGGGAAAGCTGAGGTTTGTGCCATATGAATGTCAGAACTACACATGACAGTGATAGTTTGAAATCCATTCTTGCAACCATGTTCTGGGATTTAGGGTCCTTGCCTTCTTCAGCATTGTCTCCATATCATTGCTTTCCTCTGACTCTAGAAACAGAAGATTTATATTCCCACATCAGGAAGCTGCTGAGCCCCACTCACTTTAATGACAAAAGTCCCTACAAGCTTCACCCTGTGTGTCTAATCCAGAAAAGCTCAAATCCTGCTGCAGGCACTAAGTGCCAATATCATTCAAATGTCCAAGCAAAATCTTTACCAAAAGAGGCAGCAGCAACATGCTTCTGCATCCAGAATCACACCCTGCTCTCAACTCTTTCTCACCTCCGAGTTCTTTCAGCAGAGGGAATGTTTGGATGAGAGAGGAATCAATCATCCTTATAAAGACCTGGAAAATCTCCTCTCTCACCGTCCATTCCTACAAGGCACAGTGGCATCCAGATGAGCCCAAAGCTCTCACTTTTTTCTCTTCTAGCACATCTGCTTCATCAAAATGAAGGTTGTTAGGTTGGCTCTGGGGTTGTTCTCTTGGCAATACAGTCAAGCAAAGTGCTGCTCTGTTGGCTACACTGCACACAGGACAAAAATCCACTCTGCCCTCTGATACTGTTCCCATGCTTTGTGCATGTGAGACCACTTGGAGGGAGAGGAGCAGGGATGTTCACACAGAGACACTTTGTCAGCATCTAATACAAACACCTGCTGTGGACATCCTGTCTTTTTTTCTCCCCAAGAAAGCTCTTTCCTTCAACCCTCACCAAGGTCTTGATTTGTCTTGACCAGGGTTCATCCTCAGAGGCCTTTCTCCCTGTCACAAATTGGCAGAATATCCTCTTCTTATCCCGCCTGGAGAAAATTTGGCAAAGAACTAGATTTGGCAAATAGAAAGCAAAAGCCCAACTTTTCCCTTTTAAATGACATTTTTAACTTCCATGGAAGAATTCCAGCTGGGCAGTCTACCCCAGAGTTTCTATTTACCCCATCAAGATAATGCTACTGCAAACACAGCAATCAACTTGTGTTATTGAGCTGAAAATTACATTTTGGGGACAAGAAAATAAAATCAGCTTGTTGAAAGATGGACTCTGCAATGTTCTCCGAATGAATGGCAGGTGAATGGCCCTGGCACAAAGATACCATGGGCACACTGCTTTGCAGGTCCTGAGCATAGAATGCCAGTTAAGGACACTAGATGTGCACACACATTAAGAATTAATAGGGTTTATAAATATATTCTGCTGGTCAAACAATATTAACTTTAATTCCATCTGTAAAAGGGGTCTGCACGCTACACATGTCTTTGTATATTTGTGAGTGCTAAAGCTGCTTTACTAGAATGGACAGGGATGCATTTCATACCTTGGTAGTAAATTTAAGCAATGGCTAATTTTGATTCCCCAGGTACTCATCCAAAAAGATTATTGGGAAGTTTAGGTCCCAATATTACTTTCTAGATGCATTCACTTCACAAACTTACTCTTTCTTGAAATCCTTGTAGTCTTTTGTGATTTTTGAGTGTTATTTTTTTTCTCCATCTCAAGAAACTACAGTTTTGGGATTGAGAAAAGAGAATTTTTATGTTAAGAAATCATTATTCTCGTGAAATAATGGGGTGGCTTTTTTTTGTTGTTTTGTTTTATTAAGAGATTCTGCTCAGGTTTCTTTTTGCGAATATTTGTTTGAATTCACAATGAAAATACTACCCATATTTGTTTTAATGGAACACCATTTTGGAATGGTTTTCCTGTGGAAGAACTAACCCAACTAGCAAACACAGCTATGCCAAATACATCCATTACAATCCATCTTGAGAGAAATTCAGTCCCCCTCAGGCAAAAACTGAAAAAAAAAAAAGAATGTTTAAACAAGCAATCTGCTTGATGTTTATCTACACACGGGCACACATGCCTAATATTCCTACTGACAACCATTTATCTTTTCCCTGCTGATTCTTTCTGGTGCTTCATGTTAGTTATTGTTTTTCTCATTATAATTTTTCCAGTTATATCCCAAGTTTATTATGTGATTTATAATCACAACCATGATTTCTGGTCTAAATAACCTGCACACTGAAAACATCATTAGACTAATATGCCACAGGATACTGAAATACTTCACCGATTGCTACAATAAAAGTCAAAAGGATTGATTGTGTAAGAATTCTTTCAGGTCATTAGATTGCTGTGACAGGTGCTGTTTTATTTGCAAATTCCAACCAAAAAGCTAGCTTCTAGCAATATAAGATTGTGAGGCTAGGAAAATTGCAATGCTTGGAATATTTCTGCAATATATGTCAGCTTCTTCATTTCCATGGCTTGGACAAGTGAGGAACCTGTAGCAGACTGTACTGTATTGTTTTAGGGAACAGAGAGGACAAAGTATTTGCAAACATTTCTGAAGAGTTTGATATATGCATTCAAATCTAAATGCGAGATTATCTTAATGAAGTTCTGGAAGCTGATATTATTGTTAGTGGGGTTAAATTCATGTGTCTGAGTATATCCATGCATGTACTATGCACATCCATATATTCAAGTAGGCAATTCCATCTGGTTTCTATTACCTTTGGTACAAAGACATGGTGGGATAGACCCATTAATGGAAAATGAATTAGATATTTGTCAACATCATATGCCTAAACTCAGAAGAAGTAACAGAAAGGAAAAATATCTTTTCCAAGTTGACCTGGGTTCATCACAGCAGCATCTTGACATATTCATAAAAACATTGATTGTAGTGTCTGCTCTCTCTCATACGTGGTTCTTTTTTCCTCTCCTTCCTTCTATCCCCATGCAAGAGATCATGAAGGGGGTTGAACTGGGTTACTTTCTAATTATTGCTACTCTGTAATATTCAATACATATTTTCTTAGTGAGACACATCAAAAAAGGCACCTTTTTAATTTGAATGTAGAGTATCTTAGCTCTTGTGAGAACATGTCCTGTAGTCTTTCAGAAAAAGACATAAGAGAACAGGCAATTGGGAAATAAAATTTAAAAAAAGTTTAATCATTGAAATACTAAGAATGATCTCTGATCATCATCTGTTCTCCTTTAATATCCAAATGAGACTAGTATGTGTAGCAAGTGACACAGTAGATGAGGAAATTGAAGTCACTTCAGGATCTGAGTGTCATTGCTCAATGCCATTAGAGTAAAGTTTGAGGGAGAGATTTGGTAGCATGGACTCTGTCATATCCACAATACCATGGCAGCACAGTGTCGGAGTCCAGGGCATCCCTTTGGATGACCTGGGACCCGAGGAAGAAAGTTTCAACCCTGGACAGGGGGGTGTGAAGCCAGTCCAGGGGGGTTGGAGACCTTGGCACACAGCCCAGAAAGACACCGAGTTTGAATTTAGCCCATGGGAAAAGCTCCCAACACTGAGAGAAGAATTACAAACCTCAAGGATATGAAAAGAGTAGTTTAGCACAGTATGGGGTGAAAAATTTTGTAGTTTTAGGATCCTTAGCATAGAGGTAAATGGGCGACAAGATGGAGGATTTAGGGTGTTGTCCTGGGTTCTTTTCCTTCTTCCTCATCCTCCATCTTCTGAGGTGGAGATGACACAAGGTAGTTTGAGGGGATTGGGTTAAGGTAGAAGTGACCTTTCTAGTATAGGCACTAGACATTGGCACAAATTAATAAATAATGGACACGTAGTTATCTGTATAAGAGTAGAGCAACACCCCATCGGGGGGCAGTCGCCTCGTGTCCCAGCCGCTGTCCAGACCTCGGCTGGGTGTGGAGAAAACTGAGAGATATCAAATAATAAACAACACGAGAAATCTGAAAACAAGGCCTTGGAGACTGCTTTTTTCCACGCGACGCGGCTCAGGGCTTTTAGAGGGCCAAGGACTCTTAACAGCCGCAATCTCAGGTGAGAAAACCAAAACCGAGAGCACAGGAGTATGCTCAGCTCTGAAAACAAACTGGGAAGACTGGTAATGTCTCCTGAACTCAGAATTAGCCTCACTGATCTCTCTCTGAAGTGCAGCAAGATGAAGTGCATCTTTCCAATATCCCAGATGGTTCTTGTACAATCCCTATAACTTCTTTCAGTGTCCTATTCCCTTCCCGCTTTCCTTCCAAAATGCCATTGACTATGAATAATTTAATTTGCCTGCCAGAGTTCTCCATCACTTTCTCCAGCCTTAAGAGGGTAACTTTCTAACACTGTATTTCAATGTCTTCTGGCAGAATATTTTCCATCTGCTTTCTAGATGTGTGAGTGTGGGAGGGGCAGAGGAGGCTGGGATGGTGGGGGTGGTGTCAAGGAACACAGCCAAGACATACTGCTCTCGTTGAGATGATCTACTGCTTCCTTTCTGTTTCCACAGGGCTTGGTACACTGCTCTCACTTCTCTTCAGCGTGGCTGTTGTTCTCCACTTCTCCCTGAGGTAAGGACAAGAAGGAAAGAGGAAAAGAAAGTCAACTTCTCAATGCATAACTTTAAGAGTGTGTTTAGACTAGAAAGGCCTGTGAAATAAAGCTTCTATTCCACTATCCTGGGCTTTTTGTCTCAGTTAGCATTGTAGCTTTCACGAAAAGTACTTGAAGTATGAGCACTGATATGAATGGACAGAGGGAGCCAGGCAATAGTGGGGGCACCCACAAAGTAAAGGAAATCCATCTCTGGCAGAGATCACTCTGGGCATTCCTCGGGGAACAGGGAGAACAAAGATTTTTGGTTATCACAAAATGTAAATAACATAAAGCCATAGCTTTAATAGCATCTCCAAGATACTATTTATAGGAATAACACAAGGTCATTTGCCATGTGGATTTTAGAGTTTTGCCTTTACAATGACGAAATCCCAACAATGTTTTCCTCTTCATCTAAAATTAATCTAAATCCCAAATAGTTTTTCTCTATTTGACCTGGGAGGACCCAATAAATCTTAGGTCTTCCCTACATCTAGACATGCCTTTGAAGTGGTTTTCTGTGACAATACATAAATAATGGGAAGCTGTAAAAGACATCCTGAAGCAGTCTTTAGGATTGCATTGAAGTACAGTTATATAATAAGAAGAAGCAACTTGGATTAGCTCATGAAAGTCAAGAAACATGACAGGAGGCATTATGCTTAAAGTGGAACTTATTAATGATAGATTAAATAATGCAGTATCCTGTTCTCCTAAAAGACTGTTCAGGCAGTTTAATGCCTGTGGCTATGCCTGGTGTGGTGCACCCCATCACATTCAATCACAGATGCTTGGTCCAGCTGTGCAGGGACTCTATGTAAATAGAGACCTCTTGGAAACTCCACCCACCTTTGCCACAAGCCAAGGAACTGAACTAATTCTGTGGTGCAATATTAGATCATGGAAACAGAATGTGGAAACCTTTGTGTAGTTCTGCTTCTGCTGCTGACATGTAATGTGGAAAATGGCTGCTTATTGCTCCATTTTCATTGTGATCTTGTGCTTTCTTTCTTCTGAGTTCTGCTAAGTACCATGACAATTCATCTAAATTATATAGTTTCTCAGTGGATAAATGATTATTACATATAGTAGCATTTTATGCATTTTATGTGTTTTCTTTAGTAGATAGTAGTTTGAGCATATCTGTATGACTGGCAGGGAGTTGGATGAGAATTTCTCAGTCTTGTAGGTTACAATGTAAAATTATCTCACTTAGATGTTAATGGGATAAAGACATGACTTTTCCTTTCGTTTCTAAAAGTCATTAAAGCTGAATTATGCTGTTCTATTTCAAAGTAGAAAACTTAGTTACTGATATCTATTTGTCAGCGTTATACTGTGGATATATAAGCACTTTTTTCCCCCATAGTCTTATCTGAGTTTGACAGATGAAAATCTATGTGCAGCTGCATAATTAATTTATACTTTGTCAAAGTTAGGGAAAGATTTGAATGGCAATTCAGAAGAATCTCATGCAATGCTTAAGTTAGATCATTGCTCCATGTACCTTACAGTATGTACAAGACAAAGACTGAAATCTACAGCTTTGTTCTATTTTGCATTAAATTGTAGAGTTCCTTTTTCTTCCTCTTTTTGAGCATATGCCACCAAGCATGCTAATGAACCAGTCAAAGAATCAGCTGTACTAACAGTTAATGAGAATTCAAAGAGATTTATTTAGCCTAGCATCATCGTTTCAGTGAAGATTCAAAGAGGATTAATTTGATTTATGTCAAAATGGAGGAATCTTTATATAATCTGCAGTCAAACTTTCATGAATATATTTATTCAGCCTTGCAAAATTCTTAAAATTCATGTGTAAAAGCCTATGGGAGAAGAAGACAATATTTATTTATATGTAAATTATTCTTCTTGTGCATAAAATCTATTTTAGGTTTCAAATGTGTTTATATCTCCACTTTGCAATGGTTGGGAATTTGCAGGATAAAATGTGGAGCTTTTGAAATCAATGAGTTTTATATGTGATTATAATGGGCTCCAATATTCATTTAAACAAAACTGATGGGCAGACACAGGTAAGAAAAAATTATACAATGTAATTCTTAAGAGCACTCTACTGTAACTCGAAGAAAGGTTTTTCTGGAATACATATCACACATACAGAATACACACTAGTGTGTTATCAGCATTTCATTGCTCTCTTTTGGGAAAGCTGCATGACTCACATACCCAAGTAAAAAACTCATGCTAATAACATCATTTCCATGCATCAAAATTTCACATACAACTATATTGAGTATGAAAAAGACAGCTGATTTTAAAACCAGCAGGATTTATAAGTACATCACTGTTCCTCAAACACCACATAATTACCATTTCCAGGAACTGTATATGACATTAAGTGTCTCTTCATGTGCCATTTCCATGGCTGTTCATGCACTACTGCTTTCACACAATGACCCCATATCATGCATGATGATACTGAGTCACAGACGGCTTTAATACAAAAAGCTTTGTGTTGAGCCATTTTCTTCACATACACATTGAAATTCAAATTATTCATGAGTAGCTGTATTTTTGTTAGACAACTTGGGCTGTCTAAACTCCAAATTCACAAGATAATTTATGCTTGGCCAGAAAAAAAAGAAATGATAACATGCAGCATCAAATGACCTGACTGGCTTTTACTATGTCCTTCTGTTGGTGTTTTTTTTGTTGTTGTTTCTTTGCTTGCTTTTTGTTTTGGTTTTCTTTTTTTGCTTGTTTTGTTTTTTATTTGTGGTTTTGTTTCTTTATTTGTTTGTTGTGTTATTTTGTTTTGTTTTTAGATATGTTGTCTGGTAGGGCTTTTTAAACAATAGGGAGAAGTAGCACATGAATGCAATCCCTTGGCCTGACTTGTTTTTTCCAAGACTTTAGGTGGGCATTTCCAAGTCAGTGGATGTTAATCCAAAACCAGCTATGAGAAACAAAAGCACTTTACTTGATCCAAGAGGCTATTGGCAATTGGTATTAACATACAAATTAAGTAAACCTTCCAACTGCTATGTGTTTAGGCACATAACGTAAGGAAAACCATATATCTAGTCTTTGCAAAAATGTCCCTTTCCCACTGACTTCACAGCACAACACAGACTGTATTCCACTTCAGTATTCTTCCATGCTTAGTAAGGGTATTTGCTAAAACATTTTGTCTCTGAAAGGACTTTCATGCTCTCTGGCTGTGGCCAATGTTCTCTGTCAGCCATCATGTTCAGCACATATTAATAATGTTATGCTTCAGTGATAAGAAATTAACATCTTGTACTGTCCAACTCACTGTATGGATCCTGTACATAGCTGTTTAGTCACTCAGAAGGAATATTAGCCTTGGCATTGCCTCAAAAAAGTGACGTAGGGAAAATCCATTTTGTTCTTAATTTTAAATAGTCACATATAGTTCCTTTCTATACTAACAGAATTAAGATGTGCAGAGTAATGCACCATTCTTGGCCAGAGAAACCTAAAAAACTGTAAGCATGTGGAAAGTATATGAGGCTGGTCCAGTGCAGCTCTCATGGGCATCAAAATATATTCTGCCACTGGCATCAGTTGGAGCAGAGTCTGGGGAGCTCTGAGCAATTCAAAATCTAAAAAAAATCTTTGAAAAAAATTTAAAAAAACTAGACAAACGTTTCTTGGACAAAATTAGTAAAATGAACCCTCCCTAAATGAACCTTAATATGAAAGAACATGTTAGAAGATTCAGTTAGAGCAGCAGGATGGAAGAAGTCAGGCTTCTCATGAATCACATTAGGCCAGAGCACAACCAGCAATGGCAGGTTTAGAACCACCATGAACAGGCTGACTTATCCAGTGATGGAGAGCTGACGGGGGCTTTAGCAGGGCAAGTCTCACTGGCTGATTTGGGTCCCTCCCTCCTTTCTAGTGACCTGTCTTAACAAAATATGCAGGAACATGATATCTGTGAGACCTCTGCGTTTGTCCTATCTTGTTGTAATTGGCTAACTCATTAGGCAGATATTAGATGGTACTGACAGATGAATTAAAGGACATTATTTACTAAAAAACCCAGATGAAAATAGAAGGATTGTAACAGTGTTCTTTAGGTGAGTCTCGGCATGATTTGAATTAAAGGGTCATTTTTGTGTATAACTATACAAATAAGCAATCAGGTTATTTTAATGTGGTTTAAAAGGAAAGAAGAATATATTTAATTTCACTGAAGCAGGAAAAAAATTCTGCATAGAACAGGTTATAATGATGATAAATATCATCTGCTACTGCAAAATGCAGGTTCTGTGTTCAGTCAGTTGTGTTATGATAACTGTTATGTAAAGTCAGGTCATGTGAATGTAATGCCATTTAATGGGATAGGTTATAAAATCAGCTCTGATCTGAATGCAAATCCATTACAATTTCCCATTTTCGCCTTGACAAGGGATAAAAACTTTGAAGTGGCCTACATTATATTGGCTGTGAACATATGGTATTTAATTTTAAAAGAATGAATTTACTTTTCCTTGGCCCGGAATGTAATTCTAAAAAGCACTCACCTACACTCTTATACTGCAATGTGTATATGTCTCAAATACAGGAAAGTTAATTTTGAGCTATAGAGCCTGAGATCATTGGGATGGCTGCAGTATGGGGCTCAGTACCACTAAACTCTCAGTTATTTACATTGCTTTTTGTCTTTTAATATCTCATTGAGCCTAACATTTCCTCTGTCACCTGTACCTGCATCTGGTGATACAGTTCTAACTCAGGGTAATTCCTGTTCCATGCAATGCAACAGCATTGTAATGAGTAAAATAAAGGAGTGAAACATCCCAAGAGGTTGTGCCTTATACTCCTGGGGAACAGTTAAATGTGGAATATAATATTGTCACAAACCACATCAATTAACAAAAGTAATTCCCTTTTATTCCTGTTATCACTATGTGCAGGAAGTGGCAGGTTGCCTTCACACATGACTCTATGCTTCCAAAGCTTAAGTCCTTGTAGGACAAGAAAAAAGAGTAAACTTTACATAACTAAGATCATACCCTTCACAGAGTGACCTAGAAGAACTACTTCGGTGTTCACTCCATACAGAAAAAGAAAACAATAATCATTGCACAGAAAAAGAAACATTGGACTGTATTAGAGACCTAGGAAATTTTTGAGTCAATCTATTCAGAAACATAGTTTCCAAGACATGAAATGTAGAATGCTTCTCCAGGCCTTTTGAAAAACAGATTACTCAAAAAACAGTAAGTAATTGTAATGAAAGCAATGGTCTTAGATCAACCATGAGCTTGAACTTTTTCAGTGGTTATTCGCAACAGAAATTTGAATATTTTTTTCACTGATGTATAGTGAAAGGAGTTATGTCATCCTCTAAAAATGTACTGGTTTATACAAAATATTTCATATGATCCCATGCTATGTAAATAAACTGTAGAAAGAATAATACATTAATTATTAAAAGAGATTATCTTCCACCCAATTAACATATCTCTTGAACTTTCCTCTTAACATCTACTGTGGATGGTATTATGTTTAAATGTGTTATTTTTATAATCTGTCCTTTTTCTAGAAGTAAAAATGGGATGAGTACCATTTTGGATATGGAGGTTTGCTAGACAAACTCTCTGTAAGACTTCCCACATGACAATATTCCTTTGACTTTCAAACTGTGGCCTAACTTTTAAAATACATATGCTGCACATGGAAATATTTCATATCTCTTTGGAAGTGAAATGAAAGTATATTTTAAGATTTAAAAATGTCAGGATATTCTCTCCTGATTTTTTTATTTCCTAAATAAATGCAAAGGGAAAGATTCACAGCTGTGGCTGTCATAGGGCCAGGACAGTGACTTTTCCCTTTTTTCCTTTCCTAAGTTTAATGGAAAGCACTTTATAATTAAATAGTTTCTGAGAATGGGAAATGAAATTTGTGATATCAGCCTTTAAATACTGTCCAGTTTCTCTAAGGGGCCTAGAAAAGGACTGAAATCACAGTTTAAGAGTATTGCATTTACAATGGATACATTACCCAGGAGACCAGGACTTCTGATGCTCCCTGTGGGGTTTGGGAAAAAAACACTCTACTTATACTTCACTCCCACTTCATTTAGGGTTGGAAAAATTCATCTGAAGAAGTAGTGTAATTCACCTGTTACAAGTGTCGTTCCAGTTGCTAATGTCTGCTTTCCATGATTTGCGCAAATGCACAGTGATATCCCCATTAATTTAAAATGACAAAATATTGTCCTCATCTTTGTTCTCACAGCGAGGCAAAACTAGGAAGATTGACATTTATGTGTTTTGCTTTAATCTCTGATTTGATTTCTAGAATCATTTAGAGCCCTATTCAACAAAATTTTTAGGGCCTTAGGCTGGTGGTGGTTTCACTTACTTTAAGATATCAGCTGAACAAGTGAGCGCAAAGGTAGTTAGATCTGCTCTGAGTCACAGCAAAAAAGGAAAACATTTTTTGCCAGAAGCATCAATAGTGGCTAAATATTTATTCCTCAAAATAGACCTTCAGTTTTCAGTAAGTCAAGTTAGCAATTATTTTTTGTTGTTTATGCTGTAAGCAAATGCATTTACAAACATGGAAACAAGTCATTCACTTCCTCTCTTTCCATATTTTATTATTTTGAAGAATTTATAAAAATTTCTAGGAGTAGTACAATCCTTCATGATCTCACCCTTCAGTCAAATGACAAATTTTTTGAAGAGTATTTGGTGATATTCTTCCTAATAGAAAGTATATTATGAACATTCAATATATAGAGAAGCGTTAATATTCACATTTGATTATCTACTTATTTAGTACTCTTTGTTTCTGAGATGCTTTTTAAAATTACATTATTTATTCTTTGCTTTTCAGTGAATATTTTATTTGGCATCCTTGTTGTGCTTTTTTTCTCTGAAATAAAAAATTCATTGCATTTCAGAATCTGTATTTGCATTGTTTAGTCAGTCCTCCACCTTGTATCCTATTGTTTCTGTTGTTTTCTAAGGGTGTCCCAAATAAGGTAACTGAAGGGTTTAATTTTTGGCTCACTTTAGTGGTGTTACACACTTTTGTGAGTTTATCTTAGGTGGTCAAAATATTTTTATTCACTTATAAATATGGTGATGTGTGTTTATTCTTAATCCACTACAAATAGAAACCATTACTCAAGAATAGTGATTAAACAAAAATCACAAGAACTTTGATAAACAGGGTGTGAAAGGAATGGAAGTGAATGACTGGTGCCTATGTTTGCACATACGGTCTGAAAGATTTAACAACACTAGTTATGATTATCTTAAGGGAACTCCATGGAGAAAAAAACACAGGCATTAGCAATGTTGTTAGGCAGTTTGAATACTTTTCTAGAAAAATAGGATGTGTTTTAAATATTGGAGTTTTAAAAAGTTTTATTAAGGCAAATTTCTCTGAGGCCTAACCTTGAAGGTTGTCATGTTATATTGTTACGCTCTATAAAATGACGTAAATTTTACTTAAATTCAGAAAAAGTAGGATGGCACATAATACACAAGAAGTTATTTTGCTATAACATTTTTCTAAGTAAGCTTTCAATTTGCTCCTTTTGATGCACACTACTCCCTTATATAAATATAGCTATTGATGTCAACCATGAAATTACAAGCTTGTTGTTATACCCAAGTTATTGTCCCTGGTGTTGCTTCTGTACCTGAAGCCTACATTTAAAATATTGACCTAGAAAGATAAAATAAATTTTATTTTTGGAAACCACAAAATTTCAGATGTGTTTACAAAATAGGAATACCTATCAGACTGCGCAGCCCCGCTAAATAGAGACAATGCACAGACAGACTACAAGCACTGTATAGGAAGTACTCCTTGACCACCATGTGACAGTGGAAATTTGGAGAGCTAGTGTGCCCCATTTGGAAAAGCCACTTAAATCACTAATACCCAGGATTCTAATGGGCAATAAAAGTGCTTCAGACACAGGACACAAAAAATTTTATGACTATCCCCTACTAGTGTGCTGTCTCACAAATGTTCCTCTCTACACGGAGAGAAGCAGAGATAGGTCCTTAGAGTGACAAACCTCTTTAATATCTGTCTATATATAAGCTTATCTAGTTATTTATAAAACTATATAAGGTTTCTAAACTATATTTGTATCTCTTTCTCTCAGCAACCATGCCTCCTGCTATTTTGGGGTGATAGATGATATCGAAATAAACCCTATTTGCTATATTCAGCCCACCTTTTTTTTTTTTTTTTTTTTTTTTTTTTTTTTTTTTTTTTTTGTTTCTTATAACTAACGGCTGTGGGTTTCATCAGTTTGACCTTGAAAAGACTTGCTATTTGCCACATAGGACAATACAGATATGATGTGCTTATGAAAAGGTGACGGGAGTTAGCAATCATGGACCAGAGATGTATTCAAATTGAAGATTTCATATTATAAATGAGGTGGAGTTGTGGACAATATGTTTACCTCTCATTGGACAAAAACCAGGAAAGTCATATTCTAACTCTTCCACCATCTCTCTGCAACCTGCAGCTCTGAAAGTGTGCTATAAATTCTCCCTGTTCAGTGCTAAATTTGGACAGAAAATGAAATTAATCTCATCTAACTTTAGACCACTCCAGGGAAGATGCCAGCAACCAAGCTGGTCACCCCAGACCCTCTTTATAGTCATGTAGACACAGAGTTACAGTAGGATGAGACTCACAGGCTTTACATGAGACAGATGTTCACTGTTTATCCAACTTGCAGTTATCTGCATGGGTTCAGAGGAGGTCTAGTCTTAAAACCTGATGTTCAGGCAGATATCATCCTCAGCTGAAGCTAATGTCAGCTGAAGCTAATGGAAGCTGCAGACATTCAGTGCAACTGAACACCAGAGTCCATTTCTGACATACATAATTTGCAATGATTCTTCTGTAGCTATGCTGGAAAAGCACTCTGATCTGTTACCAGAAATACGTTACAGAAGGAAGTAACAAAAATGCAGCTTTAGATCTAAACTCATCCACAAAACTGTTTTAATAGTTGATAAACTCTGTAACCATTTCATAACCTCAAGTCCGTATATGACTTCTGAGAGGTGGTCAGAGTTCATATGGTGAGGGGATCTATAGAAGGGTCTACAAATAAACAAAGTTGATAATGAGCTAATTCTTCAATTTCAAATTTCAGCATTAAAATATGTTCAAAAGTATTCAAGTTTACTTTAAATACTGTCCGTCTACATTTGCTGAAGTTGATTCAGGAAAGCGTTTTATCTGAAAAACAAATGCAGTAAAAATGCAGAGTATTTTACTGGGAGGTTTTAAAGATCTACTTATTTTTAAAATTCATCTTCCTCTAGTTTATCTCACTTTTAAGACACAAAATGATATACCAGACATATCTTTTAAAAAATGAAACATTTCCTTTTGTCAAAGTTGTAGATGCCATATCTATGTGTGGTAGAAAGTACTGTGCATGTGCATACAGGATAGAAAAAAAGGAATGGAAAAATTTTTTACTTCATGTTCCAGAGAGTCCAGTTTAATCTGATAAAGGTTTTACAAGAGGCTTAAGAAAGGGTTAAGAGAGATCACAGTCTGATTTGAAGGAAGTGGAAAAGGAAGAAGTGGAGCCAAGGCAGTGCCTCAGCTGTGACATGGCATGATGGAATATGGCACAAATTGAAGCAAAACAAAACTTCCTCTCTTGTACTTCTGGAAAATAATAGCTTTCCTGCCTTAGGATATTGTGTCTTGAGTGTAACTAGGGCTTCCAAATATCAGGAAAAAAAAAGATGAGACCCCACTCTCCTTTTGAAAAATCTGTTTATAATTGTGATCTCAGGTTAAATTCCAGTTCCAGTGAAAGAAAAATACTGAAGATATTGGAACATGTCTTTGGGTTTGAGGTACTAAGATGACTGGAGAGCAAGAAACTTAAATACCTCAACTCTGTGACTGTCTGCATGATGATACTGATCCTTAGCATAAACCATGAAAATAAGAAATAAAAAACTTGTTCTTTTTCGCTCTGCAAAGCTATATATGTATTCTGATTATTCTTTTACTGTTACAGATGTATTATCTGAACAGGCTATCCTGGACAATTTCCAACAGATTATATTGTGATGCTAGAATCTATGTGAATACATGGAGTCTTGAATATTAAAAAAAACCTGTTCTTTCCATCATGACATAAAGTAGCTAGTAGCTATTTCACAAGACAGAAATACTGCTGAAGGCAGTTGCAGCATCTCATAATACTGGATTGGGAAAAGCCCACACATGAATTGAAGTGGCTGCTTCAATGGACTGGATGGTAGTGAGCTGTAAGATGTTTTCCTTTGATGTTTTTTCCAAGCAAACAATGTAGCAAAGGAAGAAACTGAAATATAAGTGAAAATCAGGATTCTCTGTTCAGCTGCTGCGGCTTATGTATATTTGAACATGAATTACAAGCAAGGAAATACTTTCTTACTGTGAGCATGGTAAAACATTCGAAGAAGTAGGGCAGAGAATCTCCAACCATGGAAACATTAAAAACTCAGTAAATCTTTTACCAGCCTGGTGTAACTGGCCTACTTTAAGCAGAGTTTGGACTAGATGCCCACTAGACATCCTCATCCTCATCCAGCCTCATTTATTCTAAGATTAGAAAGATTGGGCATTGATTGTACACCTAAGACAAAAACCATCAACTTCAGGTTAAGAATGAAAAGCAAGACAGATTTCCGCAATCAGAATATATCACAGAAAAAAGAAGCTTGTTTTCTAAATGATTTCTCCCTACAGGTCTAATAAATAAGGTAAAAATGCTTGTCTTCAGGTCAAAGGTAATTTTCCACTTTAATTTTGAGACATTCACTACTCAAAATTATATTAATAAATAAAGAACACCAAAGTAGATTTAATGCTTTACTTTTAAGGTAAAGGTAGATGAGAAAGCACTAGTCCTTACAGTTACGGGTTTTCCATGCAGAACAGAAAGATGAAAATAAAAAATGTTAAGAGCTGCATTGTTTCTGGGATGCCATAAGGTTTAAATGCTGACTAAGGCAGAGGTACAATAAAGACTTGACTTCAGTAAAACAATTCAGTATTTTCCTGATGTCTTCTCCTGGACAAACTGGCAAAATAAAAAATGGATTGGTAGTCTGTGAAATGAGTAAGAAATTTGCTCACAGCCTGCACTTATAAGGTGGTGATCAAAGGTTTTTACCAGCCTGTCACAAGTGGGATTCCCCAGAGATCAACACGGGGCCCCACACTGTTTAACATCTTCCGAAATGGTCTGGATAACGAGACTGAAAGCACCCTGACCTAGTTTGCTGATGACACTAAACTGCCTGGTAAGATGGACCTGAAGGAAGAGGAATCTTACAGTGTCCTGAGGAAACTGGAAGAGTGAGCTGGCAAGACCTGTGCCAAATTTAACAAGGACAAGTGTGAAGTCCTGAAGCTGGAATAAAAAAAATGAAAGTCCAGTACAGGCCTGGATTTATGTGGTGCATGACAAGCCTTGCTGAAAGGGACCTGGTGCAGGATGAGCAGGAGTCAGCAGTGCACTGCTGTGGCAAGAAGGGTAAAGGAGATCCTGGCCTGCATCTGCGGGGACATTGCTAGAAGGAACAGAGATTGAAGCATCCCATTCTCAGAACTTGTCAGGCCACACCTGGAATGCAGAGTGCAGCTGCGGTCCCTACAATTTGAAAAAGGTGGTTAGAGTCCAAAGAAGGGTCACAGAGTTGGCCAAAGGGCTGAAGAACCTGCCCTGTGAGGAAAGACTGAAGGAATGTGTACTTTTTTGCCAGGAGAAAAAATGGCTTAGACTGGAGTTCATCACAGTACTACAGTAGTTAAAAGACAACTACAAAGAGCAGACACATGGAGAAGACAGAGAGCAACCATTACAAGTTGCACAGGGACAAGTTTCATGTCCATATCAGAAAGAATTTTTTTTCAGCAAGAGCAGCAAATCACTGGAGCAATCTCCCTATGGCTATAGTAGAGCCCTCAGTGTTGGAGGTTTTCAATGCACAGTTGGACAGGGTGCTACAAAACCTTGTCTTGGCTCTCTTTCCCATGCAAGATTGGACCACATGACCTTTCAAGGCCCATTCAACCTGGGATATTCTGCGATTCTATGAAAGAGATAAATTGTATTTAATATCACTTGGAATTCATTACCTCATCAGGGACCATGTGGTCAAAGGTTGATTTCAGCAGACTTTGTAAGGGTTTGGTATTTGTGACCTCTGGTTATTGCCTAAACTGACTGTTCTCCACCAGCTCCCAAACTCAATGACCACTCTCACACAGCAAGCACACACTCATCCTTGAAATAATTTTCCTTTCAGTTGCTTCCCTGGCACTAAAACTGCAAACCAAAAGACTGTCTTTCCAACACTTCTCTCACTGCCAATCCTCCTACATAGGTTACAGGAGGAAAGTTTCCTTGGGTCAAGTATGACGAGGAAGAGATTTAATTAAAAAGTGTGGAGCTGGACTGGAAGAACTGACAATCTGGAAGGAAAGGAGAGGAGAGTTAGCAAATATTGATTCATGTTCCTCTCTGCCTTTTGGGACTGAACACAGTAATCTCAAATCTCTGTTTCTTTATTGCCTGGAAACTGTACTGCCCATATGTCCCCAGCTAACGGCAGAAGCAGAGCTAAACAGGAGATAATTTATCCTTGCTATTCCACTCTCAGTTCATGCTGCCATGACAGTTTAAAAATATTTAAAGGCCTATGGTATTCCTTGCTCTGACATGTGTGCCATTACAATTGGAATAGTTTATGACATTTCAGCTGTTCCCTAGTAAGAAAATCTTACTGCAATTGAATGCGATAAATCACTCAAGAGTAGACCACCTTCCTGCATGCGACTAATAGAGCTGCATTTTGCTCTGAACTTTTTTCAGCTATCCTTATTTTTCTGTAGGGGAGAGATAGTCTTCAATGTCTAAGAATCTCAACAAATGATTCCAGATTATTGTTAAGAGAATCACAGTGTGATATGTTGCAGTTTTTTAGCCAGGGGAGGAAGCTCTTTGTTCTACGGTGGCAACTTTCTGATAACCTTCTCATGTTGCCTATAGTTAAAAAAACCAAACAAAACCAACAAAAAGCTTCTGGGATTATTTATTTATTATTCTAAAAGAGGACTGAACCATCCTTGAGGGATCCTGCCACTTGCTGAGTGAATTACTTGTGACATCTCACTTGTAATGTGAAACATGGAACCAAATCTTGTTTCAGGCAAGTTTTACTAACTGTTTTCCTGCACTAAATATAAATTGCATGAAAAAAGAAAGAGTTGGGGTGTGGAAAACAAACCCTACTACTGTTCTGAATGCTTAGTCTTCTGCTGGTCTTTCTTGTTCTCATAGACTGCACACAGGAATCTGGATGGTTTTGTGGGTGACTGCTTTCCATTTCCAACATTTAAACTCACCTTTGAATGAAGTTTGGTGTAGTGAGTTAAAGTAGGTCAGAGCTTAGTCCATTTAAACATGGCAGTAACATGGCAGTGTAACAGAGTCCCACCTTCCTGTGCCTCTATGTAAGAGCTGAGGAACAAGTCCCAAGACCTGGAGATGCTCAATGCCCCCAGACCTTACAAAGGGAAAGTTGGGTCTCTGATATGGAAATCACTAAACCTCCTGTTTAAATCATGCTAAGTGTCCTCAGTTACCTTGAGGCATTTCAGAGTGTAACTTTTTATTCATCTTTTATATCTTTTTAAACATTTTTTTCATAGAAGACTGGATATTTGAGGTTTAGTTCAACTACTGTAAGCCAGGGGCAATCAAAACCATAGATTGTGATGCTTTTCAAGTTTTCTTCCTAATTTATGAAGACTGTGTGGGAGAGGACAACAATCTGTACTCAGGATAAATGCAGTGAATCAGCCTGTTCCTTATGGTGAAATGTTCTTTTAAGCAGCTGCTGTACCTTGTAGAAGTAATATTTTTTTTTAAAAAACAAACAAATAAACTCCAGATTCTACTTTAATAAACCTCATTTTAAAAAAATAAGCTGTTGTTCTTAAAACAAAAATACTACTCTACAGTCTACAGTCTTAATGTGATATTTGGTATTGTTTGGAAACATAGTATAATGCTACTTCCCTTTCTATTTGGCTGTAGAAGCAAGAGTTATTAATCACACTAGACTATTATGGAAGTTAGGGAAAAGCACAGAGGGGGAATGGTGCAGAGACCTATTGTGTCAGGGAAGAATCTGGGAAGGGTTCTTCCCTAAGTGCCCCCATATGCAAACAATACTGGTTGAGATGCCTTTTTAAGAAATTCTGAATATTTTCTGCATAGCCAGCTGGCCAGCTAGGGACAGAGAGAACCAAGCATAGCCCTCACTGCCTCCTATCACTGCTGTGCAGAATGCCTGCAAGCAATAACCAGAACTTGCCTTGCTCATCTACTGTGCAGGGACAGAAGAGGTGACAGAACAGGTACTTATGCACGCAGAGTCACCACAGAGTCACCTGGAGAAGTGGTGAACAGTTTAATTTGATCTGAGTTGATTATCACTCTTGGTCCCTACTCTGGGAAGTAAAGGGCAATGTGGAAAGGGGCTGGTAAACTCAGTGACAGCACATAGTGGTGTCTGTTCCTCTACACCTTTTCTGGAACAGAAACCAGCTGAAGATTTGACAGAGATTTAGATGAAAATAGTCAGTTTTGATTTTTGGCCTATATTAACTATCTTATTGGTGTCACTGTCCTAAGAGCATAACAAATGATTTTTAAATGTCTGGGAACTTGATGAAAAACTGAGGAATTTTGGGATTATGTCACTCAGGAGACTACTTGAAGGGTCATGTACTCTGACATCTCTTCTACTTATTTTCCCATTGTGAGAAACCCCATATATATTAAAACCATCACCACTGATGTCTTCGCTGGGCACAGTCCTCTGTAGTTTATACACTTTGAAGGCACAATAGGATAATGATCCTTTGTGCATTCCCATTTCACTTTCTGACCAGATACAGCAATGGCCCAGAAAATCTGATAACTTCAATAACAACTGTTCTTATTCACTGTGGATGTCTGCTATGAGTCTCAAGGGACTTCTAAGGCTTTTGGCAGTCACTGACTCCATTCCAGATTGTTGTTATGACTACACATAATTGCATTTAATTTATATGAGGAGAAAGCATTTCAAGCTTTTTCTTAGTGACAGATCTAGCCCTGGTCACCCTGCCTTACATGGTCATTGCAGCCACAGGGGGATTCATCAGTCAAAAAAGTCAGGTCCTACCATCAACGTGCCAGAGACCACCAAGAACTGCATGTTCATACTCAGAACTATTTTTTGGCTCCCTGGGAACTGTTGCATGAGGTATAAACCACTAACTGAACTGAATAGAAAATGGCCACTCAACATTTCAGAGACTCATACCATCATTTAAATTGGAAACCTTACAATCACGATGCAATTGGCCTTTTTGACCACTTAGGTACCTTCCTGGCTCATGTTCAGCTGGCTGTTGATGGGAACTGGCAGGTCCTTTTCTTCTGGCCAGTTTCCCAGCCACTCATCCCCCGGCCTGTTGTGCGGTGTTGTGACGCAAGGGCAGGACCCGGCACTCTGCCTTTTTGAACCTCATATGATTATCCTTGACCCATTGGTCCAGCCTGTCCAGATTCCCCTGCAGGACCTTTCTCCCCTCCAGCAGATAAACATCCCTGCCCAGTTTAGTGTCATCTGCAAACTTACCAAGTTGCCCTCTATCCTTTCATCCAGACCACTGATAAAACTATTAAACAGGGCTGACCCCAATGCTGAGTCCTGACAACATAATTAGTGAGTGGCCACTAACTGGATGTAGCTCCATTCGCCACCATCTTCTGGGTCCAGCCACCCAGACAGTTTTTAATCCAGCTAAGAGTGTACGTGGCCAAGCCATGGAGCTTTTCCAGAAGAATGTTGAGAGACACAGTGTCAAAGGTTTTACTAACATCTGGGTAGAATAGTCATCCACTAAGCAGGTCACCTTGTTATAGAATGAGATCAGTTAGTTATTTTTGCCCTTACTCTTCCCTAGGCAAAATACATTGTACCTAAAAGAAGGACCTACACATTTGCAACACATTTGATCTACTCCCAGCCTCCTTCAAATACACTTTAGAGGAAACCTAGCATCAGGCAGCATGACCTACAGCACACTTTCCACAGAGCAGGTTCTGTCTTGCAGCAAAATATGAAATCTTATCTCACAGAACACATTTGTAAAGGCATTCTATAGGACTTGTCTAAGTCAAATAGGCACTAAAGCGTATCTACAAATCCCATTTGGTGAGAATTTGGTGCTGGGCACCTGAAATATTTTAAGATCCAGAACTTCATTCAGTGGATTTGTCCTGTTTCTTTTCCATCTACAAGGTGCGGAAGAAAGGCAACAACTTTCTTTTGTCCCATTTCACAGACTCCAGTTTACTTCAGTTACATACACATTTATCCCATCAGAGAAAAACAGTTTATGAATTCAGATTCATGCAGTTGTCTCTACTGTCTGGGTTAAAATGTTGCAGAAAGTTGATTTGAAAAGCAATAGGTATAAAGTGAAGTCTGACAATGTTCATGGTATTGCAGTGGCTTATTTTCTCCCAGCAATACCCAGATATGTCCAAATGCAGCTGATGCTATGTCATTGTAAGCTTTTCTTATTGTGTTCAAATTTTTACGGGGATGGGGGGGCTGTCCTAGTGTAAACTGAAGATCCAGGAAATCCTTCATACTGAGGTCAGAGATGTTTACATCCCTGGGTTCAGTCTGAGAAACTAAAACCTTGGAATGGAATTTTATTCCAACCCTTTTTTTCCTCTGACATTCAGGGTGGCAGCAGCTGTTAGTGCTGATGTTAATGACTTTGTGCCCAAAAAGACACAGCAAGTAACAGATTGTTAATGATTATATAGGGTGATCATCTTTCAAATGCTTCTAGAGTATATTTTTATTATTATTGATATCATTCATTGTTACTGACCAGATTTCAACACCATCATTCACAAACAGCCCTTCATCTCAGAAGAAATCAGACTGCTTAGTTTAGGTAGAGCAGCAAATTCCTCACTGGGTGAAAGAATTAATTCTGCTATTTATGTTAGAGATGGGAAGATTTTCTTTCAATTGTGGAATACAAGGAGTAGCACAGCATTACAAACTCTAATTTCTACATATTTTCTGGTATTTCAGCATTAAAAAGAAAGGACAAACCATGGCCAGAATGTTGAAAATATTTATGGGGATGCTGAATTTTGGATATGCGAGTCCAGTGAAATTCAACAAGGATAGTAATATGCAAGCAAAAAGTGATGCTGATATTTAGAGATAAAAAAGGCAAATAAACACAACTCTCTAAGTTACTACCCAGGGATGTGGGCTAGTAATGACACTGTTGTTTTAAGAACAACATTCTAGGCATATGTCAGAGGTTGGCCACCTTTCAGTTATCTGGAAAAAATCCAAGAACAGAGGTAAAATTCGTCTTTCTGTGGGATATGTATGCCTCCCTTTTTCTCTACATTTTCCTTTCCATTTTTATTTGTGTGTTGTGTGTGTGTTGGGAGTGAACTGGGGGCCTGCTAGTGGCAGTGAGAGTTCAAACAAACAACAAGCTCTGCTGAACCCTGCGGCTGAGGGAGTCTGGGGGCGAGTCCAGAAGCTGAGTCAGTGTGCTCTAACTGAGAGATTTAGTGGGAATACATCAGCATCAGAAAAGTGATGGCTGGAAATGCATCTGAGCTCTAGGGTGGGCTATTTTAAGGATGAAGAATTAATTGTAGCTGACCTCAGAATTAGTCTGCAGGTTGGACACTCTTATAATGCATGGCAGGATTGTCAAGTACTCAGAACAGGCATGTGAATGCATCAGTCTAGCAAAGCTGGGCTTCAGATCCAGTTTCTTTTTCTTGTATGCTGGCACCCTATTTGCCTAGCTCTTTTAGAGAGCACGAAGGTGAGCAGCAGAAGTAGGGAAGGCAAAGCTTCCACTTGCTTTTTTTTTTTTTTTCCCATGAAAAAGTAGAAAGGTCTGAAATGTCTCCATTTCATCCCAATATGGAATGGAAAACTGTTTCTCAAATTGAACATATTCCTGGAATGGGAATAAAGAGTTTCCTGCTCATTTCTATTCATTGTTCATCATTCATCACATGGATTTCAGATTACAAATTCCAAACACCTTTGAATACTGGTCATTGCAGGAGACACTTAGAATGGTTGCCCATGTGTGAGTGAAGATGAAGGGCAGTGATCATATAAAAAATATCCCACGCTTTCTTTCCTTTATTTTCATAGTATTCCTTTGGCTTTCCACTAACACCAACCATTTAGGAGAAGAAAAATATGATGAAAGCCTGTCATAAATAATTATATAGTCCTGCATTTCTCTCAGCAATATTCAGCACTTATTTTTGAAGTATGCCACCACTAATACACAATTGTTAAAATGCTTCAAGTTATTTGCTTTTTGTGTAGTGATGAATTTTTTCCACTGATGTTTTTTATTTGATGAAAACAATGCAACTGACTGGGAGTCAAGAACATCCTGGATTCTAACTCATGTGAGACAAGGATTTGACTGAGAGCTTGTCATCCTAAGCATGATTGACCCAGTCAAAAGGAAAAAAAAAGAAAAGTAAAGAAACAAAGTTAGGAGATAACAGCAAAAATGCATAAATGTCCACTGCTTGAATATTTGACACTTCTGGTGAATGAACTTGGGCAAGATGATTCATAGTATGATGATTTTATTAGACTGGGGATATTGCTAATTAAGTAAGCAGCTATTTCAGCCAAGTGCTTCATCTTCTGACCATTTTTCTCTTTGCTGTTCTCTGGAATCCCGTGTCCCTTATTATATTGTTATATGCAGAACTTGTAATAATTTTCCATGCCTTTTATGCCTTAAATTAATATAGCATAATGTTGCATGGGAACCTTCTGCCAAGATGTTCTGGTAAATGTTCTAGTACAGCAAAAACTGGCCTTTTAGAGAGCAGTAGATAGCTTTATCTCAGTGCTCTGAGATTGACATGATCACTTCTTCATTTCTGTGTCATGTTTAAAATGTTGCTTTTAACTAGTGAAAGGGAAATAGGCCTCTTTTACCTTGCTAACTTAAGAATCTGTCTTTGTTGTGCAATGTTATCTCTAGAAAAGATAGATGCTAAAATACTTTATTCTTCCATAATTACCATCAAATGTAATATCTGGCCACAAATTTTAATGTCAAGACATAGAAATTGCAAGAAATAGTAAAGTGAAGAAATAGAAGAAAAGGAAAAGAATATATTTACGATAGTGCATTAGTTTTAGGCTGATAAAATTTTTAACACTACGGTAGTCCAGCAGTGCTATTGAAGAAATTTTGCCAGTTTATCTGACCAAAAAAGTACTAAGAGGCACTTATCAGTGTTTTCTTACAGTTCCTTGCAAGACCAAGCAAAACTGCATAGAATCTTCTTTCCCATCACCTGTCTGGGAATCACTTGCATTGGTGGTATGTTACCTCCGCAAGAAAATGAAATGCTGCAATTAGACTAGCAGATTGCTATGCTCCAGACTTAAAAGCCTTGAACTTCCTCACAAAAGAAGCTTTCACTTCAGATGATTTCAGCACTGGTATAATGAGTCAGAAGACAGGAAAAGCATTCCTGCAAATCTTGAGAAGTTCTCTGGGTAGGCAAATATCATATACCTTCTGCATAAACTGCAGTTCAGTTCTGATTTTGGCCGTGCAAATAATGTGATCAAGTGAATGCG
This sequence comes from Trochalopteron elliotii, assembly GCA_024734555.1. NCBI lineage: Eukaryota > Metazoa > Chordata > Aves > Passeriformes > Leiothrichidae > Trochalopteron > Trochalopteron elliotii. The sequence continues at coordinate 1,310,422 of JANPWX010000014.1, forward strand.
TCCATATAGTTGCACCCTCACTCCATTCCCAGAGCCTCAAATGCAGTGAACACTTAAATCTTAGCAGGACAAAACAGTTTGCACTATACAGTATTCAGCCAGATTGGAGTTCAGGCAGAAAGGGTATGCAACTGTCTGAACCTATCTGTCCTACATTTGTTTACTTGCAAACCCTGAGGGAAGTGAAATCCACATAGCATCCATTTCAAAGATTAGGTAGGTACAGAAAGTGCCATTTTGAGAGAAAGAAGGATCAGATACATAGGACACATAACAAACTCCCCTGTCTGACCATTTCCGCTCCCAACGCCAGAGACTTTCACTGCTGGGACCAAAGCCCCTTCACAGGGGCAGCTCAAGTGAACCCACCTTTGTCCTGCCTGTCTCCCTGCACACCCCATTCCAGTCAGACCAGGTGTCCTGACCAGTTATCCTCTCAATTTCCTGTAGAAGGGTCAGAGTTCTGTTTCCTTGAAGCCATTTATTCACAGTGCAGTGCAACAGAAAGAACTTGAGCTGGTGCCTCCAAGGAGGGACCCCCAACAAAGGAACCCCATGGCTTTTATATCCCCTGTCCAAGAGTGCCAAAAATCTCACTCTTCCTCTTCTTCAGTCCTCAGCTCCTGAGTGCCTCTGAATGTCCAGTCCCCTGGCTCACAGCTCCCCAGGCCCTTTCTTATGCAAGGAAGAAGAGGGGTCAGCACTTATGCAAGGGGTCAGCACTTCACAGCCCCCTGCCTCAGGCTCCTGCCACCCAGACCCCAACCTGCAGCTTGCACTGAACCTGCACACTGAGCTATCTGCTCTGAATGTATCCCTTAACACAAGGATTTATAGAACAATTAGAAATATTTAAAGGTTCCTTGCCAGAAGTTACTTGCTGTAAATCATGAGCATATTTAAACAGACAGAACAGGAGTAATATTACCTATCATGCATTTTGTAGACAGAATTAAGAATAAACAGGAAGCTAAATTTCATGGGGGAAGTTCTAGTTAAAGATATTGTAAATAAAAAGAACAGATTGTCGAGGATGATATTTTGCAATCGGGACAGGTATAAGGAAGGGTAATAAAGAGTGGAAGATACCAGAGCTCTTACTGAGAGCATCCTAAGGATAGAAATTAGTAAGTAGTTAGGGTGCTTCTCCCAGGTACTTCAAACACTGTAAATAATTTCAGATTTTTATTTTATTTCAATTTAATTTATTTTACTTTACCTTATTTTACGAGATTGTGTTAGAATTTTGGCTGGAGTTTATATTTTTTTGGTCCCAAATGATTTCTGATCATTACATATGAGCAATAAAAAATGTGACTGTGTGGGCTGGATATAATGAAGCTGGGATTTTGTATCCATTCATCACAAGATATAAATCCTAAGTGCATCTGTTATCTACTTCAAGTTCTTACTTCTTATGGGTAGTTTTATGGATAATTGAGTTAGTGAGGATCTTGATAGAAAATCATCTGGAAAAAAGGTACATAGAGATTTCAACGTGGTTTCTTTGTGATGGTTTCTCAGTCATGACAGAAGAATTACAAAAAAATGTGTAGTTTATATAGATTTAGTCACATAAATTTTAGCTTAGCATTTCGTACAGTCATGAGGACCCTCTCCATCAATGTTGCATGGAAATTCATCTGCTGTCTTATATACCTGTCCTATGACATGGAGAATGGGCTTGTGAAACTGCTTATCCTTCAGCAATTAATATATAGATCTAAATAGTAGCTTAAGTAAGAGAATTCCAGTGGCTGATAACACAAAACTCACTTTTGGAATACAACAAAAACCTCTCTGCTCAGGTTAAATCCTCTGAGAAGCCCTCCAAGGAGAGAGAAACACTGAGGTCTTGCAAGGTCCTAGTGGAAGCTGGGTACAGATTTTAGCAGGTACATGTAAAACTCTAGTCTCAGGCATCAGGATGCCCCTCTTGCCTAGAAAAGGAGGCATATGGCAACAAGAGCCTTCATGCAAAAATCCTGATCTCATTTAAAGCTCTCTAGTCATGTGTTGCTTGTATATATAATTACAGTGTACTTCAGAAGCAACAGAAGCAACGAGTTGCTGACACAAGGGAAGGAAATGGAGGTAGGCATAAGCTCAAACATGGTCACATGCATGAGTCAGTGGAGAGTGTAGAGACTTGTATTCATATTCTCTGTGCAAACAGCAGAAGCTGTTTAAAGAAATACCTTCTCAGCTGTTTGCTTACTGGAGGCTACTGTTCCTGCAATTGCGCTGGTAGAAACCAATGTGTATGAATCAGAGGCTCCCACTCACAGACCTGCATCTTCATGTAAGACCACTTTTATTACCAGCATTGGCTAAGACACTGGACCTGATGGTTCCCATCAGGGAGATACAGGCACAAACCGAATTACTCTGATTCTGTGATGAGGAGGCAGAAAAAAATAGTGAGCAATAGAAGGCTGTAAATTAATAGGCATCCATCAGAAATGGTTTCTCCAAAACCTGAAGTGGTGAAGAAATTTATTGTTCATTACCACAAAAAACCTCCATCATTCATTCGTGTGTGCTGCAATCAGACATTTGTTTATGGTAGGAGATTTGCTTAGTGCTAGAGGTCTAAAAGTATAAGCAAGGATTAAATACCTGACTCCTCTTGATTTTCAGCATAACCTGTTACGCTAAAAGTCAAGAGGCTTAGTGTAACACCGAGTTGCACTGTGTGCCTTTCAAGTGTTTCACAATGAACCTCAATGCACTGTTTTTCGATACATTTCTGAGAAGCATTTAGTTTTTGCCTAGAAATTGCTGTGCTATTTTTGTGTATTCAGATCTCTGTATCATTCCTGTTTGGAGAGGCCAACTGTTCCCTCTGCTTCCACATGAAGATCGAATGAATCAGTGTTACTTCCATCCGTACTGCCGTTCCCCCAAATGCTTTCACAGATGTACTAAGAACATGGAGTTCTGTGGTCTGTAACTGTAATACCCCAGATTGGGCTGCTCTCAAAAAGCACCCTTCAGAAACCATATCATTATAAGTAACTCAAGGCTGGTAGGAGTTACCACATGCTGCATGAGGAAAGATCCCAAGAGGCTGCTCAGGTGACAGCAAAGCTTTAACAGGGAAAAAATTTCACAGAAGCAAAATTTCACTGAAGGTTTCCAGCAATCTGATTTGCACCCTTAGGAGAAGAAAATTCCCATGTCTCTAAGAATGGCCAGCCCAGTACTACTGGATGACTGACTATAAGGAAGCTTTACTTGTCATATCACTTCTTTTCAATTTGTTGTGTACATTTTAGCTTGCTGCCAGGAAGCTTGGTACTGGTATTCCACATACTCTCTTCTCCTCAGAAATATGCTAGAAATCCAGCATATACTACTAAGTATAAGAAGAAAGCTGATTTTATATCTAGCCTGCTGTGGGAATGAGTCCATAGGATCATTGCACATCACTTGTAATAGCTCAGCACAGGTATCAATGTGAGCTCAGAATGGAGCAACTAATTAAATCCGGATTCCTGATGAGGGCATCAGGGGAGGTAACAAAGTACAGTGGCGAGACAATGACAACAGGAGGGAGAGGAAGGTCTTCAGCTCATAGGCCTTCGAACTCAGCAAGTCTGGCCATTTTTTCCTGACGCTCCAATAGCAATAACATCAATAACAGTTGAGAATAAAGTGCAAAGTATCAGTTAAGAATAAAATGAAGACCACATAATCTTTCCCTATCTGTGAGACTCTTAGGCTCCACCAGCTGTGCTGGCTGGCTTCCTACATCTGGGCTCCAAAATGGGTAACAAGAAAACTCTGAGAGTACTATTTTAAGAACTCTGGCACCAAGCAGAGTGGAGGAAAAAAAAAAAAAAAAGGCAGAAGAAAAAAAATCCTAACTCTCCACTTCTTTACTGAAATCATTCTGTTGAAAGCATTTCTGTTTGGCTGCCACAGCTCACCAAGCAGCCTAATGTGCCAGCTATTAGTACCCAGCAGAGAGCGTGTTTGCAGCTATTCAGCAAAACTATCACATGTCCTTACCGAAGGAAAGAGGGATCAGCTGCCGAACACTGGAGCTGATGAAGAGCAGAGCTATTAAAGCAAGCAATAAAAAAACCCCCATAAACCAGAATACAGACTGCTTCTTCTTATTATTTTTTCAACCTAATGGATGACATTTATAACTGGAAAGTATGAGTCAGTATGATCTGCCAGCATGGGGTCTTTATGATGTACTCATCTTGCTTGCTCTTCCTCCTTGGCTAGGACCATTCTGTCTTGTTGGTTTGTAAATTTCAGATTCCTTGCAGTACTTCGGAGATGGGCATTCACGTTGTTTGTGTGTGCATGTAAGAAGTGACCATAGGTCAGTGAAATGGAAGTAAAGAGCTAAACTACTCAACTCAGAAAATTTTTAGGGAGTAGTGAGACTACTTTACAGTGCTGGGACATCTTAGATAAATTATTGCTGTCACCACTGCCAAATGAGGCAGTGACATGAGTGTGGGAGGCAAACACCCACTTGCTAGTGAGGGCAAAATGGACACAGCTCCCTCTCTGCAACCACTAATCTAAGCCAAAATGCTTTTAAAACAGAGTACTGTTTGTCCTTTGGTAACACATAAGCAAATAGAATGCATTTGACATGGAGCTTCTCTGTAATATCACATCTCTAGCATGTAACCAAAAAAAAATTATACTACTTATTGCAATGATATTAGAGTCTGGTTACCTCAGAAACAACACACTCAGTTCTAGATTCTGACTACAGAAAGTTCCCTTTACATTGCAAGATCAGACCTGAAACATTTTCCAGGGCAAATTTATCAAGGAACGCCTGGTGTGGGGATGTCCTCTTCTGACACAGAACTAGCATTATTTTATGGCAGCTTCTCCTACTCTGCAAGTCTCTGACACCAAACTCACTTTTTGACAAGCAAACTCCTGCTAGGAGAGTAATTTCCAAGATACATGCAAAGCAATGTCACTAGTCATGGTTGTCTGGGCTGGTGCAGCGGCAGGGTCACCCCAGAGCCTCCTGAGAGAACAGGGAGGTGTGAGGGCCCACAGAGCCTTTGCCTTCCTTTTCCCACAGCTGATATGGGTCATGCTCAGTGCAGCTGAAAATTGAGCCCTCAGGCAGGGAGCTATAATGAATTCACTAGATTAGGCAATGAAAGCCAGTGTGAACAAAACAACCAGCTGGCTCAAGAATATTTCGTACTAGCATAAAAATGCTATGGTAGGGGAGGAAACGAGCTTCAGAACCATCCCCTTTTATTTCTCTAAAAATCATGCCTATCTTTTCTTTAATACATATTTTTACAACCTCCATATACCTGTGAAAGGGAAAAGAAATAAAGGTATTTCCATCCTCTGTGTACTGTTACAGTCATTAAAAACAGTAAACTCATGTAAGAATGTGATGGACCTTGATAAAAAATTGTTTGTGGGGGAATTTTACCTGAAGCTCTGGAATTTTTATTTATTTTTTTTCATAATGGGTATTGAAATCTAACTACATTGTTCAAGTCTTCATAGTTCTTTTATAATTCTGGAAAACTATAAGTTTTATAAGTATTCATAAGCATTATTTCTAAAAAATCTAAAGTAATAAAATTATACATGTAGGGTAGTATAGTTCCAGAATCAGAAACTGAAAGGTGCTCTACCTTTGTTACTGGAAGTGGAGCAATTATTTCAGCATAGATTAGAATGACAGATGAGATTTGACTCCAGTTTATTTCTTTGCTTTTGTCCTCTGTCTGGGGTTATGTTGAAACCCTGCGTTTCCAAACATTGTTCCTTTGTCTGAGAGGTGACTTTTCATATGTGAGCCAATCCACCCACACTCTTCCTGTGATTATTCTCAAGAAATAAGAAAATTCCACACAATGTCCATACCCAACAGCATTGTAAGCCTAGTTTCGCTTGATTAATAATTTGCTTTCCTTTCTAGTTCACAAGAAATGTCTATTCCCATGCTATATGGATGCCACTCTTACCAGAAAAAAAAAGATGTCAGTAAAAAACAGCCTCACATTTGGTATTTGAAGGAGTGAAAGGCAACACTTAGGAATTCCCACATGGCATTGCCCTTACAATCTCTGAGGAAATCCACCGTAAAATACAGTATGTGCTGAGAACAGGCTGGGGCACCTAAATATGGATTGCTTTTGGCTTCAGCTATTCAGAAATCTCCAGAACAGGTGCCAAATTAAGTCACCCTGCTAGCTGCTTTCCATGGCTGAAGGTCAGTAATAGTTAACATGGAAAGGCATTTGGATAGCACATCTCTCAATCCAAGAATGCTATGACTGCTCAAACATAGCAGTGCATTCTTACCTCAGAAAACCTCAAGTGCAAAGCAGTTTCACTTTCCTTTGACATGGAAGCACTTCACAGTTTATAAGGAAAACACATTAGTCTTTGGTATCAATGTTAATTTATGCCGCATTTTCCATCTATTTATAACTCAAGTATTCTAAATTAGACTATTAGATGCAAATATATTATAATCTGACAGAAGGCAAAATATTCCATAAATCTGATTTGGAAAAGGGAAATATTCATTCATATATAGCTGACTATCTCTCTATATTTGCAATTTCAGAAATATGATTTTTTCAAAGAACTGCTGACGATCCAGGTTAAACTTTGAAGATTAGTGTGTTTAGCCATAATTTTGCTCCCATTTAAATTTTATTTTGTTGTCACCTTGTTTCTTATTGCATTCTTTGTTTCTTAGAACTTGTATAAATAGAATTTTTTTGTTTCTTGAAAGCCTTTTGATCTCCTTTTCATTTCCCATCTGCAATTACAACTCTTTCTGGGTGACATCACCCATTAGATGCAGTGAAAATAATTCTGATAAATAGCTGAATAACGAATTATTGACATCAAGTGGAAAATAGCCATCTAGAACTGATGAAGTCTCAAAAAGCCTGTTTGCATGCAAAAGTCATGAATAAGAAATATTACAATCAGGCAGAAATAGAAAATACTCTGTTCAAGGTATTCAATGCAAACTCAATGCCCAGAACTGGAAAACTCATGAAGGTGGTTGTTAATGGAAAGTTAAATATTTAACCTGGTTAGCTAGAGAATACTCACATGAATGGATACACCAACAGTTATATATTACGATGTTTTATTTCAGGAAACAGTGAATTACCACAGCCCTTGAAATTTCTTTTTCTTCCACATCTTATTGAATTTAGACAGGGTGCATTTATAAGAATATCCTTCTGTACAGATGAATTTCATTCTCCAGTGAAACACAGTAAGTGCATGGTAAGTCCACATTCCTATTGGTTTGCTATTTACCCTTTTCCTTAGTCCTCAGACTATTAGTTGTTACATCTATGTCCAAACTCTGAGGACATAAAACAGTATAATTCTCTGAATGTGACTGGAGTTACCCTTAAATTCTTCCAGTCAAGAATCTAATATTTTTCTGAAGCAAGCATTGGTATATCACTACTGTTGTGGTTTTAGGTTTTTTTGGGTGTTTTGGTGTTTTTTTTTTTTTTTTTTGTGCGAGTGTGTGTGTGTGTGTGTGTGTGTGTGTGTAAACTAGAGTTATACTGATGTTAAGCACAGACCTTACTAATATTTACTTCATGGACATAGTGTTATGGACTGCAACCTTCCTTCTTTTAGGAATTAAATTATCTTCGAGAAGACATAGCAAGCAGATGTTGTTCCTGGGTTCTGTCTGGTCTATTGTAGTTCTTCTTAACATTCACAGCATAAAATTGAACCCAGGGAGTGTATAGCATGTACCAGTAATCCTAAATTTTGGCTCTTCTTTTGAAGTAACAGAAGAAGTTGTAGAGAGGAGTTTCTGTCACTTTACATTTTTTCCAGAGAAGACAGAAGCATTATTTATCTCAATTTTGGTACTCTTGGTTTGCTGTCTAGAGCAAATGTGATAGATAATCCTAGAAATTTTTCGGGTTTAGGCAGACTAGAGTTTAATTCACAGTTATAGATTATTATCATTACAGTGACTTTTTAGAAAAATCTGCTAAGTCTTTCTTCACTGAATAAGAAGACATGAAAAGTTAGTGGACTTCAGAGTATGTAGAAAGACCATGATACATGGAGATTCAGCAACAAACTCTAACAGAATAACAACAGACATACAGATCTCACAGTCGCAATAGGCCTGTGTCCACAATCACGGAGGTATTTCCCATAGCACTTATACCAGCAGTGTTTACTAATAGGCATGGATAATGTCAGGGCTTTCCATTATACTTTGAACTCACACAGCTTATCACTTCATAGTAGAGATGATCCAAATGCATTCTCTGGTTCAAAAGTAGTTCCCTTCTGGAACGACTTAATAGGTGCTCCTACTTCAAACTTAATTATTTCTAGTTACCTCTAAACCTAGTTATATCTAGAATTTTTTTCCATACACAGGTTATATCTGCTCTAAAGCCATCAAAGGTACTGTGGGTTTTGCAAAAGCAAAAATCAAGCAGGGACTTCATATCCTCTCCTTCCCAGGAGCCACTGACTCCGTTTGGAATAGGACTTATAGGAAACCCATGAGCTCTGCAGAAATGATCAAACCAGATTTGATTTAAAGCAGATATTTTGAGAATTCAGGTAGACAGTATATGTAAGCGAGGTGACAAAAACTTCTGATAAGCCTTCCTTAGTCTTCTGATAGTCTTGCACACAAAGAGAGATGGAAATCAGAAAATGATTTTGGAAACTCTGATTCTGAGAGAGATGTGTTTTGCATATGACCCTTTCAAAAATGTCAGCAACGGTGTATTTGCCTTTCTTGATCTTTGAATCAATATCTTCTGGCTACATAAGACACTAGCAAATACATTTCGAATCCAAAAAAATTATTTCAAAACTGTCACAAGTGACTTTTTACATGGATCATAATTTATATGACATTTACAGTTCCTGGCAAAAGCTGGCACAAACATCCCCAAAGAGCCACTATTTTCCCCTGAGAAAGGGGAACCTCAGAATTATTCTTCTACCAAAGAAGACAAGCAGTTCTTTGCATGGCATGTATTTACTTCATACATCTTATTTAAAATCATATAGGTAATAGGCAGTCGTTAAAGGGAACACTGTGACCGTGTTGACTGCAACTGGTGATGTCACATAGCTACACTGTGCTTCATAGTGTCCAGATGACACAGTTCCTCATTTTTCTTCATGCTGAGTTGAGATCATTGCTTGGGTGAGAGGCAATTACCTGAAGCACATCTGAGAGATGCTGGCAGACTGTCTGAAAGAGGTACTGTCTGAGTCTGAAGGAACAATTTCCTTCCTTTTAGCCAAGCTTGTGATCTGAGAGAACCTTTTAGGATCTTTAGGTGCATCTTAATGCATTGGCAACAACAGTAGCCAGGGAACTGTTCTGTTTTATTTTCTTGTTTACAACCACATGTCCAAATGAAGATTTTTCCAATGTTATGTCTATTCAGAGTAAGCAATTATACACTCCAAGTTTTAAAAGCGTTGCAAACCTCACCAGGAGCAAAATACACTTTGTTTTCTACTCCAGGTCTTTTGTGCATTGCTGCTTAAGAGCTTTCCTCCCTTCCACTACCATTACCATTCTGGACATACACTAATTATTGGCTTTTTAGTTCATTGTATCTGAAGGACACTAAGGTAACATACAAGGTCACAAGCAGAATTATGTGCTCATGGTCCTCACATCTGGAGGTCTGGATGGATGAACTTCTACCCCAGTGTTATCTTTGTTTTTTGGTCTAGTGTGCTGATTTTCATTGACTACTACTGATATAATAACTTAACAAAATTACTATATGTCATATAGTAACATAACATATATAATATAATATAATATAATATAATATAATATAATATAATATAATATAATATAATATAATATAATATAATATAATACAACTATTATAACAAAGTTATAATAGCTTAGGATTTTATTAAGAGGAAACTTGTCTAGGTTTTGAAGGTTGGAAGGTATTTATTTTAAATTGTGTCATCGTGATTTAATCAATAAAGTGAGATTTTGTATATGTATGCGAATATATAGATTCATCCAGAATATTCGGGACAGGTGTATCCTATAAATTGATCAGATAATTACATCAATTACACAGCTGTTGCAGATATTAAAAGTAAGAGTTTGCTAGAAAATGCCATATAATTGTTAGTACAGAAACTGAGGCACAATTGTGGTTTATCAGGCATACTCATCTGAAGGTTTCACTTTCATAACTTGTGCTATTAGAGAAGATAATATGACTTCATTCTCCAGTACTGAGGAATGAAGCTACTTCACAGGCTGATGCAAAAAGAAGCAGTTAGATGTAATAGTTTATTAGGTTCATTGCCTCACTATCACTGCATCATACATAGCTGCTTTACCAGGTCAGAGAGTGTTTTTATTTTTAGTTCACTCTCAAGGGTGCATTATAATCTCTTGATTAGTTCTTCTGAACATAGCACATACCATCATAAATGTTTTAGTAATGCATTCAGAAAGCAGGTAGCACAGTTTGTCTGTTTTTATAGATTATTACCACCTGGTGCTGCTAGGGCAGGATTAGAACTGAAACTTCCACTGAGAAACTGTCTAAGATCTCATTTCTTGTAACAATTTCAGTTAAAGCACATCTTAAGAATGAACACAGTGGATGGCAGTATGAATGAAGACAGGTTTTACAGAAGAGGTCTGTTCCAAAGATGAGCCAATTCAGTAGTGGACTTCATTTTGGTTTCACAGTGTTTTCTGGGATTTTACACCAGATCTTCAGAGCAAAATTTTTTCTCACTCTTATGTAAGAGATTAAGGAGGCAAGATAGACTTTTAAAATGTGTTTCTTTTGTCTGGAAAACCTTGTATCTAGTATCTGTATTTTAAGCATCTGTTAGTTAGGTATTGTCTTTCACTATTGTATTAACCTGTAGGACTTGCATTATACTGTCATTGCTTTGGTCTCTTTGGAAAGAGATAAGTTTTGTATTAAAACAACTAATGTGAGCTTCAGTATAAATAATGAAAACTGTTCTGCTAACTGACTTGAGTGTCAGTCTGCAAAGATAGCTAGATAAACAAAATTTTACTGTCCAGGTTGTGTTTGGACACATATCTATGAAAGCAGGATTTCTTATCAGATTCCAGCACTTCCACTTGGCATCTCAGCTGGAAATACCAGAAGAAAAGCCTTTCTGTTAGACCACGGTAATTTCCAGCTCTAGTTCCCAGTGGAAATCAGAGGTGCCGAATTAATTTTGCTCATGAAGGGTTCAGTGTAAGTTCATTTCCAAACATGCATTAAGGTTTCCTTTGTATTTCTTCTTCAAAGCCTGCATGGAGGCTTGTTTTTTGAGTGCCAGGAGTTCTTGTGGTTTTGTTTGTTTGTTTGGGTTTTGTCTGTTTTTGGGGTTTGTTTGCTTTTGGGTTTTTTTTGTTTGGTTTTTGTTTGATTTGGTTTGGTTTAGGTTGGGTTTGGTTTCTGGTTTCTGTTTTTTGTTGTTGTTGTTGTTGCTGCTGCTGTTGCTGTTGTTTCTGTTGCTTGTTTTTTAAAAAAAAATCACTAATTGTAAAATTCACTTCTAATTTCTGTCACAGATGTGACTCCAGCCAGTTGTTCTAAAGAGGACCACTGAGTTCACATGTGTTAATTGTCTATGTTTCTGTAAAAGAGAAAGGAAATGGTTAAGGGATTGGATAGAACTTTCCTTAGGTTAATTATTAAGTCTAACCCTTTTCCACAGAGTATTTTTCTCCTGCCCAAGGAGACTTGAGCAGCAAATCTTTAGATTCCCCTAGACTGCCCTAATCACTGCACTTCAGCATAGTCTGGGAGTGGGAAGGAGAGTCTTCTTGGCCACTTTAGCTGAAGCTATTTACCTTTTAATAAAAAAATACAAATTAGATGAAGAAGTTTAATACACATCTCTTAATATTCTCACAAGTGATTAGGCTAAAAGCTGGTTTTATTCTCTGTGTTTATCTCAACATTTAAATGATTGCATATGAATAGATCTGTTTCTGCTGGAGAGGAAGACCAGATCATCAGTTCCAAAATGTGTTTAAACCAAGGCCATGCTTGCAGAAAGTGACTTCAAGACCGTATTTGCAGAAAGTGAGCTCAAGACCTCTGAGGGAGATGAAGAATGTGAGCTGAAGACTTTCAAAACCTTTCTGAGTGCTCTAGTGGCAGCAGTGAAGATGGCATAAGCATCTCTTCCAGCAATTTTTCTTTGTGTATGATGACAGGTCCAGTAGAAGTGTTCTGAGAACTCCAAGACCTTGAGGGAACATTTAGCTGGATTTTTAGTTTTGTGGATATTTAGTTCACACAGGTATGGTTTGAGTGGTCTTTCACCTGCCCGTAAGTAGATATTTGAGCTCAGACTGGGGCTGACCTTGATGAGTTCTCCTCTTTAGTCAATGAAGGGACTGTCAGAGGGTCATTCATCCTACATACCTTAGGCTCACATCTTATGATAGGCTGAGTGGCTGTTGAAGGGTTCTGTTTCTCCTCATAGTAGGAACCTAGATATACAGCTTTGATTATATTAACTTTTAAGGGCAACTGGTAGAAATTCTGCTATTAAAAACTGGAAGTATAACATGTAGAAGAGGATACATTTGCAAAATTTAGAGATCTATACTGTTTGATTACAGTTTGTGGAGTCTTGGAAAATTAAAATTTTGAATGTCATCAGTTAAAAAAAGAAGCAGATAGTGCAACGTTTTTGCTGATGTAGCTGTGGGGTAACTACTCTCCCTAGAACTGAGGTCAGGTCTTTAATTGCTTTTATAAGATAAATCCTTACATTTCTTTGTAAAGTGATTCAGCATAAAAACGTCATGTAAGCATCAAAAGTATTCAGTATACTGCCTTTAAAACTTTTGATAAAGCTCATACTTTTTTTTTTTTTTCTGTTCTCATATATAGGTGGTAGACTGTAGCTATTCTTTATGACTGATCTGTGGAAAGCATGCACCTGTTGCCAGATTCCTAATCAGAATACTGTGTTATCAATATACTGTTGTATATAATCATAGGCAATCATGTACCAGCACAAGGCAGGGACAGAAATATCCATATGACAGCTAGTAACTTAAGCTATGAAGAAGCCCCTTATCTTAAATCCATTCCAGTTTAATTCTGATATTTGTGCTAGAAGGAAAGGGTTCTCTCATTCTATGGAGAAATGCTACAATCTTGAGTAAAGTGAAACAAGTTTTCCTGCTGCTTGAAACAAGAGAGGTGATGGATGAGAGTTACTGGAAGTTCATCTAAGGTAACACAGCTACTTGAGCTCAATGTAATGCCTTTGCCTAGAAAGCAGGAGTCCAGGCTTACCTTCTGTCTGAAGTTACCTATTTTGCTGTGTGTATTTTCTTGAATTCAGAATCCTGCATGGATTGTACCTGTGAGTTGTCTCTATTGTGGAACAGCATGGAAATCCAGCAACCAAAGTTACTAACCCAGCTATCAGGCCATTTCTCTTTTTTTTTTTTTTTTTTTTTTTCTGGCAGATTTCAGCCTCTTGGCTAAGGCAGACAACAGTTTTTGAGTATCAACATCACCAGGAACTGCATTCAATATAGGCTGTGCACTGTTGTGCTTATAATCCTTGACCAAACTGTGAACAGGGAAAGAGACAGACTCTTTCCAGTTCCTAATAATTCATTTGGCCCACTCAAGGGCCAATTACTTTTAACAGCGGTTGGTTACCTCTTTGGAATAAATGAACTTCAGAGAAGGCCAAGGAAACAGAGCTGCCACACACAACTGTTCAGAGCACAGTGCCAATGGAGTCTGTGAAATGATGCATTTCTCATGTAGAAAATCCCGATTCCTTTTTTCTGCACAAATTTTTTTTTTTCCCCAGAAGTTAATTAATTTATGCTTCATAATGTTTCTTCTATTACTAACATTGCAGCCTGCTGCACATTATGCATATCAGGTGTTTGTTCTTTTTTTAGGCTTTCAAACAACTGTAGCACGACTCTAGCTGTTTAGCAAGACAGAGCACATACTACCCATTGCTAATTCTTCTTCAAAGCAGCAGTTGAATTAACATAAGCTCTATGTGGGTGTTATGTATTCATTTGCACATTTTCTGCTGCTGCTTATGACTAGTTTAGCTGCAATCTGCTACACTTAAAGGATTACTGCATAGATACAGAACTTTATAGGAGTGACACAACCTTCAGGTATCTCTGCATAAACTCATGCGGTACACTATGGGTCATTAATTTTAAATGTTTGGAGGCAGAAAGATACAAATCTCTTTCTCTCTCTTTCCCTACCCTGTCTCACCCACCACCAGCTCTAGACAGACACAGTAAATTGACACTCCCTAAAACCTACTTCATCATCGTGAGTCATGTTTCAGCTTATTGTCATTTTTCTCTGTTGTCTGTTATTCAGGTGACTTATTTGTGTAAAATATACCCACAATACTCTGGTCATAAATGAGTTCAGGGGATTTTTTGTTTGTTTTTTTCTTTGTTTGTTTGTTTGTTGGTTGGTTTTTTTTTTTTTTTTTATTTAGATCAGAAGACTGAGCCTGGTAAAAATGAAGTGATTACAGTGTTCCCTTCTTCATGCACCACTGCTGTAGTATCCCCATCTGAAAGACTACATGCATAGCCCTTATGCTGGATGTATTGAAATAACTTTCTTAAACTATACCGTTAGAAAGAATAAGATAAAAATGACAGTATAATTCTATATAAGATCTCCATTCAGATCATTTTGCAGAAGTTCCAGTGACAGCTCACAACTACCAGTTTTTCTTTTTTTTTTTTTTTCTGGATAAGCACCATTTGCAGAAAAAAATTGGTACTGTTGCTCCCTGAATTCATATAAATCAGGCCATATGCTATTTCTAGGTCTGGAAAATATGGTCTTTTTCCTCTCCCTTCTGCTCAGAAATTACTTTGAATGTCTTTCCCCCCCCCCCCTCCCCGAGTATATTAGTATACTGTGTTTTGTTGATGTATACAGTGGTAATTTCCAAGACCAGATAGGAAAAAAAGGAAAGTGCTTGCTGTTTGTTTGGATGGTTTATCCAGTCATTGCAAAGAGAAAGCAGAACTCGGTCATGAATTGTTCATTTAGTATCAGTTACTACTGTGACCACTCTGTGCAAGTTGCTTTGCAAACAGAACTATAGAGATGTGTTTAATCTCTTATCTCACTGAGAGCATTTAATGAAGAATGCATATAGGGGATTACATGAAAAAATATATGGCCTTTTTTGTTGTTTGCTTGGTTTTTGTTTTTTTCCTGACGTACACCTTATGTGGCATATGTCAGGAAAGCTTAAGGAGTTTATAGTACTACTGCAGTATGCACTTTCAAACACGTTTTCCTACTGCCTTTGGTTGCTGTGTGTGAAAACCTGTGCACTGTGTCACTGAACATATGCCAAATATTGAATGTCATGCAAGGAGGTAGCAGAGCTGTTCCAAGGGCAGATGGCTAAAAGTTAGACAGTGACTAAAGTACATTAGGGCCTAGTGTAAGGTCATGTATCTTTCTAATATCTACAAACAATGTAGCATGAACTGCCTCCACTCTCTTTGGTATCACTCATTTACTGAGTTGGGCTGTAGTTGTGAGAGGTGAAAGGAAAGGTGGCTGACAAATTGCAGAAACCACTGTAAGAACTGAGTTGAGAGGGCTGATGTCCATGTTTCAAAGACAGCAATATTCTATATGAAATCCATATCTTGGCATTCTCATTAATTTCAAATCATTCCTCATAAATTGTTCCTTTTGCTCCTGGGGTAGTGTAGCATGCAGTATACAGTTTCCAACCACTAACAGTTTGCTAATTAGGAACTCTACTTGATAAAGAAAACCATTAACACTTGAACTCACTTTGAAATGCTGAACATACATTCTTTAGAGGTAAGCAGCTTCTTTTTTTATGCTGTTGGCTACTTAGTTTAATAGTATATTTATCCCTGAATATTGTTTTAAAAAATACCAGTGGAAATAGCTTGGATGCAGTAACTGAATGATAAGATGACAAGTTTCTTTTCAGCTGTAGGTGAAATGCACCTGTTGTTAAGTATGCTGTTTGACATTTTAAAAACTGTCTTTTTAAATAGGAGTTTTCCAACAGAGAAAGACAAAAGATATCGTCATACCCTAAACGTTTCATTTGAACCAGAACAAACAAGTTGTTGCCACACTAAAATCATAATTAAGAGGGTTTTTCTTGCTTGTTTTTATTTTTTTTTTCACATTCAATTGTACAGTTTTTCAGTTTTTAATGTATAACACACTGCATCCATTCTCATGAAGGAAACACCCAAGCCTTTGGTGTGGGGTTGTATTCATCTCCCCAGACTTTACCCATGAAATATGCATGCATTTAATCTAAACTAATTAAGCAGGGTCCATTTGAAACACCTCCATACCATCTTAATGCAAGTGTCTTGGGCCGGTGGGATGAATGGCCCTCTCGAAATGGCTGCTTCTCAATTAAACGGCAGATGGTGCCTAGATGACCATCATAGATTTGATGTCACAACTAACTTTTAGATGATTAAAGCTTGATGAGGTGAATTGCATGTAAAATCACATAAAAATTGATATAACACAACATGGACTCGAGAATTTTTTATTTAGAAGAAATTCCAACATTAATTACAATATAGTAGACATACAAAATAAATTAGATATCAAAATCTTTGCTATTATATTGCTCTTCAATATGATTTCATGTGAAATAAGTCAGCAATGAAGGAAAGAGGGCAGAATAATCAGAGAAATTATCATTCTCTTCAAGAGAGGAAAGCAGCTCTCATTCTTTTCCTCTGTTCCCTAGGTAGAGTAGTGACTCACATTACCCTCCATCCTCCTCTCTAAGGGTATGGGCAATAAGAGCAATAAAAGAAAAAGTTGTCTGTGATAAATCAAAGATAGTCCAGGACAACAGGGCAAATTAGGAGGACAAGAAAGGTGATAAATTATGGGAAATTGAGTTCAATTAAGAAAAAATCAAGTACACCTACTATTCTTTTAAAATATCTCTCAACTGGTTCATCCTTATCTGCCTAATTTTGTTAAAATGGTGCTTCCTAATGAAAATTATTTCAGCATTAATTTCCTGTGTGTTTTTTCACAGTGTATTTGGTAGACTAATTTACAAAAGCATTCTTGTTATTCAGGAACACCACCATATGTAAAATACAAACTCTCATTTAATAAAGTAAAAAGAAAACATAAAAATAAAACATTATAACGTCCTAACCCTCCCCCCCCATTTAAATAATTTCATTCCATATACTTACTTTCACAATAGTTTCAGCCATGTGATTCCTGTGTTTAGTAATTATTTCCATGGAAATGCTACGTATCCTTAACCAGCTGTAATGACTTGAGAGAATGGCTTTTTAGTAGTGGACAGTGATCATCCATTTGCATATAGGAAAGAGGATTTGGTAATAATTTTTCTTCAGATATAAATATCAGAGAAAATTACTACACTTTAGGGACTTTGGGTAACTTATTTTCATCAAAGTTAAGAAAATGCCTTTGAAAAACTCTCAGCTAACTGCGGGTTGCACATCTGTGCATGCATCAGATTCTACTGGGCAAACAGTACTATTGTAGTGTGTTATCTGCATTCACTAATGACCAGAATATTTTATCTGAAATCACTTTCTGATGTTGAAACCTTAGACCTTAATGCTTGGGTCAAACAACAGAACTTAAACATATAAAACCTCATTTTGTTACTTTCATGTCAGATCTTTGCTGTTATCATGTACTCAGAACATCCAATGGCTTCTGGAAGAGACATTTTATGCCTCAGCACCTCTGAAAATGAGATTGTGGAAAACTGTCTTGAAAATCTCATGTAAGTAATACTGACTGAAAAGCAATGACATTTCAAAACTAAATGTTTTGTTTAAGTTATCAGTCATTGTAAATGATGCAAACTTCTGTATTTAGTCTTTGGAGGTATTTGTACTTTACACAAAAGAAGTGCCATTGCTAAATAAGCTAGTTTGAGCAATCATCCTTTTTAAAATAATTAACTCTGTGAACATTTGTTGGAAAGCCAGCCTAGAGCTTTTCCAACACATTCCTTGTGTTTAATAAACTATGGCTACACAGAGGCTTGCTGTCATTTGGGTATGCAGTCCCACCATAGTCAGTGAGCAACCCAGAGAATCACTATTCATCTATATGGACGTGGTTGTACTGTTTGTTTCTAGAGAAAGATAGTTCATAAATGTAAGGAGGAGAAAAAGACTATGAAAATATGAAAAGAAAGAGTACCTTCATTAAACCCAAAAGTTTTCTAAATAGAAGCAATTTTATTGAATTCAGTGGAATTATTATCTCGGAATGACATTATCCGAAGCTACATGGGAAGTTTGTTGGATTCCCATTAATTTTGATGTGAAAATTTCTGATTATGATTGTTACTGTTTCCCTTTTGTTCAAATGTTTCACCTAATTTTTTTAATGGAAGCCTTACTTACACTTAAATGTAGTTCTCTGGCATGGTTGTAACATTAACCCTCATTCAGCAAATGTTTAAGATAACTACAGACAACACAGATCATAAGAAGCCATGATAGGTATAGGACAACAGCCTCTCTGCTCTAGCTGATTAGATATTTGAGAGATCTGAAAGGGTGTTAGTGATGTTGTAAGGTAATGCCAAGACAGCAGGTTTCACCCAAGGGTATAGTTCAGACTATGGCATAAGTAGCAGCTGTTACACCAACTTGCTTAAAGTCTCATTATGTCATTCTTGTACCTGCTAAACTGCAGAGGTCCATTGGTTGCAGCTCCATAATTCTAGGAAAGTGCCATAATAAAGAATGCTCAGAGAGGTAAAAAACGAGAAGTTCAGACTATCTTTGCAGTTAAGTTCCAAATTAAAGTCCTTTTATTTTACTTTTAACCAAAAAAAAAAAAAACAAAAAACAAACCCACAACAAAACAATGTGTAGTTAAATATTATTTTAAAATGTTACATCTCTCTTGCTATTTTGAAGCAGGCATATATTCTCACACATATATATGCATGCATATGGATATATGACCTTTAAAAGGAAAGAAATTCAATCACATGTCTGTGCAGTTCATCTATTATTCAATTAGCCCCAGGGTATTAGGGTGATCTTGTCCTTTATGAATCTGAAAGGTTAAAAGCCCACCCTAAGTTAAGCATGTGAACTGGGTTTCTACTTACCTTTCATTTATTTTGAGAATCAGACTCATAATTTGTCTCCATGGTCACTGGTCATTTCTGGAGGACAGCTGATGCCTTCTGCCTTCATCTCTCTTTAATACTAGAAGAATCTCCCAGCAGGTGCCCAAACTTCCATATAAAATACAGAGGCAAGTACAAGGCTAACTTCGACTGGACCCACATTTTAGATGACTAAAATTAGTGAGGTGAATCCTGCCCGTCTAGGTTCATTATCTCTATGTAGACACCTGATGTTGCGCAGTAAATGCAGGTCACAACAAATATTATCCTTGTAAGATCCCAGAGCTTCGAAAAAAAATTGTGAAGTTATTTTCCTGAATTATTTATTAATTATTAATTATTATTAAACTGGGCATGAAGTTTAAATATTTGACTAAAATTTGAATGTCTTCAGCATTTGACTGGCATTTTCAATAAATACACACTAGTAAATTTTTAAAAACTTCAGAAGCTCATCTCTACTGCTTGGAATATTGATTTGGTCCTCAGCACCTTCTTGTGAAGCAAAGGAAAACTATTGTCAAAAGTACATCCATCTGCGAGCAAAGACAATGAGAATAGATGCAATAGTCTTGACTCCGAGTTTGAAGCACTGATTTTAAATTGGCAATTATCTTTCTTTGGTCACAAGAATGTTATATTTCTGAAACAGAAATGATTATGAAACAGCATAAGTTTATTTAAAAGTTTTGTTCTATGTTTGATACGATTATAGTAAAGCACAGAATTTATATATTTATATATTATATATCTATACCAAAATTGCCACCTGTGCAGAAAAGACTTATTATGAAGAGGATGTGAAAAAAGAGCTATATATTGCTATTAATTTTATATTGTCTTCATCAGTGCTTCTTGGATATTAGGGTGTATATAAGTTAGGTAAGGTCATTTACTTCATGTGTTCACACTTTAGGGAATAGATGAGATATTTAAAAGCTCAGTACTGTCTCTGCAGCAACTGATGTCAAGACCTTTTTCAGTTAAAGACTTCTATTAATGTACTATCCTTTCTCCTCACTTCATTTCTCCACAAAAGAAAGAACCTTACAGTGATTGATTTTTTGTACATGACTAAAAAAATCCTAGCTTGAAAACTTGGGGATATAATGAGTGACATTTATGTAAAATCTGCCTCTATTCCAAAGCAGTAAAAGCTTTTCTGGCTTTTCACCTCCAATCTGGATCAAAGGCAAAGTAGAGACAAGTTTGAATAAATGGCATCTTTTATACTTTTTCTTCCCTAGAACAAGCTGACCATCTCCACCTGGCAATCCTTAAGGACAAGAGTCCTGGTAGAGCAAATATATAGGAGATGATTCTGCAGTAAGGCTTTTGAAAATGACAGCTTGCACTTACTTCTTAAAAAAGATTAGAACTTGATCTTTTCCATAGCAAATCATGGAAGCAGAGCCATGTGATTTTCATTCACTTTCCCCTTAGCAAATTTCTCAGTGCTTCTTTTTATTTCTATGTCTATTTTCTTTATATTATTCTGGATAAGATGACATGATTCCCACTCAAGTATTGTGTATAAGAATTCTGTAAAATAAACTTCTCTGGAGGTCCAGAAGGCTTTTTCTGCTGCTTGCACCTGATAAGCAACTGCTCTCTGGCTTCTAATTTTGAGCATTTAGTAGAAATGCTTTTACATCAGCTGGCAAGGTGACAATAGAACAGTCTTATCTACAACAGAAGGAAATGTTCTCTTC
Source organism: Trochalopteron elliotii (assembly GCA_024734555.1). Classification (NCBI taxonomy): domain Eukaryota; kingdom Metazoa; phylum Chordata; class Aves; order Passeriformes; family Leiothrichidae; genus Trochalopteron; species Trochalopteron elliotii. The sequence goes on from JANPWX010000014.1 coordinate 1,331,349, forward strand.
AAAAGTATTATGCAAAAACACAAGGGAAATAAGCATTAAAATAAAGCACTTAAACGTATGCTACAAAGTCCTTGATGTGTTTTTCCATCATCTCAAGATGAAATGAGGTAATTATCAAAAAACAAAAAATTATATATTCCTAGGCCAATCACTATAACTTTTTAGGACTTCTCTGGTGTATCTACATATGGTTCATAATTATTTTCCTGTCTGTTGCATGAGTTCATCTGCATTGCTTTTCACACTGATTCTGAAAATAGTTGCCTTGGTTATTCCCATTACGCTTCCCTGCCTAAACTGGTGGGCACCAATGCATAAACTAAATACACAAGCACAGGATAACTCTCTCTTTTGAATTTATATTGCTTTTTATGAAAAAGATAAAATTGATTTTCAGAGACTACACTCTATTGCAGTAAAGCTTTATCTCACCATATAGTCTAAGGAGCAACCACAGTATTCTTTGACAGGGAGCTCCCTTCTGATAGGGGGTAATGCTATGGTTTTCCCAGCTCCAGACAGTCAAAAATCATGGGTTAAGTCCATTCTCAACACATATAAGATAATAACTAGAAAATGCCAGCAGCACATTTTTTGTTTTTCCTCTTGGATGTTGAAGTTTCAGGTGTGCCCATTGCATACTTTCAAAGTATTTTTTTCAGGAAGCGATACATTTTTTTTTGTTTTTTATAAAACTGGAATTATGGTTTTGCTCCTCATCTCCAAGAGCTGATGTCTTAGAAAATGTTTTAAGGAAAGAAAGGCCTCAGAAACATTATAGGAGCTGAGAGCACATATATTAGAAAACCATGAAAGATGTAATAAGTTATTTCTATACTATAAAATAAAAGTGTGGCACCAAGAAAATTGTGCAGAAATTTAAATAATGAACATTAGATATTGCTAGTTGATCTTTAAAAGGAATTGTACAAACATTCAGGGTGCCAATGTTTGACTTTTCAATTTAATAAAAGCAGTAAGAAATATGTTTTTCATTTCACTGCTTCTCGCTATTCATACAGGCTAATTCTCACTCTACCAGTAGCTCATTTCTTCAATTACAGGATGTACCTTCATTACACTTGATATATTATATTAAACAGTAAGTGTCTTATGCTAATATACAGAAACTTGTGGTTGCCAGGCATCATCCTTAAAGGAAAAAAAAACTTTTAATTAAGCAGTTGTCTTCAATATGAATAGTTGTCATAAGCTACTGCCATTACCCAAGGGGTAATGTTTCCAAAGCTCATTATGGAATTATTCAATAAGAAATCCCACACCAGCATTTACTGAGTAGTACATGGAATACATAAATACAGTCAAATTGCCAAGTAGAGAGTTCTCTAGTGTGGCCCCAAAGAAATGAATTGTATAACAGAACCAAAGAAACTTTGGGCAGTTTCTACAGTTTCCCATTGTATTCTGTGGAGAAATAAGATTTATCATTAGTATAATTTGCTCTTATCATTGTAATATTCATCTTTTGCCCTCTAATACTTATCCCGGTATTAGATCTTCCTCAAAATTCCAACTACTTTTAGTTACGATTAACGTTATAAGTATTTTTCAGATTATAGTAACAAGAAGGATAATTATTTGATATTGATAAGGAAATTTTACTTGTTCACGAATCGTAAAAAAATCAAACTTTGCCCAGGAATTTTGATAAATACATAGATATTATTTATCCTCTCTTAAATTTCGTTTCTTTAAGATTTTCCAATTTGTTCTGTGTCATCATAACAGGTTTGTCAGCCATGTATGTTCCTTAACTTCTAATAACTTTTGAGCCTGTTAACTGATTTCAGACTAATTTGATGCAGAGGTTGAACTTTCATAAAGAATTCCTGAGTACATCATTCAAATCTGATTGGGTAGAAGAGTATGCGTCCTAAGGAAAGTAAATTGCCATATAAATTTGTATCTGATTAGGTATCTGAAAGAATTAAACAAGGAAAGTGCCCTAAGAAGTCCCTTGCTGCGTGGAAGATTCAGTCAGATTTGTCTCCTTAATATCAGATTCATTTAAGGAAGATAATAATGGGCACTTTTGGCAATCTTTAACTGAAGCTCAGATGGTGAACTATCTTACCATGTACTCCTTGACGATATAATACAGTTAGAAAACAGCTGTTTCCTTCTCAGACTGCACCATTTCTGCAGGGTGAACTATGTTGCTCATGTTGTATTAACCTTTGGTGGAGCCAAGCATGTACAGCAAACTCCAAAGACTTACTTTGGGTTAGTTAAAACAGTTTGTAACAGGTTATAAGCAACTTGTAGAAAAAAGCTTGGATGAAGCACCTGGAGGAAGCCTCTGTTTTTCTTAGAAGCACATAGGCCTTTTGTGTCGCTATCCAGCATATATAAAACATGGTCACAAGGAGGAAAGTGAGTAAAAATGACAAGACAAGCGAGTGTTTAGCCACAAAACAAAGCTGTACTTTAGAGTCTGAGTAGGTGAGTCACATGATAGGAAATGAGATAATTAACAGAAATAGAACCCAAACTGGGGACAGTGGAAAACCTGTTTGAATTCTGTCACCTCAAACTGAAAAGGTGTTTGTGGTTATTGTTTTTCAGAAAGCGAAGAGCAATATATGTGATAGTGTTGAGAAATTTGTTATTATATGCAATTTTATATGCATTAAAAACTTCCTAATTTTTACCAAGACTGCGTCGAGGAATTTGTGCCTCCAGGCTTTGGGGGATTTTGGTCAGAGAAACAAATTTAAAACTTGATTATTATTTACAAATAACTATTGTGAGTAAAACATTAAGAAAAAATGAGAGATAAAAGTGGATGCTCACATTTCTCCATTGAGGAAAAAGATGTAAAGAGCGAAAAATTTTAAATAATTATTTAGTGAAGAATGCATTGAAAGAATAAAGGATGAAAGGAAAAAAAGTGGGTTTGAATGAACAGCAGTTTTGAAAGAACCAGTCATCCTATAGCAAGCATTAATAAAAAAGATCAATAAGCACAAATATATCTGAAGTTCTGAAAGACAGATTTGGGAATTACTTACCTGAAAAAATAACTTATGGTAGTTGGATAAAATTTAAGTTCAAAAGGAATTATAAGGGGAATGAAAAGTAGATTGAGACACCAGCTAATTCACAGATATCATTAGACTACAAATTCATTAGCAGTGGTCCTTATGTCTCACCAAGTATGGTCTTTTTTGCTTAAGAGTTTGAAACTATAGTAATATAGTAGAGTTTAAAAGTGTTTTTGCTTTCAATGGAATTTTTTATATGACAAGAACAACTGAAGTGATAGTTTAATTATTGAGTTTGTTTGTTTGTTTGTTTCTCTAGATACAGAGAAATTCCATTTACTAAATAGCAGAACAGAAACTTCAACTGAAAAGTAAGGTAACAAAGTCAGCAACACTAATGAAAACAAGCTCCTGGCTTGGAATCACACCTCTTGTTAAACATATTATTTTGTATGTATCATGCATACATAGATAAACATTTTAAGAGTTTAACTAGTTTTTTTTCAAACATTAACTGAAAAAGTTATTTGACATTCTTGCTTTTGGAGGATGAGGTAGCTTTTGTATTCGGTATTTTTTTGCAAAGTAGAAGAGTTTTGAAACTTCCACAGTTCTGCAATTTACAGGTTTGTAAAACGTCAGCTGCCAGCAGACTTTTAAATCCCACTTTATGCACCCATTAATACATTTTTGTTTCTCCACAAATTAAATTAGAATTCATAATTCTATATCTGAATTAGCTTCCTGCAGAGAGCCTTATTATAACAAATGCACTTGTAACAATTCATTTTAACAATTTAATCTATAAATTGGTAGAAAGAACTTTATGTGTTTCTGTAAGTGAACAGAACTTACTTTTAAAAGAAATTTTAAAGAATTATATGTACAGTATGCTGACTGACTGATACATTTTGGCATATCTGCCATTACAGTATATTAAGCATGTAATAATGTGGGAAACAGGAATGTTGGCAGAAGACCTGAATATGAATTTCAGAGAAATAAGACTGAAGAGAAAGAAATAACTCTTTTGTGAAAAGCACAGAATTTTGCTGATGTGTTAGTGTACGTGGAAATGTATTTTAATCGATACCGAGATTTCAAATAAAAACTGCTGCCAGAAGTGTTGAAAGACTTTCTTATTGTGGCATACTGTGCTTACCCTGCAGGCAATTCTGAGTGATGTGGCAGCTACCAGGCTTTATTTATAGACAGATAGACTAATACATCTGCATTTTAAACCATTCTTTAAGAGTAGCAATTATTGAAATGGTTACTTTTTTCCCTCTCTCTTAGCACATTCCTAACTGTCAGGGAACAGCTGGGCAGGAGAAGGCTGTTCTAGGGCTGGGGGGCTGGCAGGGCAGGCAATGCCACATTGCTACCAGCAAGGGCTCAGCCCTGCAGCATCTGCACAAGGTGAGGAGTGGTGGCAGTGGTTGGGGACAGCCACAGCCCGGCTGAGATCCTTGTGGCTCTCTTTCCCAGGAGATGTGAGGGGCTGCTTGGAGGCACCACCTCAGGGCATGGGCAGCCAACCTCCTTGGCACTGGAGGAGACCAGAGTCTGTTGAGGTGTTCAAAATTCTGACATAGGCAATCTCTTTCTCTTGTCTTTTCTCATTTCTCACTCTTTGAGTTTTCACAATGCAGTTGTCTTTCTCTTAGGGATAACTTTATCTTGATGAATCTCTGGTTTTGACTGAAAGAAAAATATGTACTATGTGAATAGTCTTTTTACTTGTCAACAATCCCTTGTTCCTCAGGGATTTCCATCTTCTATACTGGCAACCTTGGTTTAAAAAAATTTGCTTTGGAATATTCTGTTTTAGAACGTCAAATGCCTTGTAAACATGAGTATCAGGTGTTTTTATTTCACTATACTATTGTGTGTCACCCTAATCTTTTTCAGCCTTCTGGTGTTTGCATTTTTGTAGTGGAGTTTCTCACAAGTTTTCAGGTAAACAAAGTGATGCCTACTTTCCTCTATGGAGGAGGGAAAACTGATGGACTTCTAGTTTGACCAGTGTGGTTGGAGAGGTGGCAACCTCATCCTCCAATCCTTGGTCATTGTTCAGAATCTATATAAATTGAGGCCAAGAAATAAACTTCTCTCTTTTTGCCCTGACAACTGACTGCGTGCATGTCCTTCATTTCGCGTCCATCTAGCAACAATTATGAGCAAACAAAAAAGCTTGTGACGTGCCTGAGACCTGAGTTATTGAAAGTCAGAGGAATTTCCAGTCCTAATAATTCCTTTCTTGAATTCTCTGATTTTTTTTGCATATGTAATTGCTTGAAATAGGATTGATAAGGATGGAACAAATTTGTGGCTTTTAGATATTCATATGTGCATATGTATTGCTCTGTTAAGAACAGAAACCTAGATACCAATTGGTAGATATTAACCTTAGATTACAGTTCACGAATCTGCTAAGTGGTTATATTTAAAGCAGGGATTATACAATGCCACTTTGATCAAATCAAGTTTTTGTTTTTCTGAGCAAAATTATCATCAGTCTTTATCATCAGAAAGCCCTTATATTTAAGTGTCTCTACCTAAAATTTTTCTTGCCATTTGGACGGGAAGATTTCAAACTAAAAATTCATTGAATGATATCCTTCATAATTCTCACAAAATATATATTTTTGTAATGTCTGTAATTATTGCTCTTTTACCACCACAGATCATTGAAGATGAATTTATTAATATCTGAGTAATTCTATCAAATGTTTATTTAACACAACACAAGCAGTTTGTATTAATGTCTCTGGCTTATGATGGTAACAAATTTCTCAAGGCTTTCTAGAATACAATATGTAACAGAATCCAAAAAGAGCAGCATAAAAATCAGTTATATACATACACAAATCCCATAAAAATATAATTCTTTCCATGTAAGAAATAAGTCACTGAGTTCACCTAATTTGAATTTTTCTTTCTTATTTAAATTGTAGCAATAAAAACTAGAAAATGGCAAGTTTTTCAGGAACTTGAAGTCATCATTCATCTCAAAACCTGACAGTCCACTGGAGGGGAGGCTGGGTGTGGAACATTTAATGGCAACTGTATCACTACTTGTGATATTAAAATTTCTTTTAAAGTCATTAGAGTCTTTTCCTGATGGCAGTCTAACATGCTTCCCCTCTGCTCTCTAGGAATAGTTGGTTTTCATTTTAGACCATTTTGTTCAATTATGCTGTGTAAAAAGTAGGACAGCAGACAATAGGAACATTTTTCTTTTAGGACTGTTCTCTCAGTACATTTTGAAGACATCAGTGGCTGAGGGATTTGAAGTTACTTCTGTTACACAATCTGAACCTCAATTTCTTAATTCCTGCATCCAGTGTTTTTTATTTGTTTTTTATTTAATACTCAGAAGTAGTATGAATGTCATCTGTCTGTGTAAAAGGTTTATACTCTTAATTAAATGGACTTCTTAAAGTGCAATAATTGTGAAATCACATCACTCTACCTACAAATAGTTAAAAGAGCCACAAGCAAAGTAGAGAAAGAAATGTTCTTTTAGGCTAGATATAAATGTTAATTAAGAACTTTTTCATGTTGAATTTGAGAGGAAGTATCTTCACGTCCTATCGCTCTGAACAGGAGCAATTACCCTGACAGATTTCTGAAAACTTTACCCAGAAATAACATTGTACTAGCTAGAAGAATGTTAATATTTGTCTTCATTTCTTGCCCATGTATTAAGAGATATTATATAGAGACTTCAAAGGCATATTGCCAAGAAGTGCTGAAAATCCAATCTCAATATGTACAAAATTACAATCACAATGCATGCCAAGTTAGTTATGCAAGTAGTTGTCTGGCTAAAATTCTTGTAGTCTAAACTGATTCTGTCCCAAGTTGCTTTCCAAATGGATATGATCTAGGGTGCAAACTTGATCTTTTGCTCATGATGGATGGCAGTCATTTACCTATTACTTTTATTACTATTAATTAAATCTTTTGAAGTTTATGGCTTAAAATGTCCTTGTTCTTGCTTTTAGATCTATATTACTTCAACTCAAGGTTAAAATGAAAAAGTGAGTCTTCTGTTCTACTCTAACAATAATTTTCCAGATTGACGGAGATATTGATTTTCCCATAGCCATTTGAAGGTAGCTTATACATATAAATATATATCTATATATATACACATGCACACACACATTCACACATACATGCATATATCCACACACTAGAATAAATGCATTTGCATATAGACATACGCATACAGAGATGGGAACATTTTTCGAAGTAAAGAAACTGTCTTTGTACTCACTTTCTATTAAGATCAATAAAACTTCTGAAATGCAATTTGTACCTTTGAAATATGTTCTCCATACAGATTACTTTCAGAGTTAATATTCAAGAGATTAACCCTGTAGCCTCATCAATAGAAAGAAAAAGGGCTTAGATTCTACTTTGGCACTTATGTTAGAAAATTTCGGCTTATTGGAAAAGAAACATATCGTATCCGATTTGCTGTACTTTATCTTTTCTACAGGTAACAATAATATCTGTATCTCTGAGGTTCATATTATTTAGCTTCCCATAAGTTTTCCCTAATTGCAGTAGCACATCTTAAAACATTTATTAAAAGATAATTGAGGGCAAAAATAAGATTGTTATGTCTCAGTTATCTTACCATTTTTTAGCAGAAGAGAGGAGGGGAACAGAAATATTGTTAATTAGTTAATACTGTACTATAAGAATAACAAGTAAAATTATAGGAGCAGATAAGAGTGTTTGTTTTGACAACCAACTTCTTTATTACTGTTTTCAATAGTAAATCACTCTGAATTACATTTTATAATCAAAACATGATATCATTTGCAATTATTTTGTGAGGACTGTGGAAGTCTTGAACAACAAAATATCTTTGCTAAAGCACCTTTGTTTTCAGCTGAAAAATAAGCAATTTTATTTTTCTGGAAGGGGTGGCGGCTCTTTTCTGATGGCTTTAACTACCAGTCTCCTCTTGATACTGTAACATGGACACCTTTGTTTTCCCTAAGACAATGTTTCTCAGTTACCTAAGGTCCAAATGGCTCCTGTCTATCCCACAGACCGTTCTCACAGTATTTTTCAGTCTCTCTGTATGTACATGGCGTTTGTTATCCATCTATACAAAACCTCTAATCACTTCATGCCACTTGATTGTTTCTGCTGTTAGTCCTCCCTTAGGTTTCATTTTTTCAGGCTTTTAAAATTCTTCCATAGTTCCTCACTGCTGCTTTCTTATCTCTCCTCCTTGCTTCTTCTACCATCTTTTCTGTTCCTTCTCTTAAACTAAACCAGGTCCTGGTTCCCTTGTAGACAGACTCCTGTCCCTATCCTGCTTCTCACTTTGCACAGAAACCTACCACTGATTAGCCAATGTTGATTCCTCAACTTTTCTAACTATGTCCTTCATTCCACACATGTACAAACTGCCTTGCTCTTGCTGCTTCTTGGCTCTTGAATTTTTGACCTGAATTTCCTCATCTGGCACTGAATCTGCACTTGTTTTCTCTTATGGAAAGTTGTATTTTTATTATACTGCTTTGTTTACCATGTTTTCTTTGTATAACCTCCAATTTCTCTCCCTAGTTATTATTTCTCCTGTTGAAAAACACCTGAGTCTTTTCATTTCCTTTGTTCCAAGTTGCTGGTAACTAGGCCAGACTAATCTTACCTAATTTTAGCTGCCTAAAAGCTAGGATGCAGCCTGAACTGCTCATCCTACATTTTACTTTTGAAGTTAAGAAAGAAAGGCAGTTTGAGAGACTAAATCACAATGTTTTCAGGTCTCAGGATTGGAAGACATAGTCTGTAGAGGTGATTATTTTTCTATATTGATTATCAGAAGAGTTTATACAAATAGATTTTATCACACAAGTATTTTTTAATGGTTAAAATGAATTCTTCCAATATATATTCTATTGTCATTTCAACCCCTAACATTTCCCCTTATGATCTCTCAGACATATTCCACAGAAGCCTGTATAAACTAAAATTTTCAATTTCTAAATCACTAAATTAATTTCTATTTTAAATAAATCAATGTCTCTTTTTTGAACAGTAAAATTCTGTTTCTGATTTCTAATATAATTGATTATCTATTTTTTTAAAAAAAATTCACATTATTGAAAATACCTTCTTGTTATATTATCTTTGGCTTTTCACTTTTGTTATTGGACTGATGATTAGGACAGTTATAAGGTGTGTCTGTCTTATAATAAGGATGGTTTTAATTCAGGTTTGAATACACAGTTGTTGACTGGGAATGAATTATTCCACTATTAAAGTAAGTCCACTATTAAAGTAAGAGGCTTGTAAGGACTTACAGTGTTTCAAACTTGAGAAAAAAAATAATGAATGGCACATAGTTGTTCCAGACATGACAAAAACTAAATAAATGCAACCACCAAACAATAGAAAAAGCAGTTTCCTGATTATGTTAGATGTCTAAAGACAAGAAAGGTGGCATATAAATGGATAGATCTGGAAGCCTACTACTTGATCCACAGTATGACTTATTTGGTATAATACACATTTTGTGATATATACAGAAATACATAGTTCATGATACACAAGTCATATGATATTAGTACTAGCAAATTTAATAAAATACAATAGGTAGATGTTAAATATGTATTATTTTACATCATCTTTAATAGGTAATATGAATACAAAATATTAAACCATACAAACTTTAAACAATAAAATCAATATTTATGTAAGAGCTCAGAAACCAAAAAGTTTTGATCTAGCTTGAAGATATATCTGCTCTGAAGTCCAGAATGCTGCTGAACCAAAAAGACATCTGAGGCCCAACAGCAAAAGATGAAAAGTATATCAGACTAACGGTTATAGTGAGCCATTGAGTCATCCCAGGACAGCCAAGTGAGTCAAGGTGGATATAACTTTTGATAAAGGAGAAACAAAATTCTCTGAGTCAGGGAACTGAGTAGTTTTACAAAAGTGCTACATGAACTTCTGCTGGGAGAGGAATTTTGAAGCTATTCAGTAGATTCATGGAGCTGAGGATTTGATAGAGAATGTAAAGGATGCAACAGAAGAGATTTATTCTCCACACTACAAAGTAACTGATAATGACTGAATGCAATTTGGGCAATGGTGATCCAAAGTCACAATGGTAGGAAGAAAAATAAGGAAAAAGGTGTAACAAACCCAGAAGATTTGAGATAGTTCGTAATTCCCCAGGGTTTACTGAAAACTAACATTCCCCTCGAGAAAGTCCAAGGGAAAAACCATGTAGAGGAATGCTGACAATCTCTTAAGGAGATAATATTAAGCATAATTCCAAGTTATATTTTAGGAACTGGATTGAGCAGTTCCAGGGTTGAAGATGGGTATTTTTTAGATCTTGGTAGAGCATGACTGGTAGTCCAAAAGACAGAGAAAACAGATCCACCTTTTTGTTTTTAAGGATAAGATGGGAAAAATTATACAGTCTGCTAAACTGGAATTCATGGCAAATGCTGCAGCAAATAATTAGATAAACCATATATAAACTAATAGCATGTATAAGCAGACAGAATCTAAAAGGAAGATGGGTAACTTCCAATATGCATTTGTCAAAAAACATTGCTCTCACTATTTTAATAAGGAGAAGTACTAGTTTTGACTTACAGCAATCTGTTCCTGCACAGATATTGAGAACAGTGTCCAGAAACACGTTATATAGTTCTGCTATTGCACAATATGGCATATTAACACAAAACACAGTAATGGTGACAATTCACATATTTATATATGTGAATTAATGGTTTCTTCATTTTCTAATATTTACTGATCTACTTCCCTATACTATCAGCAAACCTGACACTGTGGAGCACATTTTTTGGTTATCTAAATTGATTGCCCATCAACAGATGAGAGAAAATAGGACTTTTTCCCCCCAGTAATATATGCTCCCGGATACATTGACAAAATCAAAGGGAGAAAGCTTGCTAAATAAACTAATTTATTTGAGAAACAACTGTCCTCATGGTTGTGTTTCCAACATCTTAGGAGCAAAAGAGCTTGGAGTAGATAAATGTGTAGACCTTTGAAGGCAAGAAAAGCATGTGCATGGAAATTCCTTGTCTATTAATGCAAGAAATTAAGCATTTTAACTGTACTCCACTGAAAAAAAACTGGAAGGGACACATTGATACAGTAAACCAGAACAATTGAAAAGAAATAAAATATGTAGTGTAATAAAACCTTGCATTACTGCCAAGAAGTAAGTATTCATGCCAAAAATGCTCTGGAGCACAGCTGCCAAAAAAAAGCTGAGAGCATTATGAAACACACTAAATCTATACATAGAGGGGGCTTGGATAAGAAAAAAAAGTATATTTATTCTCAGGATTCAAGTATATCAAATCATTATGGCTATTTTATGCACAATGAGCAAGTCTCTGAGCATGCTGGCAATCATTCAAGAAAGCATCATGTTCCTTAAAATCCATGTTGGTCTTTAAATTCAGGAGAAAGGTTCAAAGAAAGATACTTGAGTGTTTAAGACAAGCTAAAAATCCACAGTAACACAAAAATTTTCATGTGGTGTTTGGCATGGCTTAATAACAGTCCTGACAATGTTAAGCTAGCTCAGGTCCTCATGAAGGTGATTTGAAATGCACAGAGCAGACATCCTAGGATTGTCTTGAAAGAGATGAAAAGTGGAATGCCATTGCTGCTATGTGGCTTTCAAATGACAACCTCCATGAGGAAGCCAGAGGCTCCTAGGAACTATTCTTAGTCTGCTATTTCCACAACAGTACCACACCAAGAGATTATGGGGGCTTTCCTCTTGAAGTTAGTCCTTTGAAGGGTCAAAAAAATCAAGACTGAGAGATCCAGGAGATGACCTAGAAACCAAAGTTTCCGCGACAAGATGTGATGATAGGAGATGGAGATGTCATCTTCTGAGAAGAGACTAAAGGGGTGGGATCTCTTTCTGAGTAGAGAAGTCTGAAGGATGACAGATTGAGGTTTAAAATTCCTCAAGGCAGTGGGGAAAGTGAAGGCAGAACTGTTATTTACCAATCTCACACTACTGGAACCAGAGAGCATTCAGTGGCACTAGTACGAGGTGAGCTTAAAATAGAAGAAAGTACTTCTTTACACAGCAGGAATCAAACTTTTACAACACATGAGGCCTTTTATTTTCATCTATGGAAAATTATTTCAGACACAGTCTCCTCCTTATTCCTTCTTGTGGTCTGGTGAAAATGTCTCAGGACTTAGATTGCTCATGATATGTGGTGCAGGAATTTAACCTCTGTCTGCTACACAACATCTTCAGCTCCTACCTTGGCATTATGAATTCAGTAACTAGGACTGTGCTCTCAGCTTTGGAGCACTGCAACATTACCTGCCACAGTGTCTCACAGTTTTTATTCCGTATCTGCCCTTTTTGCCTGCCAAGATTGATAAGCAGACACATTAATTTCTCTTCCAAGTTTAATTTATGAAGCATTTTCCAGCTTTCCTGTGAAGCAGGATGGATCAAATATGGTGGCAACACATGGGAAAGAGCAGTAAATCATAAACATGTGTGATAGGTTACTTAATACAGGTGTCAGGAGAGAAAAGTAATTAGAAAATGGGATTTGCACGTTTATTATTTTAGAAATGGTACTATCAGATTATGGCAAGACTGAATGGGGACTCCTACCACTAATAAAGAATGAGCTTCTGAGTTTAATGCCTGCTGCTTTTGATGGCATGTGATGTTTATGGCTGACTTTCTTAATTACTTCTCCCTTTATCACAATATACATTGAAGAGGGAATACAGCTTCACTTTTTTTCCCTGCATTGTAAGCAGGAAAGGAAAAGTGACATCTGAACTAATTTTTTCTTCATTATTGCTGTTCCTAAATGTACAAATCTGTGAAATAGACCCAAGCTAAAGATATTTTTATTTGTTTTAACAAGACAATTTTCTTTACAGTTTTTCTCAATTAATCATTGTTCTCACAATTTCAGATTAAGGTCAATAATAAACATCACAATAAAAACAATTATGGTGGTGGTGTCACTACATCTTAAATTTCAATTTTAGCTAGTCCTTTGACAAAATATACATTGATAGAGAAAGGCAAGAGAGAAGACCTATTTTGTAAAGAAATAATTAAATAAGAATGAAAATAATATTATTAAAACCAGTAGTTTTAACTTAAACTTTCTTCTGCATAGCTCTGGCTAGTAACATGGTGCTGGCTCACTCCATTTCCAGCTGCTAGATTTCACTAAAAGAAGCTAAAAATAAATTCAATACTTTCCTAAAATGACTTTCCAAAGTAGGCAAGTGCTGCAGTTGCCATAGGGATGTTATAACATCACAAATGAGAAGCAGTTCACATAGTGATAAATAAGCACACTGGTGGGTAAGTTGTCCATTTGAGCATGTCTCAGAGAAGAAATTACTCAGAGAGTAGTTTTTGAGGAAGGAGGTTTGAAAAAAAAACAAACAAAAAGATCACCATTGATTCAGTCTGCAGCAGTTCAAATCCATGAACACAGGAATTCACAGGTGGTAGGAATCAATGAAGATGCAAGACACTGCCTGTGCTAAGTGCTGTAACACCTAAGCTGCAGGACTACACCTTCCCTTGAAAAGAGAGGAAAATGTTGAAAATGTCTTTAAATTCTGTGAAAACAAAAGCATCATCAAGTTCTTGCATTTACCATTTGTTCAGTGAGCCTGGAGCTGTCCAGCTTGTCCTTATTTTGCTTTTGTAATGCATTATGTGACTGAATTCTGGTGGTGCGTTTTCTGCCTTATACTATCCATTTATTCTGAAAGTCAATACAGACATACACCAAGATGCCTAACAAATAAATGGACTTCCTTTCCAAGGTTTCTTCACAATGTTCTACACCATAAAATTTCAAAGGTCAGCTGATATAAATAGTGACTTCATCAAAGTTGATACTACTGTCCTGATTTACAGCAAGTAGTAATCTAGCCCCAGCAACTCAAACTTTTCATTCTGTGTCCACCCCAGAATAGAAAGCAAATAACTGGATAACAAATACCATGGAAACAAGAGCAAACCCACACAAATCTTATAAAGAATCAATTTAGAGAAAAAGAAGAGAACCCAGATTTTCTGTAGATAAAACAAAATTCACTGGGAATTTGCAACTAGATCATTTAAATGCAAAATATTGTGATAGCTTCTACCTTTTATAAAAATTATTTTTTTTTCTCTTTGCATGTGCTTTTGGTGCATGTGAGGTCTTCTTCTTTTAAAACTGATGTCTTTACCAGTCTTACCAAAGCATTACCAACTTGGTTTTCAGCTCTTTCTCATTTGCTGGATTGGCCTCTCGCAACTCCACTGTGCCTCACTCTGCTTTCAACCCATGCTCACTTATTTTCTCAGGTAAATCACTGAAGTGTGGGTGTTACACTGAGATGTGCCCCATTCACTTTACAGAATATATATGGCTACAGGGTGAGTAGTGGAGCCAGGGCTGGTCAAAGTTGTGAGCTGGTAAACATTTACCCTTTACCCATCCCTGTCTGGGCTTTTACCTACACTACATTACATTATGACATTTTACAATATTAGGCTCATAGTAGAGGATGAGTGCTTGAATACAACATCTACATCCCAAAGAAAGTGCTTTATGAGCAGATCATATCAGGTTTCATATTAACACCTGTGTCAGGGGAGAATTAAGTTTGAAAAATCATCCAACATCTTCTCTACCTATCACTATAAAACCATTATTATTTGGGACCATGTGGCTGGTTGAGTACAACAGATGGAAACAAGCCCTCCAGAATTTGAATCACAGTGTAAAAGATAACCATGCTAACATGAAAATCTGAGCTTTTTCCTCAGCCTTTCAGTGTCCACTGTTCAGAGCCTATTGGTTAGGAGAGAGCGAGTCTCAGTGAGTGGTCTTCTAAATGGTAGCTGGCCATTATTATCAGGGCTGCTAGAACCTCACAGACTGGTCTGAATTTAGAGTGAGATACAAATAATTTCTCCAGATTTGTAAAAAAATATTTGTGTACTGCACTAGGCACCCGAATTATCTTTATATTCAGCAGGAGAAGTTACTTTAGATAGACTGAATCAATATTATTATTTTAGACACACCCAAGCATGAAATAAATAAGGTGAACTGTGCTCTATGTATGCCTATTTATGTCTTTTGGTTATAATGGAAAACTAGAATGAACAGCTCAGGTAGGTATATTTAAATCACAGGTGTTCAGATTTGGGCAGACAAAAATCACCTTGGCTGCTCATATTGTCCTTATAAGAAGTTAGGATTCACACTGAGCTCTGCTGGCCTGCAGATACCATGCTCCTTTCTGGAAGAAAATGTCAGGACCTGCCCTAGAAGGACTTCAGAAATTTTGCAGACAGCCACTGACGGCAAAGGCGTGTGTGGGAGGTGGAGCAAAAGTATTTTATCACCCAGTTAAAGAGGATATGTAGTGGATAAACAGAAAAAGCTGGTGATCAGCTCTGGGACTACCATCAGCACAGCCCTGTGACCTGCTCCAAGCCCTGGTGTGCAGGTGGCAGACATTGCAGAGCACATGCAAGAAAGAGGCAGACCCACAGGCGTGGGTATCCCTTCATCACAGTCTAGTGCTCTGTGTGTTGACTCTTGTGCTCTTTCTTGTGCCTCTGTAGATGTGCCTGTGTAGATGTTCTCCCTGTGTCACCCAGTGAGAGACATCACATCTCTTGTGCACACAGTGACTCTCCTGAGAGGTGCCAGCATGGTTCTCCATGAATGCTTTGACATTTTATACATGTTGGAATAGCATGAATAGAAGAGCTCAAGAACATTTTCCTCTGGAACAACCCATGATGTCGTCCCATCAGGCATTGAAAGGTGGGATTTGAAGAAAAAGGTGAATTGAATATTTGTCCCCCACCCCCTCTATCCTGAGCAGTGAGCTATTGCTCAAAAGCTTTAGTCCTCCTTTCTTCCTGTACTTTATTTTGTGCTTTTTGTGTTTCATTTCATCACAAGTAGCTGAAAATGAAGTGTGCTGGAAATGGCAGGAGGAGTTGGCTTCAATACTTTCCAAACTATTTCTTTCAACCCAATATGAAATCTATTAAAAAAGGATTGTGTAAGGTTTTCTTTCAGTTACAATGATAAGAAGATACTGACCTAAATGCACAGTGATTATTGGTTGTCCTAGAAGTGAGGTCCTCAATGTAAAATGTACTTGAACAAAATCCAGCTGCCTTGTCCCCCTAAGAGTGTGGTATGAGGGACAAAAGAGAAATACAATCCAATATTTAAATTGAATGTAAAACTGATTTTTGGGTCACTGAAGAAAACCCCAGAGTGGGCAGAAAAGCAGATCAGACATTGTATAGACCCTAATTGAAAAGCCAGAAAGTATACTGCAGTGAGTGGTCCAAAAAGTCTCATGAAAGTATGTGAAGCTTTTTCTGAGGCTGAATCCATTGAACAATATTTGTAAATAACAGTAATCTGAAAGACAAAGTGTGTTCGGCTGCAATATTTCATTACATTTTTGTGTATATATACATAGAGATCCTATATATTCATAGCTATACACATAGTTATGTGGACAGTTTTGTACTAAAAATGACTAGGAAATTTTGTATTATGTCAGATACATATATAAATTAGCACACAAACACATATATGAATTAATATCTATATCCATCTATGTCCATTATATTCATAACAAAACTCTGTTTTCCAGTTTAGACCAAATACACCAAATACACAGGAAAGCACATACAAGCACTACAGACTGACTGTATATATGTTACTGATTGTATGTATGATATAGTGGACTTTGTATCATTTCAGAGAATGGGCTGTCAAAACTTTCCCAATCTGAAAAAATACTAGTAGAATTCCACATTTTCATAAAGACCTTTGATGTCCTCTTGGAGTCTTTTCTTCGGTCTCTCTGCCTCTTGTGCAACACTTCTTCCAATTAATTAAATATTAAATCCTTGCCATAGTATATATGGAAGCTGACAGATACACTGAGCCAGCAGAGCTTGTCAGATACACTTCATGGTGGCTTTCCTACATGGGATACTCTGTGCTGGCAGGCACACCATGCCAGCTTCTGACAGCATAGGCTGTGCCAGTTTCTGCAGCTTCTGGCTGGGCCAGTTCTAGAGTTATAGAAAGTCAGGCCAGACATGACATTGCAATTCAAAGACAAAGACAGGAGCAGCTGTTTCTGAGCACCCCTGAAAGATGATCATCTTACTGCTTCCTGAAACCTAAGAGTCATAGTAATTTCATGGGCCCAGGGCAAGCTATTCTAGTAAATAACCACCTGACAGTTCTACATCTCTTTTATAATGTCTGATATAGATCTTCTTTGCTGCAGTTTTTGCTAATTACCCCTAGTTCTTCTCTCAGAGGACAAAGAGTGCAGTTCATGTTCTTTTTCTCTGACAGTTACGTTTAAAATATGTGAAGACCATTGGCCCATCTTTCCTCCCACAACTCAGTCATCTCTATTATAAGCAAAAATAACATAATTCCCCTGATCCTTCTGTACAGTTCTTATTTTTCAGCTTGAAGTTCATTCTAATTGTACACCTCTGGACTTTTTAATGAGGGTTAAAGTTAAGACAACTTTTAAACAGTATAAACTAATGACTTCTATAATCACAGGATCTAAAATATAAGTGTGAAAATGAACTGTTTTTCTTTCCAGAGATGTAAAAAACACATGGTCCCTTAATCTAGCAACAGACACTGACTTCTCATTAATACTATTTTACAGAGGAAATGCATTTCTTTGTGTTTGAAAGGATCAGTGTGAAAAACATTTGTATAATTCAGAGATTGTTTGAGAACCTTTATTTGCCTGATCTGATGCTGAAAGTTTATGGCAAGTTATTGGTCTCACACTTCCTTAAGCTGACATTCTTTGAGCCAATTTTAGTTGGCTGGCTGGTGGCAACTGGAGCAGTGATTGAAAAGGTGTAAAACACCACAAGTGCTTCAGCCAAAGGACCACACATGGGTGCAGTAGACATTGGAAGTGGCAGACAGGAGATAGTGTTTGGATCCACAGCAATAGGCTTTGAGGCAAGGTACTGAAAGTGGTTAGACGTGCCAAAAGGCATTTCTCAGCTGTGGATTGACATACTGATATCTCCTATGAGGAAAGCCATGATGAGAAACAACCACAGTATTTACCGTTTTTTCTCTAAATAGGATAAAAATATGCCCTTTAGGTACTGAATATGAAATTTGTTTAGCTATGATTTCTCTTTACCAAAGCCAAATAATTTGTTGAAGGAGATAAACAGGTGCAGTCTTGATATCTCTGCTACATGAGACAAAGCCAAATGCCATAAAAGCTCCAAATAATCCTTATTACATAAAATGTCCTGTGTCAAAGCATTGTAATGAAAGATTGAGCTGTACATATAGACACTTTGCATCTTTAATCCCACTTGGACAGAAGCTAAAGATCTTTTATTTCCTTAATTTCTCCCCAAATTAAAATGATTTTTGAGGTTTTTGTACTTTCCAAACTTGCCTCACTTTGAAAGCAAAATCTTCTTTAAAACAGTAAAGGAAACAACAAGAAAGAAAGAAAGAAAGAAAGAAAGAAAGAAAGAAAGAAAGAAAGAAAGAAAGAAAGAAAGAAAGAAAGAAAGAAAGAGAAATCCTGAATCAAAGGAGCTACATCTTGGTTGCTTTATAGTTTTTAGTTTTATTTTTCCAAAATATTTCCCTTCCCAGTTCCCCACTGGCCAACACTGCTGAATGAAATGATTTTTCAGCAAACACAGTTTACTTCTGGATTATCAAGACCTTTTACACAACAGTAAGGAAAGCAGCTTTTCATTGACACACTTGTTCCTTGCAGGCATACCCTGCCACAGTTCCCTCTCTAGTTCTGGATGTGCTGAATCTTTCCTCCTTTTTGGCTTGTGTGAATAGTGCCATTATTTGGATGTTTGGCACTTGGTTCCTCTCCTTCTTTCTACATGTGCTGTCATGTAAGTGATGATTTGGGCCCGTCCATGATTCTATTCCCGTCTTCTCATTTTAGTCACAACCACTGGTATTATCAGAGTAAAAAGCACAGTCTTTCTGTGTTTTCCCTGACCAAGCTTCAAGGGCAGAGTTTCATCACCTAAAGTGCAGGGAGGCAGAATGATCTGCAGGAATCAGCTTGAAGACAGGAAGATTACATGAGTGCAGTGGATATCTGTATTACTGAACATTGGGCTACCTTATAAAAGAAAACCTTACGCATTTCTGCTTTAAACTGCAGACAGAGTCATACTTGATTGGTTGCTCTTTTGACTTGTACAGAGACTTAGACAAACATGTCCTAAACCCTTTTTTTGCCACACTTTAGCACTCTTATGAAGGGAATTGAGGAAATAACTTGCATGTTTGTCTCTGGCACCAATAACAAAGTATGTCCCTGTAGAACTTTCCTTCCACATTGCTAAAGTGAATTTGCTTGTTTACATCATATTTAAATTATTTGCCAAGGCCAACCACCATAAACCACAACGACTGACATAAATTACAGTATTTTTTTATGATGGTCTCTTCTGGTGAAATGTAAACCAGACAGTAGGGTAGTAGCTAATATTGAAGTATGTTTTGTAGTGCTTCACTCTCCATGCACACACTGTTTAGTAAACGTGGAGTTTTACACTTCATGAAAAATATATCAAAAAACAGCCAGCTTAGTTGAGAAAAATTGATAGAGGACAAGTTTTTTCAAACTGTTGGTACAATTACAAATTTGATAGCCATTTTTCAGACTTACACTGTCCATTGCATTTTCATGTAGCTATCCCCAAATTACATACAAGTTTGAACACATGAAGTATTAGTGATGGTGTTAACATTGCTTGTCTTAGCCTCGAGTTACATAGAACTACAGAAACAATGTCCTAAATCTTAAATTCCAGCAAAAAAACATTTCTGAGAGGAGTACCCCATGCATTGGTTAAAGAAAACTGAAGGCCTGACACAGAAAAAACACTGGCCTCAGATTCCTTTCTTTTGGGGCATCTCTAACCTTGTCTGGGAAGCAACCAAATGCCCATACCCAGCCAAAACTCTTATTGGTGTGTCAGCCATATAAGAAACACCAAATCCTGTCTTTCTGAAGAATGTCATGTCTTATTCAAAGGAAATGGCACTGACAGGATTTTACCTCCTTAAGGGACTTCAGAGCTCTCCTTGGAAAATGCAGTTTTCTATCACTCTCTACATGATGGTTAGGACAGCTAGGTACAATTCAATTTGAAGACAGTGTAATTGGGTCCCCACAAAACAGAAGGAGGAAGAAGGATCATTGGGGAACAGAGAAAACCCAGCATACAAAGTATGCTACATTCTCCCCTCCCGTCAACTCTCCCTCACCTCAAAACCAGCAGAGATTTTTATCTCAGCAGTAGTATGGACCCACACCAGGACTTTAAGGCATTTTCCTTTTAACTGCCCTTGACTTTATTATGCTGGGAATTTTTACATATCCATCTTTTACATGTATTTTTACTCCTTTGTGATCTAAAACAAGCTTCAGAGGAGTTAACTGCTGTCTCATTTACACTTTTCTTATACTTCTTTCCATCCCAGTGGCACAATTTCCTTCAGAAACTGTGAACCTACAGGAATTCCCTGGTATGTTTCATACCAGTTTATTCATTTTCCTATAGCTTTGAGGGATTCAAATAATCCCTAAATCATCTCCAGACATTGTGACATGTGGCCAGCTCCATCCATTTCATAGCCATGTACAATAGAAATGCTACTTCTTGCCTCTACCTCAAAAGGTGTGCATCTTCTGGACATGAAGGCAAGACACTCTCAGTGCAGTGGTGTCAATGCTCAGACTTCTGTGCAGCCTGTTTGACCTTTAGTGGCATCTAGTGGCAAATGAATTTGTAGGGGAAAATCTTCACAATTAAATAGCAATTAAACCAGTCAAAATTGTTTTCATCTTCATTTATGAGAGTGGGAAGAATGGAGCTTGCAGTACATCAGCATAGTGAGTATGTGCATCACCAGTGCTCTGCTGGCTGCCAGCCTACCTTACCAGTCTAAACTAGTCACTAGGCATTATAAGTCATGTGACCAAATTAGTTTCAGTGCTAATTTACAGAGCTTCTGATAAGACTTTCTAATTATGGTTTGGAACAAGAACTGCAGGTAGTTAAGAAGTTAGCATTAGCCACCTTTTGAAAAATCAATGTGCTATTCTTGCTACTTTGTTGATCGTAATTTATTTCTTCCATTAAGCCACATGAGACTTTCTTTTCTATCACAATGTGGGTGCTCTTATTATTATCCTCAGAAACAGCACAACAGATTTTGATATTGCCTTGGCAGAAGCACAGAGCCTCTCTTCCTATGTGAGATTCACTATTCTTTTTGTTTTACCAGATGTCACAATACTTTCTTCTTCTGTCTAATATTAAAATATATATGGAGCAATATGTTGGATAGCGGCAACCCACAGTTCAGAATCAAAATATGTCTGTTTCATAAATATATGATTCCATATGCAGGCAACATACTGATAGAAATTGATAGAGACTTCTACCTCTACTGGAATAACAGTCTGCAATATTTAAACTGATGTGGTATTAGTGCATTAGTTTTCCAGAAAACTCAGCTGTATGCAAACAGAAGCAATTGAATAAGCATTGTAGGTGAAACAGTCTGCCGAAATGTTTTTTTTTTTCTTTTTAAATAAACCCAATTGTTAAAAATTCAAGACAATATATATACTAAAATTTCTGTAGAAAGTACCTCCACACGTGCAAAATGTCATGCATGAATTAATGTATGCTGTTGCACATTGTTGTTGAATTAAAGTATGTTACTATTGTACATTGTTGTTAACCTAACCTGTTGTTATTTTGTAGCTCCCCAAGGGGTGAGAAAACAGCTGTGAGTATAGCATTTAAAATCTGCAATATTTTCTAAAGAAAATCAGTATTTGCATTATGTACCTCCTTATATTCACACAATGAAAAAGAAGTTCTAATGAAAAATTTAGTATTGCTCATCATTTGAGCTGGTGGAAAGTTTGAGAATGCTTTTTGGTGAAACGTTTTCAGCTAAATTCTTCCCTTTACTGAGATACTGTCATATTAGATCAACTTTACAAGGAAGCCTGGTGGGAAATGCTGAAGAAGATATTTGGTCATTGTACAACTGCAAAAGAATATGTAGTCAGATCACTTAGCACAACTAAGATTACAAGAATACTGTAATATGCCGTTCTGGGAGTTGTTGATAAAGTCCTTGTTTCTGTGTTCCAGAAATGCCTACTGTTTCCTGGGAACTGCCACTTCCTAAACACGCTATAGAGCAGTATGTAACAGTCTCTTAGGTCAGTTTTTTGAAACAAGAAATGGGTGTTATATTAGGACACTGAACCTGTCAATGAGTCACAGCTCACTTTTTAAGAAAGAAACAAGAAAACTTTCCCCAGTGGATTAATGAATAAGATACATTAATACAAAAAATCTTTCTTACTTCCTTTGCTGCGGGTTATACTGACATTTTGGCAGCTAATAAAACACAGAGGGCCAGAAAATATATTTGGGACAGTTGAGTATGCTTGTCTGCCAAATTAAATAATAGACCAGAGACGCTGGAACAGGACTAGAGAATGTACAAGATAAGTGAAAGCTGTGCCAGGTGAGAGGTCTAATGGTCTTACTGGAAAGTGGCTTGAACAGCTTGCAGCTGAGATGAGACAAAAAGTCCATGTGGATAGAGAATTCCATCTGTCCCTGAATACATTTTTCCATTTAGAGTTTAAGAAGGATGTAGAAATCATTTGGGTTCCTTGATTTGCATTGTGAAAGGAAAATGGAAAAAGATGGTTCTGTTCTCCTGACACTACACTGTGACTTAAGCTTTATCTTTGTTCAAGGGAAAACCTTCTGCTTGAAGAAGCATTAAAACACAGTGTTATAAGTCAAGGTCTAAACAGCTCCCTATTTATAAAATGGAATTAATGGTCAGTGGATAGCTGATTCTAGCAGCAAAGAAACTACATCTAGATGGAACTGATTTGACATAAAAGAAATGCTTTCTACAGTTCAAGACTTTTGACTGTATAGCTATGAAGTCCCAGGAAAATGTCTCCTCTGAAGGAGGTGATTTTAGAGGAAGAAAGCCCTGCTGGAACTGCCCAGTGTTCTGAAGGCTTGAAACTGCCTTAAACTAGATGTAGCATTTTTAGTTATCTTTTAGCATGCAATGAGCTGGCAGCTGGCATCTGACAGCTGATCAGAGAGTTTATAATTTTCAGTGCCATGATGGTCTTTAGAAAGATAATAGCTTCTGGCTAAAAGAAGACTGGTTGAAAAATTTGGTTTTGATAGAAGTAAACAGTTGGCAGGTTTAGGAATGCTGCTTAAACTGAGGTGGATTTTGTTCTTAAAAGCTTATGTTTATCAAGCATGGCACCCCAGCAGTCTAAGTGTACAGTATGCTTCTCTCCCTTCAAATCCAGGAATAGATGATATTGAAGGTCAAGTCCTACCAAAGATGAAAGGATTTTTGAAAATTTACAAAGTATCAAAAGTGTGAGCCCCATTTGATTAAAACATAGCAATACAATGTGTTTCCCAAAATGCTTAAAATCTGAAACAGTTTCATTTATATCAAATATATTACATTCAAGTAAAATATCCAAATAGTATTGATTTTATATTTAATATAATATTTGTGTCTAAATATAATGGCCTAAATAACTGTTAAGGCAAACACAGAAGTCATGATCAGATTTACCTGAGATGATAAGGGAAAAGTTCTAAGTACTAGTTGCCAATGGCATATGCTTCTGTGAGAATAGCTGACAAAGAAGGAGTAATCTAAGGGTTATTTCTGTCCTGATAGGCTCTACTGTGCTAATCCTGAGTCACAAATAGAAAAAAACTAAAGTGCATTGATTTCAAAATAGCTCCATAGCTCCTGCCTGAAGAATGTAACTGCATAATGAGAGAAAAAAAAAAAACCCAAACAAAACAGGGAATAAATTAATATACTAATTAATATACTAAATTAATGTACTTATAACAGAGACAGAATCATAAAACAAATAATGAGCATTCTTTTTTATTGTTAACTGATAGGAGTAGCAGGAAGGAAAGGCATGCCTTTGGGATAGTAAAGAGCATTTAAGACAAAGGGAGGAAATAATAGGTGAGTATGGATAATGTAGTGTAGGTGAGGGTGAATGTAAGCAGCTTGAATGTGGTATCAATGGACAAGTGGACCTGATCAAGAATTCAAATTGGAAATGATACTGCATGCAAAATATCAGTTAAGCTGGAGAAGATACAAAAAGCAGCCAAAGAAAGGGTGCAGTTACTAACAGATGCAAAGAAACGCGCAGGGAGAGAAGATATTTTTTATTTTTCAAAACTCAGTTTGATAGCATCTACAGGCAGTACTCTGTGTGCTGAGCACTCTTACCAGAGAGAGCCAAGAACATTAGGAAACATTTGCTGCTACTCTTTCACTTGCAGAGAAATATGCCCTTATCAACAACTTAATTGGTGAGATTTAGTCATGCTTCAGAGTCTCTGAAAATACTCGAAACAAATATTATATTTATTAGCTATTAGGTTATTAAAGTCTTCAGATAAGTCATAACAGCCTAATTACAGAAGGACTATTGCCAAAACTAGATCAAATCAGCCTTGACTTTGCCTGGCTGAATCTTAGAAGTTCCCAAAGGTTTTCAACAAACCTCCAGGGATGGAGATCCTATAACCTTGTGCTCTCGGGACAAGTGTTTTCTAATGCCCGGTTTGAGCCCCAGTTTTTCTCCTTCAAAAATGCCTATCAATTCTCATAATGCACAGCAGAAGTTAAAAGGCCCTTTATTAAAGACATTTTCAATGCCACAAGACAAGTTCCATGCACTCAGCTACACTTCCCATAGACCCTTTTTACTGTTAGAGAAGCAGCCAGAGCACTAAACCAGTCAACATCTTAAAGAGGGAATCACACAAACGTGCCTAAGTATTTACACTATGTTCCACTGTTCCTCCTTTTTAACATTGTCTATGGTATGACAAAAATGGCACATGGTTCCTGCAATCATGCTTTCCTCCATAATGCTAAGCAGAGCTTCGAACCTAAGAACAGAGAGGTGAAAAGCTTCTCACTGCATGCATAAGCAGAGGTCTGAGGTTATACCTTACCCCAGATTCATGCTACAGGCTGCCTCTGCTATGAATGAGGTTTTGCTCTTTTGAGCTGAAGAATTGAAAGCAGCTGGGTATAATGCTTGTCTTACATGCTGTTGGCTACAGATGGAGGCATTCCTTAGCCGTGCAAGTTTCCTCTGCCCTTTGAGGAGTGCTTTTTGAATGTTACAATGCTGGTAGTGTATCCTCCTACTGTCACACTCCAAGTTGTTCTTCAACCAAGTCTGGTCCCCTCTCAACTAAACGTATTTGCCAGTTTGGACAAAATGTGTAAAGGCACATATGTTGGATGCCTGTATTACTTCTCACTTCCAATAGGAGCAAATTTGTCAATGATAATATTTTGTTTCTCTCTGCTGGTTAAAACAGGAATGTAATTTTCTCCATTTATCTGGGTGAAGAAAAGTGCCGAATAGGCTGTTAGTCATTTAGCATGGGTCTTAGAGCTTTCAGGTTTAGAATGCAAATCCCTTAGTTACTAATCTTCATGGGTTTGGTTTTGCCTTTAAGGAAATGAACACTCTCACTCTGTTGTGGAAGCATTCAAGAAAGTCTGAATAAGTCCTTATATTTCCCTTCTGAACTGGATGACCACAGCATTGGAACTGCATTTGTGGTTTATTTCTAATTTGTATTCTCTTGTTAATGTGCATTTTAAAGTATAGAAGTAACTTTAAAAATGAATAATTCTGCCCTAGCATAACCATCTGCAGCAAAAGAGTAAGTGCTTGGCAACACTAACTAGTTCATAGAAGTTCTTACTAGATATAAATAATCCCATGTTCTGGCAAAGAAAGTCCTCACAGTGTGATCTTTAGTTGGAGGAAAGAAAACTTATGTTAGTTGGCACATCTAGCAGCATAATGTAGTTATTATTAAAAAAGTGACCAAGTAAAAATGACACCTTGTTAAATAACGTAACAACTCTCTGTGCATGTTCTAGGGCAGATTGGCTTACGCTGTTTAAAACAAAAATAAACTTTTACTGCCTTCTACTCCTGTTAACACTGCTGAGCCAACACTTCCACACACAGCAGAAAGAGGCCAGAGCCAAATACAGAAGTGTTTTAGTAGGACCAAGGTGGACTTTAAATATGTAAGTCATTAATACAGATTTAAAAAATGGGGCTACTGTAGGCCTAGATTTCCAACAGAATCCTCTTTCTAATGTAAATCTTGATCACAGGGATTTTGCAGAACATGCCTGGTATTTCAAAACTTCTTGTGATATCAGCAGCATTGATACTTCCCACTGTCAGCTGCATGATCAGAGGTGTCGGGCATGCTCTGCTCTTGTGGATACAGCTGAGATTTATGGACATGCAGCCATCTGGTCAGAGATGCTCTGCACTTCTTCTTCACAGTGATCCCTTTTCAGAGACACTTCAGGCAGGTTAGTGACAAATACTCCACAGCAGCTTCTTTCAGACCAGCGAAATAGTTGAGCTCAGGACTGCTGTCTACCACAGAGGTCAGAGAGAGCACAGTGCCTTATCCCTGCTCTTAACTCTATCCTCCCCCTACCCAGAGTGCCTATGTGTGTCTGTGGGAAAGCTCAAACCCCAAGCCATAGAAATGTATATGCTCTGTGACAAGGTCTTTCATAGACAGAAGCCTCCCATTGTTGATTTCAGGGCTGCATATGCATTTCACTTTAATAGCCCCTCTAGGAATAAAGAAACAGGTTCTATCCATAATCCACTGGTTCACAAATCTTTTTACTACAGCTAAACCCAGAGGC
Source organism: Trochalopteron elliotii (assembly GCA_024734555.1). Taxonomy (NCBI): domain Eukaryota; kingdom Metazoa; phylum Chordata; class Aves; order Passeriformes; family Leiothrichidae; genus Trochalopteron; species Trochalopteron elliotii. The sequence continues at coordinate 1,358,302 of JANPWX010000014.1, forward strand.
TATTGAACAGATTTTTCCACTTTTCAGGCAGGTGGTGTAAAGAAAGCTTATAATACTCTTATTCTTGAGCAGAGCCTGTAACTGTAGATGTGCTTGGAAACAACCCCTGGGTGAGGGACTGCTGGAGAAGAATGGTCCATATTTAGGTGCTTAGGTGGTCAGCTGTGTAATGACTGTGATGTTTCTGTTGATCCCCACAGTCAGGGGCTTAATCATCTGGGGAACACTGACATTGAATTCTGCTGTGAATTTACCTATGGGCACCCTGTGCACTGGGTGAGAGGAGGGGAACTGAAGGTGCAACTTGTGATGTGCAACTGATGTCTGATTGCATTTGAGTTTAATGGATCTGGGTTTTGTCCATATTTCTTTTAGTTAATCCATGCATAAAACTATTTCTTTCCCAAAATCAATTCTTCACTTTTGTCATGGAAGACATTTAAACTTACAATGGGAAGAACTTTGTTAGAGCTAGGCTTGACCATCTGCACAGAGATTAGCGAAGTATTCTTTTTTCTTATATTTGTATTTGAATGAAAATATACCTGAACTACAGCTGCTGTCATCAAGACACAGAATTTGTTTGCCTTCGGTAGAAAAGCAATGCACCCAAATGTATTGTTTCATTTCCCTACCATTTTAGTTTTCCACTATATTGGGTCACAAATGTTTCACAGAATTTTTAGTACCTGATGTCTTTCAAACTTTTATTCTTGCTTTGCTAGAAATCTGAAATTCCTGGATTTTTAAATTATTATTTGTCCCGGTCATTAATGACTTTAATGATTGATATTAACAAATAAATAGAATGAAAAGTAAATAGGATTTTTTTTTTCCATAATTGCAGTGCTCCTGTGCTCTTACTTGTTCACATCTTTTCTACCAATAAATTATATTCTTAATTCTATTTGTCTGCAGTGTGAAAGCAATGTTCAAATGGAAGTAGCGAAACCTAATATTATTTAACATTGGGATCAAAAATGCACTGACAAAATTGCAAAATTTTGTCTTTGTCTAATCAAAAAAAGGACAAATTGCTATAATAATCTATTGCTAGCAATAATCAATGGTACCCACCTCCTAGGGGACTTACTGTAAACCTTCTATGATATGCTTTTAGGAAGTTGCCAAACATTTTCAAATGAGCCTTTCCAATGGATTTTTGGCCATTTAAATTTTAGTACCTGTTTCCAGCTTCAAAAAGCTTTGGATTTTTTTTTTTTTTTTTTTTTTTTTTAGCCTGGAAGAAAGCTGCTATGTTTTGATTCACTGAAATCAACCTTGCAGGTTATTTTGGTTATAAAAAATGTGCGATATGTAATTTATTTTTAAGTACTTTTCAAAGTCTACTGTGGTGACTCAGAGATAATGGTCAGTTGTATGAAATGACATTTAAAGCAGCTTTTAGAGGTCTGGTACATAAAAATAAGTTAAATATAACTCTTACAATTTATATTCTGGAAGTTTTTCTTACTTAAATGGTTAGAATAGACAACTACTCTGAGATAGCCGGAGTTAGGCATGAAAAATCCAGCCCTTGATGTCCAGGGAAGTATCTACCAGCATAGACTAGAAGAGTACTACAAGTTGATACATTTCCTGTGAATGTGTGAGAATGAACATGGGAATGGAAAGTTTAAGTAGTACAAGTTGATAAATAATCTACCAGGGGACTGAAGGAGTTTTCTTCTGTTCTGAAGAATGCTGGTCCTACTGAGTCAAAAATGACACTTGTTGTTGGCTTAACTGGAACCAGATTTTATCAGAGCAACTGAAATGATGACTCTAAACTGGGTAAGTGTAAATCAGGTTCTTGTTAGTGTCCAGCTTCCATTGATAGATGTGGAAATTCAGCATTTCTAAAAGTCAGGCCTGAGTGATAACCCCTTTTAAGTCTGCAAAACTCAATTTGGAAATGTGTCTGCAATAACTAAAAGTAGCAAAAATAAGATTTTTCTTTATTTTTCAAACAAGTACTTGAAAACCATTTTGTTTTCCAATGTAGTAGTGCTTTTGCAGCCATGGGTGGAATTTTCTGCTGCAGCATTTCCAGGACTCAGAGAAGCTGTGGGAATCATTTCTGACTGACTGGTAAAGACTGCAGCTGCAGACATACTGTCTGCCTTCCCAGTTCATGCCATTCATTAGTGGAGATGCAGTGCAGGTGCATTAGCAGGTGCATTAGTGCCCAGCATTGCCAATAACATTTAGGTCAGTACTCAGATGCTGTATGAAGAGATGGCATCTTTAACTGTTACCATTAAATATCTATATTTATCATTCTTGGACCACTGCCTTCTCTTGTATCTTGGTCTTGTTGCACAGTGGATTTTTTTTTTGAATCTGTGTGATTTTTTTGACTATGGAATAAAAGCTATCAGATGAAGTAAGGTAAAATTCTCCAAATCTTCAAAGATACTACTTCATGCTTTTTTTATTTAGGATGACATTGCAAGAGAGATCTGCAAAATTCCTAGCAAAGTGTTTTGCAGACCTAATTCTGTACTAATTCTGTCTTCAGAACTCCTATTTCTTGAAAATGAGAGTTTTGAAATGGGGGTTAATGGCTAGAGCTGACTCCTATTCCTTGACAATGACAACCTCCTTACAATAGCACAGAAAAGCCTTTCTTTTCAACAAGTCCTTGAATTCAACATAGTCACTTAAAAATAAGATTAAAAAGAACTATAGATAGTGTTAATTTCTGAAGGAATTTCTGAAGTTAAAGAAATTGCCAGTAAACCTAGACTTGATTTTAAGTTAGCTTTTTGCACTACCCTTTGAAAGGCTGACAACTTTCTGCAGGGTGGTCCCATTAGTATTTGTGCTTGTGTAGAAAGAAGTGTCTCCAATTTCTATGACCCTTCCTGTTTCCTTTTGTATCATTTCTTGTCTTATTCTAATGTGTGTTATTTGAGGTGGTATGACTAGAACAAGGCATGATAATTAAAAGGTGTTTGCATCAGGAATCTGTACATCAATATTGCAGTTTTCTGTTTAATTTTCTATTATCTTTCTACAAATCCTGGCATTCAATTTTCCTTTGGATTAGGCACTGCTATGAAAATTTCAAAATCTGTGACATACAGAAATTCATTCAGTTCATCATTTGTATGTATAGTTGAGGGTGTTTTTACCACTGATAATGGATTTTATTTTCCATTTTATTAATCTGCTGCTCAGTATTACAAAACATTTGAAGTTTTTCTTCCAGAACACTATGGTCAATTTTAATTTAAATCACCGAGACTATTTTTTATCATTTGCATATTTTTTGTGTAATATTGTCTCTTTTGCAAACTGTTTAAGAATACGCTTGGTCCCAAAGACAGTTCCATATGGGACTCCTCCAAGAATCCACCCTATTTTTCTGTTTGGAAAATGAACCTTTGTTGCTGTACTTTGTTACTTACTTTTCCACTAAGTACTGAACCTCAGAACAACTTGCTTTTCCACATGTTTAGTTTCTTCGAAACTTCACACAGCTTAGTTTCTTCGAAAAGCATTGTAAGTTTTTGAAAATCCAAGATGGGTTATTTGGGAAACCTTCTTTCCACATGATTACAGACTCTTTGGAAGAACTCACACTTTTCAAATCTGGGAGGCATAAATTTGCTCTTCAGTGGTTAAATCTCCTCGATTATATAACGTTTATTTTTTTGACTATTAATATATTTCCACTAATAGACGTGGACTGAAAGTCATATTCCTTATTTTGTGATCCTATTTATTTGAAGTATTTTTTTTTAATTTATTTTTTTAAATCCTGTTGTTGTTCCCTTTCCTTTGACAGTAGATGGCATAAGAGTGAGAAAGCAATTGTAGCACATGTAATTAAGCAATTTTATATCTGAGTTTCCTTGGACTTCTTAGGTGAGTGTCATCTGGTCATACTGATTTTTTTTAATACATATTGCAAATCAATTCTAAAATTCTCAATCAGTGCAAATCTTTCAGAGCAAGTGAGGTAAACCAGGTGTGCTGACTCAAGATGGGCCCCTTTATGACTGTACTTGTGTCCCAGGAGAGATTTGTCTCCCATCTAAATCCACATGGGATAACAAACCTCAAGTTGCGTGTTTCTGCCTTTAATACCTGAGAAATGCAGTATAGCCTATGGCTGTGAAAATCGGGTTAGCATTTCTCATACACCAGTAAAACAGCATCCACACCACACATCTGAAAGAAAAGATAAGTAAAAAAGATCAATTCCATTTTATTTAGAATTATTAAGAAAGTAAAACACGGTGATAAAATACTGTAATACTAGAGTGTAATAACTTTAATCTAATAAATATTTTTAAAGGCAAATGGACTGAAAGGAAAGAGTCTGAGATTTTTTGGTTTCTTTATAGTACATAGAAGAAATCTGTAAAATTATATGGGGAAAAAGAAAACTAATTCTCTTATTACATATTAACAAAACAGTTTTAGGGAAGGTGGGGTCCAACAAGAAGTACTTGACTTTTCTATAGCAAAAAAATCATATTTGTTTCTGCATATTTCTTTTCCCAGAGTTTCCAACAATAGTCAGTTCATCTACAGCAGACAGACATGTGTGATTTTCCCTTGCATTGATGAAAACAACTTTGAATATTTCCTTTTAGCACCCACATGCATATATATACTTGGGGAAAAAAGGATGTGTGAACATTTCTGTTGACATCCCTTGTTCTCTCTCTTTTGGCTTTAATCAGCAGAGATGTGAATTTCACTAAAAAGGTTGTTAATGAATCTTTCTGGCATGACACTGCTGATAATGTTATGGTTTAACAATAGCAGAGAATGAAAGCCTTTAGAGGGAGAAGTAAAAGCTCTTTCATCTTTCACAGCGACTTTAGTAGAAAGAAACAAACATTACCTGTTAGAAGAAAAGAAAATTGGGTTGTGTGCTCTTTAATTATATATATGTGACAAGTTCAAATAGCCATTTAAAAATAGTCTTCAAACAAATTTGCTGGTAGTGAGCATTAACTCTTTTCCTAGCTTAACAAAGCCTCTCAGATATGAATTTGTAGAAATTTTTAACAGAGCCACAAACAATTAACTACTGTTTAAAAATAATCATTACCTTCAGAAAGTTCTTTGCTTCTTTAGCTACAAGAGGAGAATTGCTTTTCCTTAAGGAACATAAGAAGTAATGTTCACTTAGAAACAAATCAAACCCAGTCCCAACTGTGCTTAGGCAGGTTTAGTATCTCCATTACACAAGATAAGTTGTATTGTTTTATCTTTATTTTCCTATTTGTGTTCTACATTTTTTTTGTACTCAGGATTAGGGTTATGGCCATGATTGAGAAAAAAAAAAATCATGGAGACTTTAGACATCTTTTGTATCTTCTGTTGTTGGAGACATGAACACTTACAGAGAAACTCCGGTGTTTTGAATGGAAAGTTGTTATAATTTGAAATGTAAATAAGTTTAGGGGTAGGCATAATGTTTGATTGTTGAAACTGCATAGCTACAGGTTCTTCTAGAAGGTAAACACCATTCCAAAATGTATCAAAATCAGGCATTTAAGGGGAATGCCATTATGACCTTTAGCTAATGACTTTTGCAGTAAGTAGTTAGTGTCTCTTGATTGCCATAAAATCTTACCAACATTTCCCCTTTCAGAATTATTTCATCATATGCAGAGGAAGTATTTCTAAGAAACCACTAGCTGGTAAAACTATGAATGTGGTCACAGATAGCACCATTTTTTCACTTCCATAAGTAATACCAGTATTAAATACATGACTGTAGTTTAAGGTCAGCATAGAGCATAGCTACATTTATAATCCATTCATCCTAGTAGCTCTGTCTCTCCAACATCTCTTTAACGGTGCTTTAATAAGGCTTTGCATGAGTTTACAGCCTTCATTCAAGTATTATAATAAAGGGCAGAGGTCATGACTTGGGTGGTTCTCATTCATCAGGTACTGTGTTCTCTTACATGTTCATTAGTGTATAAATGGGACTTTTTAACTCCCTCTCATCTTCTCCCTTGTCTTGCATTTGTTGCCCTTAATCTTTTCTCAGACCTTCTTTGCCAAACAATGGACGAATTTGAGCCTCTGCATGTTGCTATGTCACTATTGAGTCAAGATGATCAACAAGAAGTATTTACAGCCAATGTGAAATGCATCACACATGCACTTTCAGGTTGATCCCAGTAGATGTGGTCTTTTGGCTAATCTTTTCATTTCCAGTCCTTCCCTTCACATAGATAATTTTTTATGGTTGCATGCATCACAGTCAACAAGATTTTTGGGACAATGTTGATTCCTAAAACCTGGTGATAAGAATGCCTTAGTGGTTTTTTTTCTCAAGTTGTTCTGTCACATACACATGTCTACATCTCATCTGGGCCCATTCATTCTGTCTGCATCCCTGTACAGGGACCTTTGAAGGCTTATTGTTGTTTCGATTTGTTGATCCTCTGTCATAGACTTGTCAGTATAAGAATATGTCATGCAGGTTTAAGGCTTTGCTTTTTGAGTACATTGTAGAGGAAATGGCTGCTCAGCTGTCATTCTTTTCTGAAGTGCTCTGGTCCCTTGAGTCCACGGCACATGTTAGCCTCATAGAAGAGCAGCTGCACATCCAGCACAACCATTATTCTCAAGGCACATGTGCAATGCTTGAGGCCATTCTGAGAAAGAATATGTTTTCAGGGCCCAAATAAGAAGGAAAATTGTTAATATGAAATCCAGGGTCAGGTGGATCCTGCAGTTTCAGGAATGCATTATTTCAGTTGTCTCTCCTTAGGTAACTGGAGGTTCAAACATGTTCTACAGCCCAGTTAAAGGATTCACACACCTTTCCTCCTTACCCTTGCAATCAGGCTGCCCCAAAATAGATTCACAAGTGCTTTTCGTCTTACTTGATACAAATAGTGCTCTTTTGAACAGGCCAGGGTCACACTCTTAGATCTCTGAGAGTTGCTGGATGAATACACTTGAAGGGTGGCAAGTTTCTACCAAATTTCTAGGTAAACAGGTTGCTCATTGCAAGTAGATACCTCTATCAGGTGAACAATCCTATCAAGGCAAGAGAAGAATCTTGATATAGTAGAATGTGTCTGAGTGGCAATATTCTGTTCTTGTGACAGAAATAATAAAAAAAAACCCAACAGAGACTGTAGTTAAGAGTCATCTTTCTAAAATTTTGGTGTAGGGTACACTCTTTTCTACTTGCACAGGAAAGGATGTGTGCTGCTGCTACCAAACTGTGCCCAGGTGGGCTGCACCCCCTGAGGCTGCAGGCTTGGTGGGGCTGAGGTAGGGGAGGCTGGAAGAGCCTGTACCTGTCAGCCAACACACAGAGCAGCACTGTGCAGCATGGCTTGGGGGTAGGGGCAAGCTGGGAGGGTGCTGGGCTTTGGTTGTAGTGGCAGATGAAATTATGTTCTCACCAAAGGCCTGAGTTTGTGCCCCATGGATCATTCACATAAGAAGAAGATCCTGTGGCATTTCCTGGGTTTATCATGTGATGTCATGTGATATCATATTTTACTCTGCGACACTCATTCCGTGGTTAGATAGCACAGGGTCTTCTGGAATTTGGCTTTGAGGGGAGAGCTGAAAGCATCTGTGTAGGACTGCGTGAATACATTTACTGAGCCTTTTACATTTATTCAGCATATCCACTGATTTCAAGCAGTTGTATAATTGTGCATAGCTCAAAGTGGCTATGGTACCCATTAATCTTTTACAATGTGATAACTCATATCCTGCAGTCAATGACCTACCTGTCATAGCTTCCAGTACAGCTGAATGTGTGCTGATTCTGGGTGAATGACCTCTTGGAGCAAGAAAAAAAGTAGATTCACAAATGAATTTGCTCCCTTTGCTTTAGAGTTGCTTAGGTGTTTCCTTTTCTTGAATTTACAAGACAAACTTACATTCTCAAGCAAGGCTTGTTTTTTCATCATGACAACAACATTTCTTTAACCAGGAGTATTTATTATTAATTTGAAAATGAAATATGCACCTTCTGCATGGGAGTATTCCTGGACTGAAATATTTGCTTTGTTGCACCAGTGTAAATCAGAAGTATCTTCACTGAAATTGGTGCAGTTGCAACAATATAAAAATAGCACCAATGAAATGTCTTCAAGACCTAGTACTGTGATTCCTTAAGTCATTAGTTTCTCAGTTTAAGCTTGTACCAATCAACTCAATCAGTAGAGGGAGGAAGAGAGAATGAGAAATTAAATAGAATCGTTATACATACCTAAGTTTAGTAAGCATGTGATATATTACTGTAAATCTTACCAAATTTTATTACTCTGGCATTTTTCATTTTTCTTGTGCTTCTTTGGACAAAGAAATTACTAGCTTTTGTCGGGTAAATGCTAAGCACATGTCTGAATATTTACAAGCAAAAAGAAAATGTTTCCTTTTATTTTCAGGTCCACAAAATATTATAATTCCTGTTCGTCCTTTTCTTCTCAATCCATAGCTATACATGTTTCATATCACCATCTTATAAATATGCCATCTTTTGTTTTGATTATACTGTGTTAGTTTTTTAATCAAATCCGAATCCTAAAAATGATTACTTTCTGGTTAACCTTTCCATACCACAAGCTTTCTAAATTCCTCTTAAACCTATCAGTTAAATAATGCTTTTTCTTATGCTTGAAAGAGTGAAAATTGTTAGTTCTCTATCATCTAATCTGCCTACCTATTCTCTGTCTGGATAAAGGTTTAAATGTATAGATAAATACTTAGTGTATCTAAAAAAAGAGAAGCGACATAAGAGTAATCCCTAAATCAGCTTTACATGATGCCTTAAAACAGTAGAATACTTTGCATCATTTAAATAGTAAACTCTAAAATCTAAGTTCATTGCTCTACTGTCAGAGAAGACCCACTGAATTATACTCCAGTTGGTGGGCTAGCACAGCCATGTGTTTCTCTGGACAAGAAAAACCAATCAGGAATACCAGTCTTTGAGAGTGTGACTAACCCACTTTCCACATCAGTGACACCAAAGCAGTTTATCTGCTTTCTTGGAAACATGCCTGTGCTTCTGTCCCCTTCCTTCTTGAAATGTACTGCACACAGAGCAGCTGCCAAGCCAGATGAATTGCACACTAGGGGGAATTGCTGAAAATAAGCGGCATGCAAATTGAAAATAGGACTTGGGAGTAATTGCAGGAGAGGAGCACAAGCATGATTTTCACTGTTCTGGCTTCTTTAGCCAATTTTCAAATGCTTCATGTTCTGTGGAATGTATTCTAGCACAGCGTTGTAGTGGCTTGAGACATATCAAAACTCATTGCTGTCAATGACTTTTAACCACGGAAGATTTGGGTCAGACCCTCAGTCCCCAGCATTCTGCATTCAAGGCCTCACATGCAGTGAAAAACCTAAAAGAGTGCACTCTGGTAAAATATGATGTTTGGTGCCTATGTCCAAAACTGAAAACAAGTCCTGCCCAGCTCAGATGCTACCAGAGAGCAGGGGCATATCCCTGACTGCCCAGACATGTTCCACCTCCTGTGTCCCTGGGTAGCCCAGTGGCTATCTCACAAGCTGCCATACAGTGTATCCAGCACACAACACACTCATGAAAAAAATTATAAATTTGACTTTTCTTAGTTGACAGCTAGATAAATAACTTCTCCTGGGAATACAGCCTGAGTTTTCATCTAGAATCAGGAAAAAAATTTTTCATACTCTTGTCTACCCAGAGGATACACACCTGTATTTTCTAGTGTTTCTCAACCATTATAGACACTTGAATGCACTATGGGAGAAAGAGGGAACATTTTCAGCTCTTCCTGTTGAAGCACTCTTACTGTGAAAAAGAACACAAGATTTATTGTTGTACAATGAAAGCAAGACACAACATAAAGCAAGACTGCTTTTTCTGTATTTTACCATAGAGGCAATTTTATAGATTTCTTGTCCTGATCTGAGGCTTTATAAAGATTTAAGGAACAACCACTGTGAAAAGACTGGTTGGAAAAGGATTAGGATTAAGCTATTTTATTGCCAGTATCTTCAACTTTAAGCTATGAACCAAAGACAAAATTTCTGCTTAATTTTTTTTCTAATGTTCCAATCCAATTGATTCTCATTTTGTTTCTACTCTACAGCTTGGTTTCATCATAACATCCTTCAGAATTTTTCTATTTCTCCCTAAATGTCTATCCAGATAAACCCAGACACTCTTATAGGAGGCTACGTGAAGCTTTAAAATATTTTCTTAGTGTGCTTTTGTCCTCCAAAAACCAAGTTCCTTATTTTGTTATGGGTATTCCAGCAATTACACAGTGAGAAAAGATGAGCCAGCAGCAAAAATTAAACTTGTCTTTTTGTTGTCCTTATTGGGGTGTGCTTAAAAGTTCTAGGAGAAAGCTTGCCAGGCCATTTCCTTCTAGAAACACAGAGGGAGAAGTGCCAGACCCAGCCATAACTTATGCATAAAGCTTTTCTTGTAAGTCAAGCTCTTGAAGAAGAGCTACAAATCTATCAGGTGGGCACATCTGGGATTAGAGAGCAACTAAACTGGTGTATATAGAGTCATTGTTTGGGACTGTAGAAAAAATTAGGAATATCACCTTGGTGAATTTGGTCTTCAGTACTTCAAGACAGACTGCTAGAGCTTCTTTGGTTAGTCAAAGATTCCTGAAAACCGGAATAATCAAAAAAGTTTTTCTCCTTGTCACCACTGAGGTTACTTTATTTTTTGACACTAGCACAGCTACTGTAAGAACTGGCCAGTTCTCCTCCAGGATCGTTTATGTCACAAATGGAGTTAGGTCTGATCCTCCAGTTACAGACTGTACTCCAAACTCTCAAGAGTTTTGGTTGTTCAAACACATGTATTGCGTGTATATTTGGCTTTAACACTATAGTACTTATTTGAGCAAACCACCCACTATGGTCAAAAATAGTAGTGTAATTTGGCATTCAGTTACAATCTATTCTCAAGTGGTATTGTTTTCTTACCACCACTGTTGCTTCTTTCTTGAATAATTATTGTTCTTCTCTCAGATTTCTCCAGCTTTAATAATTTATTAAATCTACTAATGATTTTTCTCTGTCCTTCTATATAAGAGAAAATAAAACTTGACAAAACTTCAAAATGAGGTGACATAATTCATAAAATGCTGTTATCAAATTTCTTGCACATGCAAAGAAGACTGCAATGGATTCTGTATTTCCTCTCTTTCCTTTTCTTAATACAGTGTTAACAAGTTAAATACTTTTTTGGAATCTGTGGTAAATATTGAGCAGATATTCCATTGTGGTATTTGAAAAAAAACCCCACATCTATGTATAAATTTTTTTTTGGTTATAAATAAATATACCCTTATTTTCAAGGAAGATGACTTTCATTATATGGGAAGATAGTAAAAGAAAGTAAAATATTAGAAATAGATTTTGTTTCCCTTCTGTTGGAGATCTTCCAATGTGATAATATCTCTAAAATCTTGCATAGAGAGATTTTGTGTTTCAAATACTTTTTGAGAAAAAATAGCATCAGTCTTAGATCCTAGACTTTTCTAAGGCTTCATTATTTGGAAAGAAACATGTTTTTTGATTGTGTATGTATACATATATGCAATCATATGTGTACATGCCAACAGTTTTAGAGTGCCATCTGCTGTCATATGAGACTAAATAGTGTTGTTCCTGTTAAGTTTTTAGGATCAATAAAGATGTTGTGCTCTTGTAGGATTTTCTGATTAAATTGCACTACCAGAAAAAGCACATTTTTAAATTGCAAGAGGTACAAATGTGTTTCTTCCAACCTTTGGATGTACAGAATTAGAGGCATAGAACAGTTTGGGTTGAATGGGACCTTGATAATCATCTTGTTACAACCTCCCCTGCCATGGGTAGGGACACATTTACTAGACCAGGTTGCTCAAATCCCCATCCAATCTGACCTGAGCTTGGAGGAGGTGATCCTTGAATATTAACCAGCTTTCTTGTGCCCTCTTCCCTACAGGGTTTTATTGCATGGCACTCTCTTTAGTCATAGGAACCACCCCACCACAACTCTGTGATAAAAGATTGTAGCCCCTACAGTTTGTGTATATCTCTAACTCTTCTTGTTTATTGCACATTTCATATATGTTTGATAGGGGAATTTAAGCTGAACACTTATGAAGTCAATTTGTTGGCTGAAGTGGCAGGAATTTCTTTGTGCTTCTCTTTAGGTGCTCTCCTGATGACCTGCAATCCCTCTCCAGGGTCTGGGCATCTACTGCTGGCACTGGCATCAACCTGGTAGGGGTGAAATGGATTAAGGTTCCCTTCCCTCAGCAGCTTTAGTTTAAAGCTGTCTTCATCAGCTTGGCAAGCCTATGATCAAAGATGCTCTTCCCCTCCTCTGACAGATGGACACATACATGGACCCCTCAATATTGCATTATGCTTGAATTCATGTGATTCCTGAATCTTCCTGACTCACCTATCTACAAAATCACTTTATTATTTTGGCAATAAATTAAAAATTATTTTCGTGGAAGGCTTGTGTAAAACATTGTTGATTTTCTTAAAATGTTAGTCTATCAAGACCAAAAGGTTATTTTATTGTTGATCTAGAAATATATTGCACAGAGTCCAGGCAAGTGTGAACAGCAGCAGAGGTGCTCACAAGCAACATTTAGTCTCCTTCTTGGGATTGAAAATCTAAACTTCTTCAGGAGAAAAGTCTGCTGTAAGAATTGAAGCCATAGAAAGATTAAGGCAAAAAATAAATGTTGCCACTTGTCACAGCTTCCTCAGAGATGCAAATCCAACCCCCCAGCCATATGGCATTTCATTCAAGAATGAAAACTTGCTCAAATGCTGCATCTCCTAAGAGTGTTCAGTACTTCCCTCTGGTGGTCTGTCCCATAAAATATTTCTCAGAAAAAAATTGCTTAAACTATTCTCTTTGAACATAGGACAGTTTGTGAAGATGTAGATGCACAGAAGTTTGTGTCACTTTTCAGATGAAGTCTGAAGTGTCTTTGACTAGGAGATGGTCAAAACCATTTTAAAATTACAGAATGTTTTCTAACAAGAACTGGGTTTCCAGTTTGGATTAGGTATGTCGTATTTGTGAATTTTAACTAAATTTCAAAGCTCAGGAAAATCACCAGACGACATTTCGCTCAGTTTTTAAGAAAGCCAGAATGAAAGCCAGCTGTGTACTATTTTGGGCAAGTTAACTTCTTAATCCCTTTAGCAAAGACAGCCCTAAGAGAAAGAAAAATCATGACATTTTCTTTTTTTCTGATATCATGGTACAATTACACCTCCAACTCTACCATGATGTCTTTATGTGCTGCCATGGTTATTTTTTGTTTCCTATAAAATGCATTCTTGTAGAAATTAAGACACTAATAGAATGACATTGTGTACTTTTGCTACTCGTGTATTTTCTAAAACAATCAATTTTCACTATTTCCTTCTTTTAGCATTCAAATATAGATGCATATAACCTCAATTTAGAGTTAGTGTCATCAGTATTTTCAATTTTTTTTGGTAATGAGCACCTAAAATAGGCTTTTAATACAGGCATCCACAGAAAAATAGATGAGTTAAAAGGGGTCAATAACTATGGCTAACACTTGAAAACTGGTGCCATATTCAAATTCATTCTCTTCATTTCTGTGAAATATTTATCTTTCTGCTCTTTTCTCATACATTTGCTTACATAGTCTATTTATTACTCTTATTACGTAAATACTTAGTCTGTGAAAGATGTCCATTTCTTTAGAAGTTGCTATCCTCTTCACTTTTTCACTTCTGCAAGATCATTTTTAAAATCCACTTTTTAGTTAGTTACTGTTGCAGTGACTTAAACATGAAAGGTTAAATACAGGAACAACTGAACCTAAATTTGAAAACTCATTCTGTTAGCTCTAATGCTGAATTATCACTGGTTTTCAAAGTTCTGAGGTGCTTTCAAATTTTGGAGGATGTAGAAAAAGCAAGGATATTCAAGCCATAGATCTATTTTGCACATAGGGGAACTTAAACAGAGTTAGGTATGGACCTGTCTTGAAAAATGTGATTTCCACTGGAAGAATAGTTTGAAAATTAGTAGGAATTCATCCAGTTGTGTCAGCCTTCAGAGTTTTCTTATACAAAAATAATTTCTAGTAGAATATAAGAGAGACTAATCTTGTCACATAAACCTGAGAAAAATGTATATATTGAAGGTCACCACTGAGGTGGATACCTGAAATGGATTTCAAATTCCTGTATTTAACTAGGTATATAATTTGACGGAAAAATACAGAACAAGGTACTCAAATATCTTGCCCAAGATTGTGTGTTAAAAGATTGACTGTTCTGTTGGCTTCCCGCACAGTCAGGATCTGAGAAAGATAAAAGATACAGTATTACTTATAACATGCCAGAAATCTGATAAGAAATTTCACTTTAAGTAATAATATCCTTGAATGGAAATAAAAAGTTAAAAGTTTGGATTTACTGTTCTGTGTGAAAGAGAGATCACAATTTTAAAAATCCATTTAAGAAGAAAAACAACAACAAACAGAAAACAATTTCATTTTCAGCTTTTTCTTTAGCTAGACATCCCATCTTCCTAAATCCCTGAGAAGCCACCAACATGACCCCACAGACAGGTGGAAATCCAGTAGCTGAGAGGACATGGCATTCTGACACACCATTCAGGCTGTCTGGCAAGCAGACAGGTGAGGAACCCAGCAGAGAAGCAGACAATTTGTCTTAAATACATAATTACTTAGTTAAGGTTGAGAGAATCCATATAGAATCATAGAGTATTTTAGTCTGATATAACTGGCTTTTCAGTCTATATTAAGAGTAGCTTGCATGGTCAGAATGGCTTCCACTGGGGATCTCAAACCACTTCCCAAATGCTCTTGAATGAAGTCTTCCAATTAATTGTTTACATTGGGCAAGGAACAAACATAAGAATTGATGGAAACTTTTCCTTTTACTGGAGATGATCCAAACTAGCATTGTTGAGCACTCCCTTCACTTCAAGTGGAAATAATATAAATTGTACACATAATCTCTGAAGAGAGAGAACCTGCTCTTAGTCTTGTTCTTTCAAAGATACAGATATATTCTGGCAAGAAAGATAGAAGCAAAGTAGAAAAAGTAGATTCTGATATAATAAATAACTCTTACTTATGCTTAAAAATTGCTTAAATAAGAGTCAGATTCAGCTTCCACAATAATTAAATAGAACAAGTTTCAGAGTTGTGTTTTACCCATGGGCCTGCAAATTTGGCAAGAGTTTTACACATCTGGTTTTATTAATAACATTTTTAAAACATACGGGCAACTATTATGAGAGTAAATAATGCTCACTTTAAACATGTGCTGTTGTAAATAAAAAAGCTGAGGACAGAAGCAACTCATATCCCAAATTACCACTGAGAATGATGCTTCTCAGAATAGGAAAGTTAAAAAAAAAAGGGAATTTAAAGCCTTCAAATGCTGTTCAGGTTCCAAGTATTATTCTGTGATTATATGTAATGACTTAAAATACATTCAATATGTGCTGTTTTCCTTGATCTTAAACAAAATAAATCACTGTGTGTCCTCTTAATATTTTCTTTTTTACTGTATTTGTATTCATTCTCCACACACCTTTACCAAGAAGTTTGGATCAAGGAATTCCATTTTTTCTTATAATTGAAATATAATCAGCTAACATAATTTTTAAGATCTACAAAGTGACAGAGAGGTGTCAAACTGAAATTACTGTCTGTGCAAGACCTTTCTGTAATT
Organism: Trochalopteron elliotii; assembly: GCA_024734555.1. Lineage (NCBI taxonomy): Eukaryota > Metazoa > Chordata > Aves > Passeriformes > Leiothrichidae > Trochalopteron > Trochalopteron elliotii. The sequence continues at coordinate 1,374,025 of JANPWX010000014.1, forward strand.
TTCTTTAGGTGTCAAATATCAAGGTCAGATCTAATTACATTAATAATACAATAAGGGGTAAAACAACTCTTGGGGACCCTTTACTCAGCTCCATGGGACTGGGCCTTTCACTAGAGTTCATAAACCAGAAGAAAAATGACAATGTTTCCCACTGCAATGTGAAAGCACTTATTTACCTCTTTGAGCCTTTATTATTATACTCTTATTACAGATCCCTTATCATCATACAGCTACTGTGGTGCATTAGTGCCTTCAAAACAAAGGGATTCCCTTTTGAATAAAGCAGATCATTATGTCTTCTGTAACTACCATAGTTTTGAGGAACGCTAGCAATGGCATCCTTAAGTTTTTTGGAAAGCATTTGTTTAGCTCTTGAAGATCAATGTTGTTCTTTAACATTTTACTGCTCTTCTTTCATCATGACTGAAAAAGCTCGCAGCAATAAATTGTCATTGACACCAGAGTAGAATTAATTTTGATAGCAAACCCAGCCATAATATTTAAAATGCAAGCATTATGCTATTTAGCATAATGTGATATTGCAATAATAAATATTCTAATGCAGCTTGTATTATTATTTAAGGAAAAAACTCTTATTCAGGTATTCCAGTGATGGAGAATAGTGTTGGAGTTACATTATCAAACACAAAAGCCATATAAAGGGAAAAAGAAATCTATTTTAAGAAACTTAATATATTTCCAAAGCTAATAGATATAGAAGATGAAAATTCAGCAATACAGTTCCTTTACTGTTTTAGAAGGTTTAAGACCAGAGTTTTAGGGGAATACATAAATTTTTTGACCAGTTACTTTAATCTTAGGCCTTTGGTGTCCTGTTTCAAAAGAGGGAAAGAGAGATGGAAATTTTCAGAGCATGGCATTTCACTCAGATTCCTATAGCAGGGTGGGAAGAATTACTGCATGGAGAAGCCTGTCTTTCTCCTCTGACTACAGGTTGCCTTGAGCAATCAGCTTATACTTCATTCCTGACATTTAGAGAGCTAAAATTAGGCAAGATAAATTCCACCTTATGTTAAATACTTCTCCATGATGACAGAAACAAGAAAAAGACTGTGAGGTGGAAGATAATGGGATTATCTGCATTGCTTGTGCCAGGGGTGCATTGAAGAACCTTCAGTTCTCAGATGAGCTTCGAGAATGCAATGCAGAATGCAAACACAGAGCAAGAGTGCACAGCCTGCCCTAGAGAGCTTATTCATTTCTCACTGTCAAACGCACTAACAATTCTACCAGAGCAGGAGTACCTTCCTGTGCTGTTCTGCTACAAATCTATGATCTCAGTCATAATTCAGCAATGAAATTTATAACACAAGTGCATAATATATTAGAAACAAAGAAATGTTAATACATTCTATTGATATCTTCTTTGATTCTTAAGGGTGGCTTAATTATTAATCTTCCTAGAATAAGAAGTCTTGTTTTCATCAGAAGCTGAAAATATTTAACAAATGGAATGTTTTGAGAATTCAAAAGCACTTTAAAGCGTCTGGATTCCTGTTCTATGTGTGTTGGGTGGAGAGAAAGGTTTCTATATAGCTACAGGTTGGCTTTAGTGTCACACTTTCTCATTAGAGTATATGGAAGCACCATTCTCTAAGAGATTTAGAAAAGATCCAAGGTTAAAATCAGATAAAATTGTAGGAATTTCAGGGTACATATTTCAGACCCAGTATCCATCTAGTATGACTTGTTTTCTTTATCCTTCAGGTTTTAGTAATTTAATCCCAGTGCAGACTATCACAGAGGATACACGTCATAACAGTCAGCAAAATCTCTTCAATATTGGATGTTTTTTTCTTATAGGACAGGCCATGCAATTTTTCTTTGGCCAACTTGATTTGTCTTTTCTGTGTGACACACACAAAATATAGATATATCAAATCCTGTTTAATATTCCATACAAAAAGATGGCCCTGCTAGATACACAGTCAATTTATGATTAGCATGCCAAACTTTTCCAGGAAGACACTGTAAATTCTTCTATATTGGGAACTGAGCTAGAACTGCACCATATTAACTAGTCTTTAAAATTCCTATGACCTCTACAGAAACTAAAAACATTCAAGCTGCAGGATTAAGAAACAAGCAGCAGGTATTCCAAAATAAATAATAGGTTGCAATCCAAAATTTATTTGTTACTGGTTTGCTTTTTAGAAAACTTTATCACAGCATCAAATTTTTAAACATACCTGAGCTTTGGAGTTGATGACTATTAATTCATTTATTTTCACCAAAAAAAATGTTCTAAGTTACTTGCTAATGAGGCATATGGTCTGAAGTCCAGTAGATGAAATATAACTGAATATATGGTAAAATCTAAGATAAAAATGTAGGGAGTAATATATAACAATAACTGTAATAATTAAGAGATAATTGAATTTGAAAGCAATTAACCTGTTGTAATTTTTTAGCTGATGCAGTAGTGTCATAACTAAAATCTGAGAACTTCCATCAGACTATGCTAGACACCTCAAGAGATAGATAAACCCCTTATTAAAAGGGTTTAGATAGTCATAGCAGAAAATTAAAAGCTGATGATTCATTTTGCTATTACAGAAGAAATAACATCATATTGAATTTATAAATTATTCTTTTTGTCACAGAATGCATAATAAATCACAATTTTGTTCATCACTTGCCTATAATTAATTTAACAGTCATAGAGATGGTGTAATATATTTTCTTCAGTTCTAATTTTTATTAATAGAAGTCTTCCTTTTCAGGTTTAGCATAGTGATCAAGAGGAATGTAGTGTAGGGGTTACAAAGGAGCAAAGAAAATAAGTCTTCTCAAATTTCAGTTCTGCTTTACATAGCAGTCTGTTTAACAGAGAAAATTTTTCTATTCTTCACAACAGAACATGCACATTATGGAAGAGTGTTGTATGCTGTTTTAATGAAGCCACAGACTACAACACAAAGATTGTGAAGGGATATTTTGGGATATAGATGCTTACCCAATTGCAGAAACATGCAGAGAATATATACATTTTGTCCTTCCTCCAGCTAATATGCAAATTTGTAAGAGTAATGAAATTATTTGTATTATATCAGTGATTCCATTAAAAAATTATTTATATATGTTTATATATAAAACATCAGCTCTCTTTCCATCAAATACCTGTCCTTACTCCTGGTGCAACTTTCAGCATTTCTCTTTCTCTGGAGAAAACAGTACAAAAGTTAATAAAAACAGAAGTTAATTTTCTAAACTTTCATTTTTGAAGATATTAGTGATATACATTAATATATATTAAGGATCACTTGAAATATATTCCCTTTTTTTCAAGACAAGACGTCTATTATTTATGTAGCATTTCTCAAAATGAAAGCAGCGTAAGTCTCAGGAGTTTTAGAGGAATTCTGCATGGCACAGATACAGCAGATATAGTGGGTCTGTGTTGAGTAAGTGTTTTGATATATCAGCAAAAGAGGAGCTTCTGGCTTTGTCCTTGTTGCACGGCTATAGTACCCCCAAAGCTGTTCTTAGGCTTTCAAAGTGAATCCTTGGAGTGTCTGCAGTGTCTGGCTCCAGGCGTGCTCCCGAGGACACCCTGAGCACAATGTGGCTGGAGCAGCCTGGCAGAGAAGAACTGCCCTCTCAGGCCCATCAGAATATTCTTAGGCAGCCTGTGAATCACTCTGATATGGAGCATGCCATGTGCCCAGTAATCCCCAGCTCAGATCTCACCTGAGAAAGAGAAAAGGGAGGTCCTGCACCTACAGCATCCCATTAGATCCCTCTCCTTAAGGAATACCTGTGATCCATTCAGCAAATCCATATACTTTCGGTCTCTTCTCACCAAAAGCAAATTTGTAATCTCAGGTGACAGTCTCATATTCTTATTGCAGAATGGTTTGGGGTGCAAGAGATTGTTCCAACCCTCTGCTGTGGGCAGGGAAACCTTCCACTAGACCAGACTCAGAGCCCCACTGAACCTGGGCTGGGCACCCAGCTGCTCTAGACAACCTGTTCCCATGTCTCACCAACCTCACAGTAAAGAATTTCTTCCTAATATCTAATCTACTCTGTTTCAGTTTAAAGGACAGACCTACATCATGTGATGTAGCCCAGGTCAGTCAATTATTAAGAGTGAAAAATGCATTGAACCACCATCCTGATGTGAAAAAAGCAAATGTAAAAGACCATGTAAATCTGGTCTCTCTGTAAACAGTGCAAGCACAAGTTCTCATCCAGTATCTAGGCTTCCCCAACCATTCACCTATCCCCAAGGCTGAAAATCAGCCACATCTCAGCTTGGAAACAGCAAATCTCTACCTGGACTCAGACATAATTAGCATATCCAGTAAAGCAAAGTTAATTGTCTTTTTGGGACAACCTGTTTCTGTGGTAGGTCCTAGAATCTTTGGATTCATCTGTTGCTCTCTAGGACCTTTATTTTCCCACTGTCTTCAAACCTCATTTATGATGTTTTGTGACACATACTAACTAGTGCAGTGAGTGCATTATAGGGTGCCATGACAGCACATTTTGGAGTAAGACAGTATTTCATGTCATAGACAATACAGAGTGGGTGAATACTGGGAGCATCTTCCTAGACATGCTGTGAGGACCTGTGGTATTTCTTGATGAGAAAACCTTATGCAGTTGGGTTATGTCTGAGCTACCCCAAAAATGCCCAGGGAACTTGGTGCACTGACATTAAGTATGAGCATGAAGTGCCTTTGGTCACTGCCCATGGTCTTTTATATTGGCCTTCCAGATTTCCCTCAGTTGCCACAGAACTCCTGTCCCTTACCTTTTCAGTCTCAGAGCTGCTCCAAGCCCTTCTACCCCATCCTTTTTCTGTCTACTGAACTCTTCCCACCTCAAAACCTTCCTTGTCCTCTGCCCAACTATTTTCCAAACCCTTTCTGTCCCAGGTTTGTGCCCCCTGGCACTTCCTGGCCACAGGCACAGCTTTTGGCATTGAGGTTCCTGTGCCCTTCTGCATTTTCTGCACCCTGTGAGGGTAGCTGCTGCCATACCAAGCCACACTGTTGCAGGCATCTACTGGCACCTTTCAGCTCAGTTCCACTCATGTCTCTCCAGCAGCAGTTGTGCATCTCATTCTGACAGGGATTTAAAAATACTGCTAAGAGGCATTTATAAAACATTGCCCTAGATGCATTTCAGAGGAAATGTTCAATAAAAATGGGGAAAAGAAAGCCCTCTCTGAAGGAGAATTCTCTCCTCCACCAGCCACAGAAATTTTCTGGGAAGATCTTTGAGGGTTTATTTACTTTTCTGTCTTAAAAGGATTGGCAAATGTTTTTAGGAGCCTTTGGCTTTGTCTCAAAATCTTAATAAAGCATTAAGGAGAATTACATAATTTAAAGGCAGCAAAGGCCAAGTAAGTCATGCAGTGCAACTTCTCAGCAGTGCAATCTGGCATTGTTCAACATATTTAGTGGTGTCTTTGTCCAGTCTAGATCTGATTTACAAGGGATAAGGCTTCTGACAATTTACAACTTTTAATCTGTAGAGGTTTACTACATAAGAAATGTGATACATGTGACTTTCTCTCAGATAAATAAATTTCTCTTTTATACCATACTAATTTCATTTATGTCAAAAGTCTCAAAAGTCAAAACATACTTTTATAGCTCAGCAGCAACTTAAATAAAAGTGTAAAAGGGCTGCTCAGTGATTCTCTCTTTTCCACTCATTCACAAGAAAAAAGAGCTCTGACTAAGCAAGACCTCTCTCTTTCTATAATTGTCAGTGCACCTCACCTGTTTTCAACCCTAACATCAGCTCTTCTGGATGAGTGGGTCTTTTTTTTCTCCCTTCTCTCATTTATTTTTTCACTTTTGACCTTTTTAGGTATTTCCCAATACCTTTTCTCAGAGGCTTTGGGAGATTTTATGAAATACTTCAGAGTGTTTAGCAAAGCTGTAGGATGCCTGAAATTCACTGTCAGTCTTTCTGGTTTACTATATCAGTTAATGAGAAAACCACTGTTCCACTGAAACAAGCAAGGACTTCTCTGCAGTTCAAATGCCACCTCATTTCTGCTGTTTTTCTGCTTCATCTTTCACTTTCAACAAAATTTTGAAGTCGGTAGTTCTGATAAGAGAGATTTGAACCCAAATTTTAGAGCAGCAGATAAGATGTGCCAGCTTGATTTTTAACACTTGTGCCAAGAAGGATTTTGTTCTGGCAGTCAGTGGTGCTGCAAATTTGCATGTTTAGTTGGGAAGGTAAGAAATATCACATTGATTTGAGCAGGACTACATGGGCCTCCACAAATTCATCATAGATGATTTTGTGATGGTGTAGTTACCACATGACAGAATGGAACAACTAGGCTTGCGTTAGTGCCGAAAATAACTTCACAGGATTTTAATTTTGTCCAAAACCTTTATTAAGGCCATTCATAGACTTGTAGAATCATAGAATATTTTGAGTTGGAAGGGACGAATAAGGATCATCAAAGTTTGACTCCTGGTCCTGCACAGGATGGCACAAGAGTTACACCATGTGTCTGAGAGCAATGTTCAAATGCTTCTTGGACTCTGTCAGGCTGGTGCTGTGACCACTTCCCTGGGGCACTGTGCCAGTGCCCAACCATCTTCTGGGTGAAGAAACTTTTTCTGGTATATAAACTAACCTCCTCTGACTCAGTTTCATGCTGTTTCCTTGAGTCCTGTAAGTGGTGACCACAGAGAAAAGATGGGTACCTGCCCTTCTGCTTCATCTCTTGAGAATGTTGCAGACTGCAATGGGGTACCTCATACTCTTCCTCTCCAGGCTGAGCAGACAAAGTAATCTCAGCCACTCCTTGTATGGCTTCCCTTCAAGATTCTTCATCATATTGGTAGCCCTCCTTTGATGCTTCTAATAGCTTTATTTCTTATACCATGGCATCCAAAACTGCCCCCAGCACTGGAGGTGAGGCTGCCCCAGTGCAGAGCAGAGGGGACAATCCCCTCCCTTCCCCAGCTGGTGATGCTGTGCCTGATGCCCCCCAGGACATTCCAGGCTGGCCCTCCTGGCTGGAGGCTGGGCCAGGGCGCTGCTGGCTTGTGTTCAACTTGCCATTGAGCAGGAGCCCCAGCTCCCTTTCCCTGGCACTGCTCTCCAGTCTCTCATTCCCTAGTCTGTCCATACATCCAGGGATGCCCCATCCCAGGTGCAGAATCTGTCACCAGCACTATTTGTGTGCAATGAAGGAAGGTAAGAACTGTACTAAAACTGGAATTGAAATAAAAGGATATCATAAATATTTATGCTTTCAAATGCTTGGGGTGCCATTTGAGTTGTCAAGTCTTTTCATATGGAATATTTTCCACACCTTTCACCTGTTGTTGAAGGACATTTCTTTACCAACATATTTTTGGAGCAAAACATTTCTTGTTATGATAGTAAATTACAAGATTTACAATTTAATTTTTTGGGGAAGTATTTACAGAGAATTTAAGTTAAAATGAACAAGGTGTGGCCTCTGCTTGAATGTGAAAGTGCAGTGGGTATGGTATTATCTGTCATACAACAGGCTGGGATTCTCACTTCAGAATTCTTTCTATGTGCCTTAGGTATATTTAAAATAAATATGGGTAAAATGTTCCCTATTATGTAATGAGCATTCTGTCTGGTATACCCAGAGAAAACACATACAAGTTTTGCCTCATTGTAATTTTATGTGCTCAGTTTTTAAGAGGCACTGTTTTTTTCCCATTGGGCTTAAATATTCATAAGTAGAAAAAAACCCCAAATTTGCAAAACCTGCATTTTTCCACAAATCAAAAAAAGTGGAAACTTAATAAAAGTTTCAAGTTATAAACTATTAATCAAGGTGAAAATTGTACATTATATTGCTATGAAAATAATGATTTTGAGTCAACTTAACTGACTTAATCCTCCTGGAATAAAATACTGAATCTCCAAGCTGTAACATTCTTTCAAGTAATCTGAATGCTAAACAAGATCATTGTGATTAATGGCCATCATAGTTAATGTAGAATGAATTAATAATGACTTTTGATTTTTTAGAAAAATGACAAAATGTACCTTCTGTGGCATATTTTATGTCTAAAAGAGATTAGTGTTTTATTACATACCATTAAATGTGTGAAACTGCTATTCTTCATTTGCTTTGAAAATAAGTAAATTGTAGCTTACTGTTTATCAGTTAGTAAAAGCTCAATAAATTAGGTATATCTATACAGGAAGTGTATAGTACATATCGTCAGAGAGAAGTTAAATTTCTGGATATGGAACATTTATAATGAGGTGTAGCCAGATGCAGCCTGAATTGCAACAACAAGCCTTTTTAAATGAATAATAATTAATTTCATACTTTATTTTGAAAACGGGGCTTTCAAAAACTAAATATGGAATTGTATACTCAACCCTATCAACAGATACATATTGATTTTGATAGTCAAACTCTTTTTGTAAAATTATATGTCAATGCCTATACCAAAGGACACTTATCTTCTGAAAACAGAAATGTTTGAGACAGAGTAAGGATGACAGATAAGGATGACAAATAATGGGGGATGAGTCTTTATAGTATAAGCATCTCTTCTATTTTTTTTATTTTGCTGTGATACCAAAACTTAAATATTATCAATTCTTTGTGTTTATATAAAACTTCAGGGCAGAACTTACTTAGTGACACTTAAGAGATTTGACTTTCAGATGCAGTAAATGGCAATTATTTGGACTGAAAATGTTTTTCCCAAAGTTTTGTTTCAGGTTAAATCAGTATTTTTTTCTGTTGCTTTTGTGTTGGATTTTGAGGGTTTCTTTGTTTTTTGTGTAGCTCTATCTTAGTTGGTTATGAAATAAATGATTTCCAAATTGTCCCCAAACTGCATATACTTTGACAGAATGGTGGGGAAATTGTATTTTATGTATATTTACTTAAATCCTTCTAAGTACTATTCCTGATATGAAATTGATTTAGAAGACATTTTCTGCAAAAGGGATAGGTATATAATGAATTCTGAATACAGTATATTTCTGAATTCAAATAATATCTGAATTTTCTGTGTTTTAATACAACAGGATTTTCATTTTTCATATGTCAGGCAACACAACTGGGGCTTCCCAGCTTGCTCTTCTCTCATTGCCCAGAAGTTTCACCCCAAAATTCTTTTTGCCATTTGTGAAATTCTAAGTCTTCCTTAACAGGATGGCTTTTGGGCAGCTTTATAAATGAAAGCTACCATATTGGTACAGAGACCCTGACACAGATTTTTGCTGTTAATTTAAAGAATCAGAAAATACATGATTCAATTAAAAAAAAGAATTGAATGACACAGCTGAAACCCCAAGACACAGATAAGTGAGGAGGAAACCAGCTCTTTAGACTGTTCTTTAGACCAATTCTTTAGACTTTAAGGAAAATGTCAGTATTCAGGATTAATATCTTGTAGCCTAATCCCAGTGTGCTTGCTCCCACGCCTGTTTCACATAGATCCTGCATGTCCCAACACCTGAAAACAGAAAATACTTTGTGTCACATCCTTCCACTGTTTGCTGCTAAGAGAATGTACATCAGTGAAAAATACCAAACAATGTTGTAAAAAGAACAGTTAGCAGGAGAGGAGATTCATGAGGCAGAAAGGTTCATATGTCTGCCTTCAGCCTGAGAGATCATGCATGACTGTGCCTATTTGAAAAGCTATGGAAAAAACCTGTCATCAGAAGTCCATGCTCCATGACAGCTGTGTATTTTTTCATTTGTTCTTTCGCCTTTTTTGTGATTATTTTATAATGCAGGGCCTGCCAGGCTGATTCTATCTGAGCCCATCTCACATTCCCTAGCTGTCCTGAGGAAGAAGGGGACCGGGCCTTGGTGGGGAAGCTGTGGGCAGCCAGAGCTTCAACCAGCCGTTCCTGGCATTGGTGTGTCTCTGTGACTGACATGTAGGCTCAGCTTGTCATGGTTAATTCCTAATGAAACTTTGGAACTCTGGGACAGCTTAAGCTTTGGGAAGGTCTTCAATTTTGGTTAGTTTTCTGGGTGAGCAAATCTCCTGGGCCATTTTCAGAAAAGTCTGCTGAAGCAAAATGCTGGAGTTGTACTCAGATGGAGTGGGGCACAAGGTTTGTTTCCTTCTTCTAGAGTTATCATAGAAAAGTTGAACTTTTATTTTCACAAGTCCTTTTCACTGTACTGGGAAAAACTATCAATCTCTTGGGCAATAACCTTCAACCTTTCCCTTTGTTACCTACAAAAGAGCTGCTGTGCATTGATTTAAAAAAATAGATGTAATTTATCCACCTCAGCCACTCCTGTTTTTTGCACCAACTAAACAGAGCAGTTTACTTTATCCTGATTCAATCTGTTTTTTTGCCTACTGGGAGCACAAGTAATAAAAAGCAATCTTATTTAAAGATCACTGCAGTGGGCTTGTGATAGTTGTTCAATAGTTTCAGTGTTGTAGTAATCTTTGTTTGATGGTCATGCAGGTTCCCACTAGGTATGAACACATTAAAGATCTGAGGAAAGTCATTTTCCTTCTTAACAGGAGAATCAATTGGACTGAACACATAGGTTCAGGCTGATAAAATTAAATTATGTGTACTGAGGAGATGGAATTCTTCCATTTATTTTAACCTCCAAGGAAACAAACGCTAACCAGCACTGATATTCAAACCAGACCAGATAAGAGCATAAAGCTAGACAAGCTGATTCTTCTATTCTTATTTTTTGTCTTTTTTTTTTTGTGTGTGTGTGTGTGTAGAGAAGAACGATATTACAAGCTACTTTCTTTGATTAATTGCCTTCCAAGACAAAAGTAATCTGAAACCTTAAAGTAGGCTTAGAGGATTAGAACTCAGGATGAAAAGGACCATTTCTTTGTTTTATACCTCTACAAGGTCCATTGGTATATGGAATTAGTTTCAAGGTTCTTCATTTCCCTAGACACAGGACCAAGAAAGGCAGTGCAAGATGCAAATGACTTAATTGACTTCAGCAGTGTAATCTCCAAAGTCCAGCTCCTTGTGATAAAATTATTATTGATGTCAGACATTTGTCCCCTTTAGCTAGTCCCCTTTCCAGTACTCACAATAATTTGGTGTTTTAGTACGCACTGAGATTTGGAGGCATTTAACTAATAATTTTACTGATAAATCTAAAATAAACTGTCTTTTTTATCATTAAATACTTAGAATTCCTATAAACAACACATGAAGGGTATTTAAGTATTTTTTATTCAAATTTTCATCTATAAAGATATAGAATAGCAAACAAGTTTTGCAACTTTGTTCCACACTACGTCAATGTCAGAATGTTTGTTCCTTCATTAACAGGCACAAATATCTTCAAAGTTTAATTTTAGATAACAACATCAATAACAATGCAGCCTTTTTTTGCAAAGTTTTTTTCCTTTAATGGTAAAAAATCTGGATTATCCCACTTTGTTGTTTTCAGTGGCCATGTGTTTTAGATAATTTGTATCACTTTACAGAAAGTGGAATTTCTTTTCCAGAAATCCTGCTCTTTATTCTTTGAAGACAGTGACAGTACTGCCAGTGACTTTACTAAAATGAGAACGCAAAGCTTCAGCCCCCATGTAATCTGTTTTAAATAGATTCTTTTTGTTTGTATTCCATTCTATTGCTTTTGCTTTGTAATGATTGTTTTCTGAACTTGGTAATGATTGTTTCCTGGACTTTGAAGATCAGTCTTTCAGTAAACTATTTAGCAGTCCATTGGATTTTCTTAATCTTGCAGATTCTTTTAACATCCTTGTTTTCCTGTGGAAAAAGCTTTTCAGCAGTATTCTATTGAAAAATTGCTTAGGTGACATAATAATAGTTGTAGAAGGAAAGATTCAACTAATGCAGAACATGCTCCAATCCAGTTAGAAAGAAGAAAAGATTGAACTATATTATTCTGAACTGTTCTCACATAAGCCCTACGTGATGCTTGCCATACAGATCACATGCCAGGTTTTTTATATCTGAAGGAAACCAGATTATGTTTTTGCCCTCTTAAATGTAGAATACGGGCACATTAATGTCTTATCCATCCTCTCCCCAGAAAAGAGATAGCTGTATTCAGTTAGATACTCCTCATTTCATTAGTTTTGAACATGAAAGTCATTTATTCATCAATAAAACAAAAAATGGTCACAATTTCATCATTGTAAATTGATTATCAGTGTAAATTCACGTAATCACTGAAACAAAACAACAAGGCTCCTGGGTGCAAAATATCTCTGAATCATCTTTACTTATTTTGGTAACTCTATAGAAACAGGTTTACAGCTCTGAGTAATGTCTCCTGATTTCTGTGATGCTTCTCAACCTGTGCTGTGTGCACTATTGAAACTGCTCACACAAGCATGCAGAGAACTTTTCAGGACCTTCAGGTCCAGGCTAATCCATTTCCCTAGAGTAAAACAAAAAGTTTTTCTTCTCTAAGGGGAAGTAAATTTTCAAAGAATCTGAGAATTAGGGACCATCATAGCAGTCGCAGAAAGAGCAACTTACAAGACTTGGTACATATTTTAAGGACTGCAATGATTATGTAATTTGACTTTGAAAAATTGAAGGCCCACGGCATCAGGGAAGGAAGGATTTACTCACTCTGCAGCAACGTGTTTTTAGGTACAACATTACATCAGCAAGTCTGCCTAAAAAAAATCAAAATGTGGTATTATAAAAACCCATTTTATCTCTCATAAATCAAATGACAGAGCAACAACATGACAAATAGCAAACAGCAATCTTATTAATCCCAAATCACACTGCAGCTAATTATTTTCATTAGATTTGCTGGGATTTATATCTTTGTTTCTATGGCAAGCTGTCATGGTAAATGGAATAAAGTTACTAAGCAATGCCTGCATGATCGTCCTTCACACATTAAATCCCCCACAACATGCATATAACTCATTAGCTTTGGCTTGTGCTGCAGAGAATAAGAGCACAATATTCTTGTGCTTCATCATAGACTACAGACTGGCCTCTAAATCCCAAGACTGGCCTTCTACATCCCTTTCCACTGGCAGGAGTTACATTTGCCATCCAACTCCAACCTAAGTGCCTCTGCAAATAAATTTATCAACATTAATATTGTCAACTATCAGAGACAAGCAAGTTTTCCTGTTTGTTTTCCTGCAGCCTGAGTGATAAAATGCCATAAAAGACACAATGATTTTTTAAAAGGATGTCAAAGGCTTGTTTATAGATAATGAGATTAACCTGATCAAACAATTTCTCCAGATAATACAAATTATTATCATTCCCAAATCATAGTTTATTATATTGATAAACTCTCAAAAAAAATTGGCGTTTAAGGGACTCAGTAATTTAAAAGAAGTTGCTGCAAGTCCTAGAAATAATGGTACAACAAAGGAAATAATAGATTCTGCATTATCTGTTCATGATTTTGCCACAGATTAGAGAATAAAACTAGTTTTAGAAGCAGTAATATTAACAACAATAATAATAATGACTAAAATGACTATTGGAGATCATAGATATGAGCTTTTGGAATATTTTAGCACCTTTAGAATGGAAAAGAGCTCTTCTAATATACACCTGTGAGATACAATAAAAGTTATCAGTGCCTGATAGTGGTTAGTAGTTTGATGTGAACGACTTTAGTGGGAAAGCATTGTAGTCAATAATTGTTGTCAATTCACCTCATTCTATTGATGTCAGCAGAGCTGGATTGACCACATTCAAATCTGTCCCTTACTATTTACAAATGGCATATAGAAAACATTTGATCAACTGTAATTACTCATAGCTGACTGCAGGATTATGGGTGGGAATTCTGCTGAGTCTGAACTTTTCATATATAGGTAGATAAAGCTAGGAATCAGGAATTAGTATGCTCATCCTATTGAAAAAAATGTGGTGGGGTTTTTTGGGTGGGTTTTTTTTGTTTTTGTTTTTGGGTTTTTTTGGTTGCTTTTTTTTAGGAAAAAAACCCAGTGAAACGTGAAAGTGAAAATGTGTAGCATAGCATGGATTTCTTTGAAGGAAGTTTCTAGCTGGTGAGTAATTTAGGCCATTCTGGTAAAACAGAGAACCCAAGAAGCATTTATTACAGTTATTCAGCAACTGTAAACCTATGGAAAACAGCTTAATGTATTTAAAACCAAAGCACGAAGCAGCTCAAAATAGTAGCAGTGATTGAATCATTAAAAAAAAAAAAAATCAAGAAAAAAGGTATTCTTAAAGAGTGTTAGCAGCTGACTAGACAGTACAAGGCTATGGTAAAAACATAACTGTTTACTATTATTCGTGTCATGAAATAGCATTTGCATGGAGGCAATGTATGTTTTGTTTTAAAAACATGCTTAACAAGATAAAATATATGTTGGAGCTACTTGTCTGATTCTGAGGAAATTATTCTTAAGAGTTATTTAATATTTGGTCTCAGGGTTTTTTTTGTTATTTCCTGCTAGTCTTATATGGTCTACATGTTGTTATCAGAAGCTCCAGAATGCATTAAATATATATATGTATATATAGATATATAGATATCTATATAAAATAGACTTGAGGATATTCACAGATTTTTTTTGGGTTTTTTTTGTTTGTTTGTTTGTTTGTGGTTTTTTTGTTTGTTTCCTTCCCTTTCAGCTAAAGGCTGAAGAATGCTAATAAATCCAATTCTTTAGCTGTAGAAAAATGGAAGTTAGACTATATTAGTCTAGAAATACTGCTTTTCAGTTCATTTCACTCTCATTCAATAACCATCAGTAGCAAGCAGCACAGGGCTGTCAATTACCTTTAATTTGCTCTAGAAACTTAGACTAAAAGTAATTTCATTCCCCCTGGGTATAAATAAATGAAGAAAAGCAAAGAGAACATGAATTTGACTGGTCATAGAACATTCATTGGATTTATTCATCAGTTTCTAGTGAATACTTATTCAGCTCAGAAGTTTGGAGGATTCAAAGCAGCCGAGAACAATGAAAAGGACAGGGAAAAGTGGTCTTCTGGCTCAAAGTTGGGAAGCAGGTTGTCCCTATTCTGTTGCTGGCTTTCATCATGACTGAAAAAAGCCATTAATAGTTTCTAGTCCTCACATGAGAGATGTTTTAGCAGATTTAGAAAGGGATGCAGAATAACGGAGAGCAAATATTTTACATAACTTATGGGAATATTGACTAAGAAGGATGATTAAGAGAAAGAGCAGTAAAAGAAAGAATGAAAAGAAATCAATCTGTAAAGAAAATAATAAAAATTATGCTATCAATCGTGATGCATGCCACAGCCTTGCGAGATAAATGATACAAATCTTCTTTACAAAATGGGATGATAAATGGATGTACAGTAAATAACCAAGCATTTGTAAACACTGCAAACATGCAGTAAAAGCAGCTCAGTGTAAATTAAGGACAAGTCCTGAGCTGTCAGCAGTTATATAAGTGTAAAATCAGCACAAGTGAGGTCAAAGCAGGGTCTGGGAATGTTAATACATTTGAACTGGAATGTTAATGCACCTGAACAGGAGTGCCAGGTACAACTTTACAATGCAGTGTCTGGAATTAATATTCAGTACTCTTCCCCTCTAATAGACTTTGGTACTGTGGGAAAAACAAGAAGCATAAAAGAGGAAATCTCATTTGTCTGCCAAAACCACAATCAGCAAAGCAAACTAAGAGTTGATAAACAGCTGATTTTCATACTGGTGTAATAGTAACAGAAAGAGAAATAGGGAGATTGGAAAGCTGCAAATGAGCTTGTTCCCCTTCCTGTTCAATGCTCTAGTGTCCCAAGGAAAAAACAGCATCTGAGCTTTGGGTGTCCCCCTCTGGCATTGACTTACTTATGCTGTTTCAAAGGCCTCCAGCACTCACTTGTATCTCACAAGTGAATACTGTCATGAGTCATCTATATAGCAAGAAATTAGTCATTTGAAAATGAAGAACAATAATTTTAAAGAAAGATTGCTGCTGAAGTCACACAGCCAGCAGAAAAACAAAACTAACTAAACCTCCCTCACCCCAAAGACAGCAGCCAAACAACAGACGATGAAAAGCTTTGATTTGAGAGGAGCACAAAATAAAGAGAATGAGAAAGAAAGGGTTAGCCTGCATCATTTAGGATGGGGATGATTCAGTGTGGGGGTCAAGACATCATAAGATGAAGTAAGATCACAGTGGACCTGTCTGGTTGCTTTAACTAATTTTTTGGGCCTGAAGCATTTTGCAGGGAATATTATGAATTACAATTACAGATGTTTGTTTCACAGCATCTTAGCTTTTGACACTAAGAGGTTTCGTGCAAAGATACCATTCTGAAGAAACTTGTATTGTGCCACCAACTTAGCAAACATGAAGATCATTAGAAGTCAATCAAACACACACACACACAAAGTGACCCTCTTTTCCATTTCTTTAAAAGATACTGCTGAAGTGACTGTGGGTAGTTGCTGAGTCCCCTTTTTTGGCTACATACATTTCTCATGGAGCAGCAAAAAGTGCCAGATTAAAGAAAAGCAAACATTGAAGGGATGTCATGCATTCAAACCTACCTTTGACCTTGCCTTTTGCTAATGTGAGACAAACAATTCCTCTAATCAGCAGGACCTTGGAGGCCTTGATCAGCATTTAACTCAAGTAGCTCTCTTGGTTGGGGCAATGGAAGTCAGATGCCTATTTGACCATGCTGGGGAGGGAGGACTCTGTTCTGGCACAGCTCCAGGCATGCAATTGCCTTCAAGCTCAGCAAAGCCCCTTTGAGCACAGAGAAGAGGCAAACATGTAAAAACACTCCTTGCCAAGGCATCATCATATTATTCTTATCTGCTCCTTAATGATTTCCAGCTGAAGGGCTATTAAGCAGAGGAAGACAGTTTCTTTTGGGCTGGGGAATCTCGACCTCCCCTGTTGCAGAGAAGGACATTTATCTGCTCCCATAGCTGGCTGGCTGCAAGGCATAAGGTCGCTCTGCCCACACACTGCTGTGTGCTTCCCCAGCTGGGAGCAACAGCAGCCATGTTCACATGTTTCCTGGAGATGGGATCAGAGAATCACTGGGTTTCATCCTGAAAAGGGACAAAAAAACACTACCAGGCTCTACCTTTATAAATTCTGCTACTGGGCAGTGGCATGGCATTTCCCAACTGAGAACTACTCATGGGTGTTGCATGAGATGACAGAAGATTTTTTTTTCTGGAAGATTTTTTCTTCCCATAACTAAAAACCCCTCTTCTGTGTTTTTCGTTTGTTGTATTTGTATTTGTTTGTTGTATTTCTGTGTTGTTGTTTGCTTTTTATTTTTTTCCTGTGCACTGCACACTCGTATCCCTCATGAGAGGGCAATCCTTATTATGCTCTTGTAGTTGTAAAGGGATCTGCAGAGCAGCTGATTAATTCTCATGTTCCTCAGTGGAACAGTTATGCCCATAGTTAGGTAATAAACCACATTAACTTCTGAAATTTCAGAGCTACAGATAAGGAGCAACAACACAGTACATTATCACCTGAAAAAGGCAAAATGAGACAAAAAGATATCAGTGGGGAGAGTAGTAATCTCTACCATTTAAAAAACTCAAGTCTTTCTGGAATGGAAGTAGAAACAGGCGAAGAAGCAACACAGTACAGTGTGGAAATTACCAGCAGGTTTTTGGTTATTCTGAATAAGGTGCTTTGGAGCAGACAGGGCTAAGAAAATCTCTTCAGAAGATACGGAGGAAGTGGGTATAGGATGGAGAGAACTTGGCATCCTAAGTAGGTTACTTAAAATTATTTTAGTATTTGAAAAGCCAAATTGGAGCACATTTTCTGGTTCTGCACACAAGATAAATGTCCTGTTTGAGGAGAATAGTGCACAGATCCTCTGACAGGTGGAGAGAGTTAATTTATCCTGATATGACAGCCTTTACCGTGGGGCTGCACCTTGTAAAAACAGAAGTAAAAGTTAATTTCCTGTCTAAAAGGAGGACATTGAATAATCTTAAGCCATTTAGTACGATTTGCTCCTTTGATCTGTGTATGGCTTTGTCTATCCTGTGTTAATTTACTTAAGTGTTTGTGAGGAGAGGCCAAGGAGAAAAGCTTCCATTAGAGCTACAGAACTGCTGAGTTGTCTGACAGTAATTCTATTTCAAATTCATTTATTTAAGTACAGAGAAGGTGGGGTTGAAGAGTGACTTTTGCTTTCCTTGGTATGGGTAGGATAAATAGTTGAGTGGAAATATGTGCATTGATGACTGGAATTGCTAAAAGCTCATCCCTTAACAAGGTTGACCCAGTGTAATGCTACATTACTGATTGTTACTGGTTGGGCTTTCTTGCTGTGCCTGGCACACTCATCCCTGCTCTAGACCAAACCAGACAAATTCACATGTGCACATGCAAGTACAAAATCAGAAAAAGCCACAGTGAAAGCTTCACCTGCATTTTTATTTCACTGTGTCTGAGGGCTCCCAAGGGGATGATTTATTTGAGACAGTATTTCATTCCACAGGATTATTTTCTATCCTCCTTGCAGAGGCTGCAGAGATGACAGCTGTGATGCTGGTTACTAAGATGCACTTACACAGTGCACTGACATTATACCAAAATGATCAACAGGCTTTTCACTTGAGCAACAGTCTCCTGGGGACAGATTTCAGTCTCTATTAACCTAAGCTGTGTTCAAATCATTCACATGGAGATAAAAATCTTCGTATCTTGTTACCAATTCTTCAAGTCACCTGCTCCTCCATTTTATTGAATAAAGTAGAACTGACTGGGTATGAGTTGTGGTTATTGGGATATTGTGTTTTGGTTATCTTTTTTGGCTTTCTTTCCCCCCCTCTCTCTTTAAAAGGAAAAAAAGGAAGAGTGTGAAACGCTAAAAGTTTGATGTCAACAGCCTCTCTGGGCAGACTGGTTGTGAAGTGTTTCTGCACCTCTCCACGTTATTCCTTGTAAGAAGGAATATTGTGTACTTATTTCTGGCTGGGGTTGCTCTACTTCATAAAAGAAACAGAGATAAGGGGCCCAAAATATGAAACCTGAAGGAAAAGACACCTTTGTTTAAGTTATGCTGTTATATTAGGACATGGTGAATATCCTACTACATGCCAGCATTTTAAATCAATTAATAGCTGAAAAATGCAAAAAAATACATTATAAGAAATTCTACCAACTTTAATTTTGCCACCAGGATGTAATATAAAATAAGTTATAATTTTTTTTCCTCAAATACACTGGTTTTTAAGTGATAGTCTGGCTTGAAAAAAAAAATCTTCATTTGCATTAATTGTTAAAAGTTGAAGATTTTTTTAATTTTAAATTTTAACTCAATTTTGATTTTAAATTAAATTGTTTTGTTGTCTGGTTGCTACACCAGTGAATGGAAATTAATGTTCATGTGTATCAACTTCAAATAGTGGAAATTCTGCAAATATTTAACTTGAAATTTTAAAACCACTTTTTTTTAAATTAGTTTATTTTGATAAAACTTAAACACATAATGACTTGAGTAAAAGATTAAGTCAGTGTTAAAGGATTGCTAAATTAAATAAATGAAAACACTAATTGAAGAGGTGGTAGCCTCTCTTAAAGCACTTATTCAGCTATAGATAAGAAATTTAATCCCATCCAAATTATTTAGAAAATATCAGTTTTTACTTCACATATATGCCTTGTTTTCACAGATTCCAAGATTTTAAGGCCCTTTATGTCCTTCAGGAATAGCACCCATTAATCTGCCATTAGGTTTGTCTTGAAGACTTTGAAGTATATTTTCCACATCTGGTTGTGTAGAAGGTCAGGATGTTCCCAGCTTTACTTAACTACAACCAGATTCAGATGACTATTTTCCAAACCATCTCATTTTTATGTTGTCTGTCATTTGCACCGCTCCCAAAGCAATATTAAAACTAAAATCACAATGCTGTTGGTAATTTGAATTACATATTAAATTAAAATATAACAATAACATAGTTTATTTCTATATTGTTCCTCACAGTATTAGAAATAGCCATAGACTATTTTATAATTCAATCAATATTGCTATGTGTAATAAGTGGAAATTGCTTCAAATTTTAACACACAAAAATGCACTTTAGAAAATTTACATATTGAACATCAAATAGCTTTGACTCAAATAGCTTTTAATGATAGATAAATAAATCAAATATGAGGTAGTTTGAGACAGATACTTGGCCAGAGTACCCAGCAGAGTTTGAAGACAGGATACAGAAGTGGTGGATCCATATTAACCCTTGCCAGTGAATGCGCAATACAGACGTCAGCCCTCACCCGTGCCATCCCGTTTTAAATGGGAGAAGTCTCTCTTACAAATGTCATACCATTGGACTTAGTGGAAAAAATTCCAACAATTCATCTGCAATGGCTTTTCACGTTCTTATATAATATTCTGTAACAAGAGAGTTTTATATTTGGCTGTATTAAAATTCATATATGATGTACTAATGAAATCTAAATGCCAGATTTTCAATAGTGGCTCATGTTGCTCCTTTGGTCCAGATTTCCTTTTTGCCTCCATGTCTCTCTAGCTCCTTTCTTTCTTTCTTTCTTTCTTTCTCTCTTTCTAAATAAAGTACATAGATACTAGTTGAAATTTGGGGAAAATATTTTTTTTAGAAATTCCTCACTTCCCATACAAAATCATCCCAGGTGCTTCAGCTCTTTCAGGGAGGTTAAGTGGACATTTACAATCACCTATTTATTTGCTCCAGCTCTTTCACATTGTTCTTTTAGGAGGTGCTCACAGCATGCTTCTCTGACTGTTTAGAACTGCATTGCTAAAACAAGCTTTTTCTCTCCAGCATCTTCAATATCTGCAGCAGTTACCCCTAACGACTTTACATGACTTATAGTTTCTCTCAAATTTCTTTTTCCATGGTCTAATAAACCTTTCCTCACAACTCAAGGCTTGTGCCATCTATTCCAAATGAAATATTTTGTCCTGAAGCTTTTGCTTGTTCTACTTTTTTCCTTTAGCTCTTTATATTTCCTTTTTCTTTTTATATTTCCTTTTTCTCTTTATATTTAATTTTATTTACAAATTTATTTCATATTAATTGTAACGATAAATATCCAAAGCCTTTCCATGCTATCTTTGGATCACAGTATCTCACAAATATCTTTTAGTTTACCCAACCCATGTACAAACTATTTGCAGGAGTTATTAATTCACTGCATAAAAGTAGGGTGAAATAAAGAAGCCTTGAACATCACCTTTCAGCATTATGCAATGATTTAAGACAAAAAGCGGGGAATGTCATATCAAGTGAGTCCATGGAGGAATGTGGAAAGGCAAAATGCTGTTAACCTATTTATGATTTGGGATAGAGACTTACATACATTATAGTATTTTCTCACAGGGATATAAAATAGCAATGACTCCAAACTCTTCCAAAGCTACATAAGACCTTTCCCTTCTAACTTACTGCACCAACTACATGCTAATAATATTTACTGAGGAAAATTTCTAGATAAGATATTGTGCGTGAAGATAATGAAATTCAGTCAATTTGAAGTATTGTAGACTATGTGTATTAAAATGTTCTGTCATGCAGAAAAGAATATTTTTAATAAATTCTTCACAAATGTCTAGGATCAAGGGAGGTAGCTTTAGCAGAGGCATCTTTAGCCCTTAGCAGAAAGCAAGGAAGTTGATTCTGAAAAAAAGCATGCATCAGAAATTGACTTGTGTCTTCTGGAAAGCTTCTTTGGCTTAGAGAAGTGTAGTTAAACACACAGACGGCCCCCAGAGAAAGTTAGAAACCACTCTGGGACTAGTCATGGCTGTTGGATGCAGTGACTGAGTGGCAGGTCTCATAGGAAAGCAGGAGAATAAATGAAAGACAGGGCAGGAAGGTCCCAACAAGACGTACCTCTAAACTCACACTAACAAGTCCTTGCTTATGGGAAGTAGACACTGGTGTGACACCCAGGGTTTCCTTCTGCCTGCACTGTGGCTACCCTTCTTCATTTAGTCATGTGCCGAATACATACCTGAAACCCAATCTGTCAAATCCACCTTATGACCTATCTTTAAATCATCTTAAAACTCTACCTACCGGAGTCCTTCCATCAGCTTCCCACATGCAGCCTGTCTGCGAGCACAGTCTGAACTGAAGTTTAATGGAATGAAAAACTAAAGCAGACTATGTGTGTTCAGGAAATGCTGCACTTTGGAGCATGAAGATGGAAGGCCTCAGTCTCCCATCTAGGACAGCTCCACCATCTGTGACAGATCATTCATACACGGGCTCACAGCAACACTGTGGCAGACGAGACAACACATTTTATGCATTAATTTTTGATGAATCATCTACTGAGCTGTGCAAAATGTTTCACTCGAACCTGCTGGAATCAGATTTGGATATTTTTATGATTATTAAACTCTGATCATGGTATCAAAGCTTCTACATTCTTGTCTGAACTGGAAAGCCAGTCAAGCTCTCTCATCCTGAGACACACAAAGAGGGAGGTGGCGGACAGCTGCTATGTTCCAGTGCAGGCTCCCTGGAGGCTACAAGGCATATTTTTCCTCAGTATTTAAGACATATTAAGCTACAGAGGAAAAAGATCATCACCCCAAATGTACAAGCTCTCCAAATTTCAGGTACCTGCAAGTACATTTTACATAGGCTTTTGCTTTTATCACCTCCTCATATCTGTCTCCATTGGGTGCTTGGTAAACTCTCTCTCTCAAAATGTAATGAAGAATTCTTCCCTCAGCACTTTCACACAGCTGCCATTCCTTTAAATCAACCTGTCAGAGAAGCATTTCCTCATTGCCTTTCCAAATGCAGGCTCCTCTCTCCCTTCTCACTAAATCATCCTGGCTTAATGCCCAGAACGGGCAGTGTTCAGTTCCAGACAAATGACAATTTTTCTTTATAGATGAAAATGTGTCTGTGTTTAGCATTTTCTTTCCCAACCACACAAAATTAGGAACAAGAGTTTTATGTGTTTGTAGAAGTTGTTTCTGCTTCCCAATATTGACAGTTCCTAAAGGGTTTCTGGTTATCAGATTTCAAAGTTCTATCATTTTTCTGAACAAAAGAGTCAATTATTTTAAGTAATAAAATTAATAATAAAATTAAAGTAATGAATTATTTTAAGTAAGTTGGTTTGTATTTATTCAATGTAATTTAATTTACCTTTCATTCTGAGACACATGTTGTCAAAGAGAGGAAACAAGAATGAATAAGAGTGGAGTAAGAGGAGAATAAGAAACCATCTGAAACAAAGTTTTGATAAGATGGCAAAAAAAGGGACGGGAAATATTGCATGGAAAAGAGCAAAGGCATAGAGAGCTAGAAAACGGTGTTGCAGCTGGGAGAAGGAAGCTGTATCTGCTCAACATAAGGAGAGAGAGTAAGGCTCAAAGTGTATAGGGCAGTCAAAAAAAGATAAAAAAGTGGAATATTAAGGTTCTAGGATGTATTATTATGAAATTTGTGACTACGAATCTTGTCTGAGGTTGAAAATAATAACAAAAAAGTTTGGATTTGCTTAGCCACTTCATGACAATCCCTTCTTAAAATCATATGTTGATATGACGGAGTTGTCCTTGTAGTGGGAATTACCACCTGATGCATTTAAGAAACTTCTAGATTTTACTCCAGTCTTTATACTTCTAACTATGGGCTTTTTTGGTGCTGTCTCAAGCATATTACCTTCATTTCCCTGCAAATCTGTCTATAAAGGGACTTTTTGTCAGTGCTGTCACTGAACTAGACTTGAGAGTTATCCTCCTCTCAGCACCACCAGCTCCAGTCAGACATGGAGTCTACTGTATTTATTACTTTCTGGCCATAGTGTGTCAGAAAAAAACCCCATATTGTCTTGATGTTGATAAGGAACACACAGTGACACATTCAACAGCATCTCCCTCTTATGATTCCTTCTGGAGTGATTTCAGAAGCATTGGTTTTTACACAGAAGAATGTTTGGGTAGCTGCCTGGAAGAACCACCTTGCACCCAGGGAATCTGTCAATAAAACATCATCCAAAAAGACTCCTAGGCATGGCTGCTTCCTCCTCTGTTCACCCATCCATGGACAGCAAATGGCCTCAGCCTACCAAATGCTCACGGGCTCACTCCTGTCATCAGTGAATTCTCTCCTGTGCAATAAAGATCTCCTTTCACTGGCTGCAGCACATGCTTACAGCAACCAAGAGATTCACTGCAAATAACATTGGCCAACAGTTGGCTTTACCTTCACTTTCTTCTGGGTGTTCTTCGTGGTTACCAGCATACAAATAGCATGCACAGTCCTCGCCTTCCTCTAGGTCTTAGATTTAATTAAAGACTACACAAAAACATTACATAAAGCAGTGTAAAAATTTAATGCCAAGATGCAGCACTGCCTGCTGATGACAGTGCTGTCTCTTTGAGCATGATGACGCATCTGTATGGATACTTACTGAATTACATTAAATCAACTGAAGATTGCCAAAAGAAACTCTAAAGGAATAACATTGCAACATACTATTGTGAGCTAGGCTTATTAATCAATTTTTTTATGTATGCAGCAAAATGTTTAGAAGATCTGTGCTGTAATTCTGTCAGCAGCAAAAGTCTTGTACTTCTGATCTACAATGAGAAAAGTCACATGAAGAGTGCAAAGTTAGTTTCTAAAGTACAGAAGTGAATGCAGTATAAACAAATCTGATTTTAAAGTCTTGTAATATTCTCTCCAAATTTATATCTGTTATACAACAAACCATGGCAAAAGAGTTTATGTGGCCACCCTAGGGATCATTCTGGCAAATAAGATTAGGGAGAGAGCCAGCACTGGGGGAGTTTCCATATATTTTGGTTTAAAATTAAATCTTAATTCTGCACCTCCCAAGCAGACCATAATTTTTCATCAAAAATAAGGCACTTCATTTGCTCATTTTTTACTGGTGAATTTTTTTCGCTGCTTCTGCCCATTAAGCACATTGAGTCCCAGGTCATGTAATATTCAAAAAAGAAAACAGTGTTAATGAAAGTTATCAAGGACTTGGAATAAGCATGCACTATGGGCTTTCAGTTATGAGGAGAGTAAGAAAGATGAGTTCTCAAACACCCTGTCTCTGTGGTCTTGGCAGCATTATGCTTCCAAAATTAAATCTTAAGGGTTCAGTCAAAAAACATGCATAAATGTATTTAAGAAAGCTGGACTCGCGAGGAGTAGATGAAATATTATTGTCTTACTGTTAAAGTCTGTATTTCACAGCTATTTTATGTATATGGATATGTTCTTCACACATTTTTAATACAAACTAAATGATACGTTTGTATTCAAACTTTACCCCAACACACTGTTCTAGAGTATGAGATTTTGTAATCAAGGAACCTTCTAAAGCAGGTCAAGGAAAAACATCATACAAGTCATTAGTTTTATAGAAGTCAACAGCAAAATTTGAATTAATTTTCAAGGCATTGTGTTTCACTTTTGCAGCTTTGCCAAAAAACACAGAAAAATAGAGAGGTAGAGAAGGAGTGGTCATTTTATGAACAGAAGGAAAAAGAAAAGGAATAAAAGGGAAAAGGGAAAAGGCAAGAGGGAAAGGGAAGGCAAGGCAAGGCAAGGCTAGGCAATTCTTTTCTATTTAGGAGGCAGGAGGGCCATGGAAGCAATAGAGAGGAAATATATTTGTCTTCTGCCTCCCAGCAAAATTTTTCTTTTAACAGACATTGTTAAAGAGAAATAAGAGATTAGAGGAAGAAACTGAATTTAGATCAGAGGCAATTCTGTAGATATTTTGTTCACTGAAGTGGTCACTGAGGAGCAACTGGGGCACAGCACCATGTCCTTCAAGAGCAGGACAGTCAAAGCAGCAGCAGGGAAGCAAGCTCATCCAAAGGGACTATAAGAGACTATTTTGACACGGAAGGATGAGTACTTTTCCCTTCTTTATTACACTACTGCTGTTGGAAAATTGACTGTGTTAAGAATTAAAGAAAAAAAAAATCACATAGAGCATTATGCTTTGAAGAAAATAATGTTACAGTCTGCCGTTTTCATCTGTGAATGAGTTAATGTATAAAGAACACCATTTCCCAGGAAAGTTTTAAGGCCACCACTAGACCATATGTACAAGTTTTTATTCTCAGAAAACCTCAAAGAAATTGTGCAATACTGTACTGAAGGGAAGCCACAGTATGATTTTTTTGTAAAACACTATCATGACTGTTTCTTGGTGTTTAGACTGAATTCATAATTAACAAATGGATTTATAGTTCCAAGAGTCAAAACTTTTAACATTTCTGCTTGTTCTTCAGATGTTGTTTTCTACAGCATGATCAAAACTTGTTTTGCAGTCACTTACCCCTAAATAGTTTACTAGAAAACAGTTAAGGGATGTTTTATACGAGCCTTATGAACAGAATGCAAATGATGGTACAATTCTATTGCAATGAGACAGCGAGGTGGAATAAAAAACTTAAGCTTCCCACTGTGTTTTTCTTGAATCAACATTAAACTAAGGTACTATTATTGTTATGTTATATAATTCATTCATTACTAGGCATAAAAAAAATCAGCAATATCATTTGAATATTGATTCAGATATAAGTGCTTTGGGTGCATCTACTCCTCAGCTGCAAAAAATAAATATAGACATACAGAAATACTCTTCAAATGCCAAAGCAAAGTAATATGCCTCGTATCAAGTAACATTTCTGTGCTTGAATATTTGATGTAAAGTTTGCTTGAGTCAGAAGCTGCTATTTCCTCATGCACCCATTTTCTTGCATTTCCTACTTAACAGGAACACACATGCAGAAAAAGGCAGCTTTCAAAGACATTCCCATGAAAGAAGTGGTCCTGCAGCCCCATCCCTCTTTTCTGCCTTTACCCTGTGTTAGACAAATGCTGAGGCAGAAGCATCTCACAAGGAAAAAATGCATTAGATTTTCCACAGACATTTGGTCTCACGAGGCTGTACAGAAAGCTGGACTTACAGTCTGGTTGTCCAGAAGGTCTGACAACAGAAGTAAGGACCTCTAAGATGACAGAAGTGTAGTGTAATTGTATGGTGAGGATGGCCTCCACAAATGATAAAGTGGTAAACTCATAAAAATTGTTTTCAGCCTCTAATACCTGTATGCTACTGTCAGACTTAAGTATATATTATCAAGAAAGGTTGTGCATGTCCTCATAATGTAGGTTTAATCCTAACTAATTTCAATTATACCTCCAGTGTTGAAGGTTTGGGTGAAAATTAAGGCAGCAAAAGACCTAAATCATAGATACCAATTCACACCTTGTGGCAAGAGCAAGTGAGACAGCGCATAATGCCTCTATTGCCACTTCAACATTAACTCTATCAGGACAAGTTATGTCTTTTATACTTTCAGGTTTTTTGGCTTGAGCAGCTCACCGTGTTCCAGAGCCCCTTGTGTTGCTTTCCACTGTAAAGAGAAGTTGATTATGTCTCAGGCAGCTTAGGAAGAATGATATCTGCTCACCAAGAGTGAACAAAAGTCCTGATTTTCTGAATGGAACAGAAATCAAGTAATAGACCAAAGCTTCTTTGCTTCAAGTCCCTTTTATTCCAATGCTCTTTATGTTTCCTTAGTAAGTGACTGCTTCAGTTTTTGATCAGCCATGTGCTACATTTCTGCTCCTTTGTGATTTATTCTGTGGTGTTTCACACACATGCAGGCTCCTAACTAAAATTTTATTCAATCAAGCCCTGCTCACCAGATAGTTTAAAATCTAGTACTACCTCATATCTTTTTTTTTATTTGGGACAGTGATATATGCTTGCACGTTCTTTTTTTGGAGGCAGCTCTCACTTCAAAAGACCATATCTTTTATGGACCGCTTAGTTGGAGGACAAGGCTTACCCCTCAGTCTTAGTGTACCCATCAATCCATCTCCAAATTACATGTTTTTGTAGCAGGCGGCACAGAACTGTGAGTCTAACTGGGGCTATGAGAGTCTAACACAATTAAATTATGAAAAGTAGAAATGGAATTATATATCTGAGTTTGCATCAATATAGGTTGTGATCTTGGAAGAAACCTAGAGATGTTTCAGGTTCACCAGGTGTCAGAGACTGAAATGGTTCATTACTTAAACATTGTTATGAAGGACTTTTGCCCATCATAACAAAAACTGTACAAAGAAGCTACAACCACCAAAGCCCATCCCTCCTTGATGGTGCCTGACTGGAACTTTGGACTGTGAATTAAACCACCTAAGGAAATTTGAGATAAGACACCATTGTTCAATCATCTCAGGTCTAGGGAAAATCAAACAAGGCTGAGGGAAAAGAATGCATCCACAAGAAAGCCAAATCCATCAGACAATCATCCCTGGCTGGGTTTGGGGTGAGGGAGACCACAGGCCACAGAGGCCGGGTTTGCACAGGCTCACCTCTCCTGCAACAAAGCATGGAGGAGGAGAGTTTTTGCATGGACAACCTCAGATCAGAGGTGGCTAACACCCATCCTCCCTTACACAAACTGTCTCAGCTATGGAACCCCCAACCCCAGGAAGGCCACATCCATGGAACATTCATGTGAAAGGCACCTCAAGAGGTGCCACAATCCATCAAAGAACCCTGAAGTGCTCCCCAGACTCATTCCTGAGACCTTGGACTATAGGACTGCATGTGATGCAAAGGAATGCAACAGATCCAGAGTCTGTTGCAAGAGATGGTGCACAACTTGCCCCTGCTCAGGAGGAGTACCTGGGCACTCCCACCTGGCCTGAACATATATTCACACATTGGATTCTGTGTTTTGGGGGGGGTGTTCATCACCAAGAAGACCACATGGAGAGGATCAATGGAACATCACTGGGATCCACGGCGTGCTGATATTTGCATTAAACTGTCTCTGTCATTATCTTTTTGTCCTCACCATTTCTTTTCTATTTCTTTCTCTTACTTTTTATCTCTCTCTCATATTCACTATTAAATAAAATCCATACTATTGACTTTGGCATATGGTTTCATTTGCACCTTAATTCAGGCAGAGGCATTTCTAATAACTTTAAAAACTGGACTGTCATGCAGGATAGGTGCAGCCTGTGTGATCCCATCTGCATTTTACCTCAAGCCTTGAAGCCTAGATCCACATGGAGCAGACCTGCATCTACATGGAGCCAGCAGAAATCTTCTGTTTATTTCAGCACCTGGATCTGTTTGCTTGGGTTCAGCATCCTCAGAATAGTTTCAGAGCTTCTATACCAGCATTTAGCTAGGCTTGCAGCACTGGATCATCCAAATATATAACACTTGCACAAGTTGAACAGTGAGATAATAACCCAGTGCAGACCCCACAGTGATCCACTGGTGGCTTTTCAAGTGTCACAGTTGCAGTGTATGGGCCAGCCTCAGAAACAGCAGTACACAAAATCTGTTTTCATATGAGCAAAGATGATGGTAAAGCTCCAATCCATTCTCAAAAGCCAATCTGATTGTTTGCTTTTTGGAGAAGAAGATTTTGTTTTGTGTAATCTTTGGCAGGAAGAAGAGCGAAGGGGGAAAAAAGGCTTGAATTCCTTCAGATTCAACGAAAAGTGATTGGCTTTGGTTTGCTGACAGCTGCTGTCTGCTGGCAGACGTGGGCTTCTGTTTTTTTGCAATGCACATACAAAAAATTTGGAGAGACTGACATGAGTGAACTGAACATGTTTTCTCCCATTGGAATACTGAATTTTCTTTGGCTTTAGAATGAAGGAAGAAGGAACTGGACACAATAGATGAGGAACAGCAAGAAGACACAAAGTTGTTTGCTTGAAGAATTAGGGAATAATATAATGCTAAAAAAATTTCCATCTGCCTGTCACACAGGAGGATTACTGCTGACAAATTGGAGTAGAAGGCAGAAGATTAATGATAACATGAAACTTAGCACTACATTTACTTTTTTGGTCAGTGACAAAACCAGAAAGATGAGTAGAATAATGAATCATAATAAAGAGAACTAGAGTATGTTATTATTACTTCTAGAAAATATTATGTCAACTCCTTCAGTTCTCTGAGTTCAGTTTGCTTGCTTATTTGTTTATTATGTATTGCATTTTGAGTATAGAACAGCTGCATGTTGTTCCAGAGGATTTTTTTCTTTGAGGAAGATCTGCTGTTGAAAAGCCTCCTACAGCCAATGTTTCCTGTGCTGGAGCTGCATTGCCTGGTTTAAATTCAACCTTGGGGTTAAAACGCATGGAGGTGAGGAGGAGCATGTCAAATCCAGGCTTTTGTGTGAGCAAGTTCCCAGGGGAATTCTGTTGCTGAGGGAATCAGGGGAGGCAGCAACCAGCACTGATCATCTGCATCTGTAGCCAGATAGTGGATGTCACAGGAGAAAAGTGAAACACATGCTTGGAAAATTCTTTGGAAACCAGCCATATTCAGGAAATAAAGAGTGATTTTTATTTCGGTTTTCACTGTGGAAAATAAATAACAGTGTACTGGAGTGTGTTACATTTTTATTTTAGGTGTTGTTCATCTGTATTATCCATGTCCTTGAAATTGCTGATAAAACTGGTAACCCTAGACCAGTGTGGATTGCAGTGCTCTTGTGCCCTATGAGCACTTACATTCCCTTAACACAGCAGTATTAGAATTGAGTTTTCTAATCCAGTGCAAATGGAGTTGCTGTTCCACTTTTAAAGGGTCATTTGTACATGTTCTCTTTTGGTCTTCATCCTCCCATGCCTCTTCCTTCCAGGTTAATTTGGAAATTTTCAAGCTTTTAGGCACGCTTTTCACTTTTTTTTTTAATTCCACATTTGATATCCTGAAATATAAATTTTCTATTACAATATTTCCCTGAAATATAGTTATTTATTTATTTTAAAAACACCCATAGAGGCATGCCAATGATAATAATAACAAAGAAAAGTATTTATATTACTGAATGCAACTTACACCTTAGGTATATTGTAGGTTTGATTCCCCAAAGGAAACACAGGGTCTATAAAGTTATTTATAAGTGCTGCTAACTCTGAACTTGTAAAGTCAATAAATTTGATACTGTCGTAGACAAAGATAATCTTTAAAATTTCTGTCCTTTCAGATGAAAGTAGTGGAAGACTCTTGTTTCTCCATGAAGGTATATCTGGTTGCTTAACTTCTTCAGCTTTGTTTGCATGCAGTCTGAATTACGAGTGTTCATTAGTTGCCTTTGAACACAGAGATCACGATTACCACCTTACTAGGAGGAAGAAAACTCTCTGTGTGAAGAAAAGAACTCAACCCAGTCTTTCAACTCTTTTTCAGCCTCCTGCCACTATGAAAAAATAACCTCTGCTTATTTTTTCAGCAAATGTCAACCATGTCATCTCTGTTTATAGATGAGTGGATTTCAGTCTTGAAATGTTTATTCTAAGCCTCTGTCAGTGGATGATTTTATCCTTTGGTAGTCTGTTGCAAAGAGACGAAGTGTTGAAGAAAAAGTTGTAAAGTATTGAGATTGGATTGCAGCTTTGTGTGCTATCTGAGTTGGGTTTTGTGGATTGTAAAACTGCATTATATCCCACTGTTGGAAATGTGAGGTGCATAATGGAAAGTATAAATGTAACTTCTATTAATTCTAAACAGCTGAAAGAAGTGAAGAGTGAACCTGGAGAGTTGAGCAGTTGACACAAATATATTTGGTGAATTAATTTCCAAAAAAAATGTACCGTGTGACAAATTTTTAAACACTATAAAATGTGCAAATGGATAAAAATTGTTTAATATAAGCATACATAAATACATGTCTCTAGAGAGAATGTGTTCAGTGATGAAGAACTAAGGAAAATTAACAAAATGTGAGTGTGAAAATAACATGTTCAAGTCAGATTAATAAGGATCACTTCAATATGTCCACACACAAAGAAATATAATACAAAATAGGTGAATAATATTACAATAAGGAGCAAATGGGACCTAACCCTAAAGGAGGGGGTCTCACACAATTCTTTCATTTTAGTCTTTATGTTCTCTGTCAACTGTTTTGGATCTAAGAACAGACTCCTTTAACTCCTTCCTACATCAGTTTTCAAAAACAATATAAAACAATAAAAATGAAGGCTTGTTCACCTATGTTCTTGCTCACTGCTCTACCCAATCACAGATGGAAGCATCTTTTAATGTGTGCAACCTCACAGGTAAAATTTTATTTCCATTTGAGATCACTACCTAAACTCTTATGAATTTTTCAATCAATTCTGTCTTCTACAGTCCATAAACACAATGCCAGCTGGCACCACCATCTACATCTCTGTTTGGTTTCTCCTTCTTTTGTGTCATTCAACACTTTACAAAATCTTAAGCTTTACAGTTAGGTGACAATGGAAGACAAAGCCCTTCAGGAACTGTCCCGTGCTGCTTTCCCTGTGCCACATCTCTGGAGAATGCTTTCTCTTGTTACCACTCCTGATGGTCAGGTACTTCTGCAGTGACATGGCCATTGCTAGGGCAAGGCAGGGGACTTAGCAGAAAAGGCAGCTTCTGCTGCGAAAACAAACCATTCATCCCCTTGTGAACACAAATCCAAGAAATTTTTCTCCCAAGGGCTGGCTAATTTTATTGGTATACTTGAGACAGCAGCATTTAGCTTTGCCTGCCTTCCTCCTAAAACGCCTTGAGCAGGCTTTGCCTCTGGCTGTTATTCAGTGCTCAGAGTCACTAGAGTTTAGACTGCAGTTACTATTCAGTCCAAAACCTCCTGAATTTAATAGAAATGAAAACTTTTCCTAAATTGATGTTCAGTTTTAATGTGTTATGCTGAGTATGTGACATCAATATGTTCATTTTTTTTAATTGAAGACTAAACTGCAAAATCATAGTTTACAAAATAATTACATGGGTTAGCAATTTTGTCATTGAGAATTAGTGTCTCTGTTGCTAGCACTTGCAAATTATTCACAATTTCAAGACACTTTGTGTCCTTCCTCAAGAAGATGTGGAGTTGCATAATTAAATTCAACACAAATTTGAACACACTTACAGATATAGATGTTTTCATAAGATCTCTTTAACAGGAATATTTAATTCATCATGCTATTTGACCAAATGCATTCTCCTCCTTTTTAAAGTGTAACTAGTAACATTCAAATAATTTCACTTTGAATTCATCTATTTCAAAATAAATGTTTATTTGAAGAAAGTGAAGCCTTTCGTAATGCAGGCTTAGTTCTAAGCATATCTCTTTTTTTGATTTTCCATGAAGAATCTCCTATCTTAAAATTTAAGACACTTTTGAGCAGAAGTGGGGGACCAGAGCAAAAGCGAGGTCAGAGAGATTCTGAAAAGTTCCTTCAAGGAAAGAAAGGATCTCAGGGTCTGAGAGGAGGAGCTGTGTCTTCAAGGCAGAGGTTGAAGTTCACTCTGGAGAGGAAAACACCTGAAAGGATGGACTGTGTGGGATATTCCCTGGGCACAATATGTTTCAAGCATATCCCTTGGTGCTTATCAAAAAAGAATATTTAAACCAGAATATTTCAAAACAAGGGAAGCATAATGGAAAGATAATTAACAGAAACAGTCCAGTAAAAATAGATAAAAATTATAAGGAGAAGTATGACATTGGGAATGAGATAAATTGTTGCAATGTGTTTTCTGGTGCCAGTGATTGTATCCTTACACAAAAGTTAAGACCTGTCAAAGTTTGAAGTCAGATGGCAGAGCTTTGATGTTTATTTAATGTTTAACAAACACATGTAAAACCACTCTTATGAGATTTTTGATTCCCTTTATTTGTACAAAAAAAGTGACTTTTCTAAGCTAGTCCCAAGAATATCTATCTTTACTTGATTTAACATACCCAATTTACTGGTCTCAGCCATAGTATGTACTGTTTATGTGTCCTGTAGCAGAAGTGTTTCTACTGAAGCAATTTTTCCTGTTGCAACTTGTTTTGTTTTGTATTAAAAGATCATTCTCCAAATAAACAACAAGCTTGAATTTTCAGCTAAAAAAAGAGTTGTATTTCAATGTTTAATTTAGATTAAATAAAAAAACCCAAAAAAACCCATAGTGTGATTTGATTGACCCAAAATGGGGGTTTACTTAGCATTCTTTAAAAAATGGAGAAAAATTCACTTTGTTTCATATTAAAATATTTGTCAAAGTTCATTCGATCTGAAGGTGCACTATTTAAATGATTGTCATGTATCATGTTCAGTGCTAGACCAAATCTCATCACAGGGCTTTTTTACCCCAAACACAAAAACATCTTAAATGTGAAAGGGCTTATGGATCATATGGACCTTTTTCTCTAACCTGCCTCCTTGAGTGTTATTAGTCAGAACTAGATTCAGTAATGTGTGAACCCTGCTGCCTGGGATGGAGTTGGGCTCACTGCTACAGAGCTGCCATTGTGGCACAGATGACTGCCCTTCAAATGAACACAATTTAATGCTTGTTTCTCTGTTTCAAGTCCAAAGAAAAACAATTTTTATATATTCAAACACTTATTTGTAGTTTAAACGCTTATTGTTGGTTTAATAAAAGTGATTTCTTCTCCCACAAAATTATTTTTGCTTATTTTACTATCGCAGTTAAAAAAGCACAAACCCTAAGAATCAGGCCTGTCTGAGATATATGTGCTTTCCCAGGTGGGCAGGTCCACTAAAACATAGACCTGTTGACCTGTGTCTCTGTTTTACATCTCAACTCTTTTGAAATCTGTTTTACCTGTGACTCAAATTTCTGCTAGACTAGCAGAAATGGGGCCTTTCTCAGCATTAAGAGATTATTGGAGAGGCTGTCAGACACCACACACAACCTGGATGCAATGGCAATTGCAAGCAGTGATTTCTTTGTCTACCTGTGACAAGAACTAGAGTAAACAGGTAAGTTATGTGACCCATTTTGAACAGTCACTCTAAGGGAAATGTGAGAAGCAATCAATCAAATACCGGGAATTTCTACTCAAGAGCTCTACAGTTTTTTTTCCAATCAATAAAAAATAAATGTATTAAATTAATATTGTGTATTCTGCCTTGAAATGTTTCAGTAAAAACGCACCCCACATGCAGAACACCTGAGTCTGTACTGAAATAAACCAAGGATCTGAAGTATAAAGCCAAAAAATACAGAGA
Organism: Trochalopteron elliotii; assembly: GCA_024734555.1. NCBI lineage: Eukaryota > Metazoa > Chordata > Aves > Passeriformes > Leiothrichidae > Trochalopteron > Trochalopteron elliotii. The sequence goes on from JANPWX010000014.1 coordinate 1,408,985, forward strand.
AAAGTCACTGCATTAGTGTAAAGGAGAAACTCAGCCCATTTGAGACTGAGAGAACCCAAACCTACCTGAACTCTGCCTGTACCCCGAGCACTCCTTTCTATCTTCCTCTACACAACTGATCTCATATATATCTTGTCACTTTCTGCAATAAAACCATTTAACCTTGCAGTTCATCTCATGGCTAGACCACTCCCCAGGAAGGGGCTGGACTGATGATGAATCTACTCCAGTGTGTTTTCTGATGGTCAGCACACAGAACTTTGGGGCTTTTTCCCAGGGAAGACCCCTCAGTCTTCCCAGAACCTGTGCAGAGCCTTACCTGCGTAGTATTCAGGCTTTACACAAGAAAAGCTAACAAAATGACACACTGAGTTACAGGTGCCTCTGTTCGCTATTGACTCACAGCTGCCTGAAAAAAGTCATGACTGTAAACACTAATAAATGTTTGGTACATGCAGGGAAATCACACAGTTTATTGCAATGAAATAAAAATTGCAAAATCTTTTTTTTTCCTTTGGAAGCAGACACAGAGGGTCAGTGAATATTTATAACTAAGAAGCAAATAATCTTGTCCCCTTTCACATCTGTTTACAAGGAATGATTGCCTAGGAGGTTTCAGTTAATGGCAACAAAATCACTTTGTATATCATAATTTTCTCTAAGCATCACATATATGAAGAATAGTGAGACTATTTTACAATTCAGGAAAAACCTGAGATTATAGAAACTAAAACCTGCCATATGAAATTAATGCTATTATGAATATTTTTAATTAATATAAAGGTACACAATTCTGGATACACTATAGTTTTTAAAATTAGACTACATTTGTTTTCATATGCAATTTTTAATGCTTTTATTAATTCGTGTTTCTCATGACACCTTCTACTTTTTACTTTTGAATTATATATTTATACATGCAAAGACAGAGCAATGGTTTTCTCTATTCTATAGTTCTGTGCAATTTAAGCCTGCTGGATATTCTGAGATAGCTTTCCAAAATATCTCTATTAAATGGCCTATTGATCCCTACAGTTGTAAATACCCACAGCACATTCATTCAGCAGGAATGCAATTTAGTTAGAAAAATTAAAATTGTATAAATGATCCATCTGGAAATGACTGTCTTCTTGCCAAAACACCATTTGGGATACATTCTATCCAGTCTGGCCCAAGTCACTGACACTATAAAAACAGTCTAGGGAGTGTATTCATTTTAAGATCTTATATATTATGCCACCAAATTAGTCACAGTATCATTCATCTCCAAACATAATTGGAAACCATGAAATGTAACTGTACCATGGACCAGCTGGGTAGCTGAGGAATCTTTGCACAGAGTGAGAACAGCTATAATCCAGCAATCGAAGCAGCCTGCCTGACTCCCATCGAGAACCAACACGTGGATTTTCTGAACCTCAAGTGTGCCAGCTGCCCCTGGTAATCTCTGCTTGTTCTTGTGTTTGTATATGTTTAATGTGTGTAAAACATTTGCAGGATCCTACAATACCTACAAAAGTAGTACGAGAAATAATCTATATTAAATATTGATGTTATAAATATCTGTGAAGTCTAATTTTGCCTACTCCTTAAGTCGGCTTTTGATTTCATTACAATGTGTCATGAGAGACATTAAAATTTAGATCCAACCACAGTCCAGCTCTTTGAAGTCAACATTTAAAAGTTTAATTAATGAAAGCTGAATGATTTGCCTCATGAGAGTCACAGTGCCAGCTTGTCAGGCCACTTTACAAGGGCTTGATGGCCTGCTGGAAATCTGGGAACTCCCAGTCATTCATCAGTTTCTTACAAGTGCTCAGAAGCTGCCTGGAATGACAATGTACTTCCATTGACATGCTCATCATGAAGGACAAAGGTTTTTTTAAAACTCTGTGTTGCTGGCATTTTTGGAATAGGGCTGGCCCTGCTGCCATACTTCACTCTGGGGACAGAACTGGCTGGAGGCAATCTTATGCATGGGATGAGAAAGTTTCAGTGGGAGAGCAGTTTCAAAGGGTGTATTCCTTACAAGTCACATTAGAGATTCCTTAGAAACAAGACAGGGGAAAATCTTGGGTTGCCAGGGGAAAAAATTCAGGGACAGGTTTGAGGAACCAATGGTGACATGCAGAAGCCCCTAAGCTGAAGCTGTCACCTTTTTGCAATAACTGTACAGTCCTCACGCTGAATGTGACAATCGATAGATGGGTGATTTCTGCTTGCTGCTGACCAGCAGGCAACTCCTATGGTGGCTCACATACCAAGATTGCAAACAACTTTCTATGAGAGCTGGGAAAAGGAATCATTTTACCCCAGTGAGCTCTTGCTCCAACAGCCAGGAATATACAAGGGGGTGTGAATTAAAGCAAGAAATGTCTTTTGTACATGAAGGTGGAATTAATGCTGTAGCCAGAAATTGTACAAAGCACTGGACTTAGAGAGCTGGAGTGACTTTTTAAGGTTGTTGAGATACTACAATTCTCACTTCACTTTGTGATTAGACATTGGTTTTGGGCTATCTCATGAGCTGTAATAATATTTTGCAGTGCAATCAGGCAGAGGAAAACAAGCAGTGCACTCCAAATTACCTGCAGGAACTCTTTATGCTCATTCTGTTTTCACACAGCGGGTTGCTGCTTCAGTCTTTCATTCGTGTTCTAAGATGCTGACAAACCAAAAATTTGAGATGTATTTGAGAAGGAAAGTTTATGTGCTGAAAATTCTGTTTATTTAAAAGTTAAAATAGAAACCAAGCTTAGAAACAATCTGTGAGTTGTAGGTAGTACTGCAAATGATTCTGCAGAATTACCATAATTACCCTTCCCAGGTGCTCCTTTTTACTGTAGGACACAGAGCTGTAAGGCACCTATAACTGTAAAAGGTAAAACTCTTTGGTGTATTCTGAAGAGATTAAAGTTATAGAGAATATTTAGTATTTTTCAAAGATTTTATGCCCATGAGACGAACCATCTTAAAAGCAATTTCTCTCCAAAAATGTAAGCACAGTTAATGTCTGTTCAGGACAGTTCACAGCCCACAGAAATAGCAACACATACACCTTAAACTGACAAAACACAAATTCCTTTGTACAAGCTCAGGAAAATTAAGCTAGCTAGTAGGCTAGAGTATTGGGGAGGACTTGGGCAAATAACAAAGAGATTTCCTCTCTTGCTGGAAAGTAGAGAAAGAAAGGACCAAAAAACTGACAGGAAGTGGGCTAGTATTTGGGCCATGATTGGTAATGCTATCATTACAAAATGCATTTTCCTTTTTTCATTTTAAAAGAGGACACCTCTCTTTTCCCATACAATGACCTACTACAATTGTTTGGGTTAGGAATATGACCTTGCCCAGCAGGACGCTGTCTTTTGTCACTGAAGTGAATGGCAAAACTACAGAAATTACTTGAAAGGACCAAGATAAACCAAGGAAAACAAAAAATTAAAGTAAAATTTCCTTCCAGTATGATATTTCTATAACATTTAAGCATGAGTTTAATTAATAATTCTGTTTCTTTTGTTTAGTGCATATTCATTCAATATGCCTATATCATCACATTATACATTATGAATTATTATCCATTATATATATGAATGACAAGTGTAAACTTTTGTCAGCTACTTTGGGGTTTATCTCAACTTTCCTGAACACAGGAGTATTTACAAAACTTTCTGTTATAAAGGATTCGTAGCCAATTTGATATCAAGTATTTTTATTTTGCCATTTGAAATCAATTTGGATCAGCCACAATAAAGGAATGCAACATCGATCCCCAGGGTATCAAGGTTGGGTGAACGTAGGGATAGTCTCAATGGAGCCAACCCCTCTCCATCCACAGGCTCTTGGATTCAGGGTACAGTTTTTATACAGTTTTTCTTCCTTGAGGCAATTTCATCACTAGTCTTTATCCAGTGTACATTTCATACATTTCTTTCTTTCGCTGGTTGGTTTCTGAAAGCCTTTCCTGGCAGAGTCGAGGACTTGAATTGGGTTCCTGGAACTGGGCATTGGGATGCTGATCTGTGCAATCTCTGGGTTCTCCCCACCTAGATCCGTATCAGGCACTGATCATCAGAGAAGTGGCAGGTCCACCCATGATGGACAAGACATCTCCTGTTCAGCCTGATCCTTTCTGTTATAAATCTTGGTTTCGCCCTGCAATTGTCTGAGAGTCTTTACAGTTGCAAATGTGTCCCAGTGGCCCCAGATGCCTTTTACAATTTTTGGAAATTTAAACTTGTAGCACAGTTTTATTTTATAGCATATAACATACTTGATACACAAATTTATTTTAGAACATATATCACATTTCCTTTTAATAAAATATGGAGAAAAAGAATATGAATGAGAGAACGAAGTTAATGCTTGCCATGTATTAAGGAACACAATATCATTTTTGGAAAAAAATCCTTTAAGAACATCAAGTCTGACCACTAACCAAGCACTGACAAGTCCACCACTGAACCATGCCCCTAAGTGCATCTATGCATCCTTCAAATGCCTCCAGGGAGGTGACTCAAACACTTTCCTGCAGTGATATTAACTGGCCATTCGTCATGCTTCTATTTTCTTTTCAGATCACTTCCTGTTTGTAGAAATTAACACCAGTGTATAAATTAACCAGCAGTGATTTTTGCTACGCCTACCAATTGGTCAAGTGAGAGCATTCCAGTGAAAAAAGGGGAAATGCACAGTTACCTTTGGGTAAAGAAATTGTACAAAATACCTCTTCTGATTAGATCCATTATGGCCAGTTGTTAGCAAGATATGCAAAATGTTAGTGTGCTAGACTCTCTTCAAAAACCTATTTATCTTTTATGGACTGCTTAAATGGAGGACAGGGTTTACTCCTCAATCTTAGTGTACCCATCAGTCCATCTCCAAATTGCATGTTTTTCTAGCACCCAGCACAGAAATGTGAGTTTAGTTCACAGCATTTTTTTTTCTGCTTATTTGATTTGATTCTACTGATAAAATTACTTTAATATATTTTTAAAAAATTAAAAAGTCTTGTCCCAATCCTTTTACCACTGCTATCTCTACAGCAGCATGCTGTATCTTTCTAATTTTAATGAATTTGGCTTTTAGGTACCAGAAAAAGTTAACAAAAATAAACATTTTAAAAACATATATACACAAAATATACCTGTACCCATAATGTTCTTACAAGAAATGAAAAATATCAGATGCAGTTTTGCTTAAGCATTCCCAAATGAAAAAGCCAATCAAAATGTTAATTTTAGGAGTTGTCGATCAATGTTAATGTACTTAGAGTCAAAGATGATACATTAGACAGGAAAGGTTTCCACCATAGGTTAGCTACAGGTGTTGTAAAAGAACACAATAGACATCTGAAAATTTACTTTGATTAGTGTCCTCACAATGATGAATATTAGTTGAATTGATATTAAAACATAAAGTAATTTTTTTGTCATATGAATCAGAAAGTTCATATTTCCTCTGTTTTCCTGTTGCATGATATTATTCCTTCTGATTTATTTCAGTTTATAATAGGGCTTTAACTAGTGGTTACAAAATGGCTCAAAATAGATAAACACTAATGTTACAATTGCTAATTGAGCTGGTTTTGGTTTTGTTTTTTGGTTTTCTTTTCTTTTTTTTTTTTTTTTTAATGTGTTTGTGAAACACACCGAGGCAATTTCTGATAAGTGGAACTGCTGGGAAGTAGTGGATTTTGATTAAGGGCATGTGTAGGTTTCTATGTATTACCTTTTCAATCCTTTCTATATTAACCAGTTGAGTTGAAGTGTTCTATTACTAGAATGATTTGGAATGTCTTTGAAAACATTTAGCATTTCTGAAAATTACGGTAGAATTTACTGTCCCCATTAAGACGGAAACATAAATAAGAATTAAGAACTGTAACATTTTAATAATCAAGGGTTAAATTCAAATTCTTTTTGTGCTCTTTGCTGTCCAGCAATGCAGAGCTAGGAAAGACTTTTTAATCATGTTTGGATACAATCAATCCCCAGGTTTTTTGCTTGGGAAGTGCCAGGCACTGCTTGCCTCTCGAACTGTGCCAGCTGCAGGGAGGTGGACACCTGGAACCGAATGCAGTTGCCAATGCCTCAAGCAGACAGTTAGGTAAAAAGAGCTGCTGTGGAGAGAAGAGATGGGGACAGCAGAAACCATAGAGACACATTCCAGAGACGATCAGTGGCACGTTCAGGTCAACTGCCTTCCTGGCTCCTGCAGTCTCCTCTAAAGGACTGCTACGCCCAAAACCAATATACAGCAGTTCCCCCATCACACCTCCTACTAGCAACCAAATCTGAAATCAAACACAAGCTGACTCAAACTGTGTTTAGCTATTCCTGAATAATGTATTTATTTAGCAGCTGCTCAGCCTGAGAATTGTGAAGGTCAAAGGGTGGTACAGCTTTCTTTACAGGACAGTTTCTCCATCTTTTGTCTTTAACAGTTTTCAGCAACAATTTTTGTTTCGGTGAGCATCTGTGCATTTCAATGGATAAATACAGAAAAGTCCATTTTTCAAAACAGAGTCCTCAATAGCCTGCCTGGGGGTCAGTTTATCTTGAAATGCATAAATATAATCTGTATAATGTTTATTTCAACCTGTCTCACAAATCATCAATTTTTTACTCTTTTGAAAGAATCAAGAGGGTCTGAGATCTTTTCGTTTTTTGTTGGTTTTGTGTTTCTGGGACTGAACCGTTTCATTATTCCTAATTATATGATGAGCTATTTAGAAAATAAAAGGCACACAGAAAAATAGATTGAAAAGAACAAAAATAGCCTACAGTTAATTATTTTAGAAATACCAAACAGTTGTCAGCATTCCATTAACATCTTAATGAAGGGGAAATAACTCTCACCTGTCTCAAAAAAAATGTAAAAGTTGCTTTAAAAAAACCTAAATCCCAACTTAGTTTGTAAATTTTGCACCCTGAAAAAAAAAGATAATTTCTCCTGATTAAAACTCTACTAACTGGGTACCTAAGAGTTACCAAGTGTGAAGAGAACAGCGAGGCTTCCTTGGTTGTTATTCAGCTAATGTCCTGCAGGAAGATTAATTAGACCGCAAGACCTTATATTAATAGGACTCATTAGAGCAATAGATCTAATGGAATGGAAGTTGGACAGCTATGATTTGTGGGGTGATTGCTCCCACGTGGCATAGAAATTGCTCTTAGTCTGCATTCATTTTCTCAGTTTAGTTTCTTCTTATGTCTGTGGTGAGGTTATGTCCTGGGCCAGGCAGGTAAGAAGGATGAACCCCAGACCTGATCCCTCTTTTGATTGCGGATGGTTGGTAAGCCATGCTCTTGGCAGCAGTGATAGGAAAATGGTTCTCCTGGGCTCTTGCAGGGAGTGACAGAACAATGAGGAATTCAGTGTGGCTGTGGCCTAGTAAACAGCATTACCTGCACTAAGGCTATAACAAGATTATAAGCTATTTTTATTCAGATACTGCAGTGCTGACATATTAGACTTTCATTTCACAGTCCTTCAAAAGGTTAACATTTCTCCTAACTATTAAAATAGTATTAAAAAGCTATTGTTATTTCACTATACTGTCAATGGTATTTAACTAAGAAACAGATGCTGGAAATTCAGAAGGGAAAAAGTAACAAAACCTTTATTTTGAAAATTTAATGATTACATCTGTTGCCTATACAGAAAAAATAAATTTTGTACATTGAAAATAACGTCCATTATATATGAGTGTATGTGCTTACTGACAATAGCTAATTGATAGTTCTAAATATTCTTATACCTCATGAAGAAAAGTTACTGGAGCTAGTTCTGTCTTTGACCAATATAATCTGTAGTTATCTGTCAGAGGAACAGATTTGCCTGTTTTAATCTGCCTTGAATAAAAATTAAAACAAATGTTACATCCAGAGCATATTGATTCATGAATACCTAAGAGCAAAAAAACAAATACAAAAACAAAGAAAAAAAAATAGCCACCAACCTGTGATCTTTATTCCTTTAGGTAGTTAAATGATCTCTTGGCAGTCTAAGCATGTCACTGAGCAAGGCTGTTAGAGGGAAAGTGCACTTCATTGTGGACCTTCTCTATGCCTTCACATGGGAAATTAAATCCCTTTCTTAGGGATTTAATGCTGCAACTTCAACAATTCATCTGAATACCCATTCCTCAACACTTTACTATTTAACTTCTTGAAAAGCATGCTATCCTGCTGCAAACCTGTGACCTGTTAGGTCATGTTTGACTGAAGTATTACAAGTTCAACATTGCAGTAGCTGCTCTGGTATGTGCTGATGGATGAAGCAGAGAGGTATGTTATACCATCTAGTTTCCTATTGAATACCAAATGAAAGTCAGCTTCAGGCCTATTTGTAGAAGGTGCCTGCAGCCCAGAAGAACATCTGATGATGATCCATATTTTTATCATGCTTTGATGAATGACCAAAAATAACAGTGACATTTTTTAAAGGTTTGGGGTCTGTGATATACATAGAATTGTGTTTCTCAGAGAGATTTCTGAGGCTCACATACAAAACAGTGCATCTCACAGATGATGGAGACAGCAGTGACTGTATGCTACAGCCACTAAAATTCAGCAGTTAATATATTACTCTGTGAAAGATGTTACAATTATTCTCTATAATATGTAATTAAAAATGACATCTACTAGCCTTTTATTTTTGACCACTCTAGCCATAGAAAGACCATTCTTTTCATAAAAAATCAGTCTAAAAGTACATTATGAATAATACTCATCCATTAGCATCCAGTAATTGACACTTTGCTCTGTCTGCATATCTTGACAAGAACGTTTTTGTACCCCAAGCTTTTGAAACACCCTCTTGAGACAATCATAGCTACCATTCAGAAAGAAACAAACTAGGGTTTTATTACTTTACTTTTCCAAACAGATTACAGGATGGTAAATTGGAGCACATGGAAACACTTTTTGAAAGATACAAAGAGAGGCAGACTTTATATTTTGATGAAATGAACTAGCTAGATTTCCAAATGAAAGGCTTGTTTTATGCTGCAGCCTATTGCTTGTTTAACTGCTTATATATGTTTCCATCATTTGAAAGGGTACAATATACAACTATAGCCATAAGATGCACAAATTAAACTAGTAAATATCATGCTGAATTCAGAATGACGGTCATAGACATTTATAATCTCCAGCAGCAAGTTTCTCAGACTGCCAAATGTTTTACTTTAAAATGAATATCAAGGATTTATCTATATTTGTTGTTGAACACTCTGCAGGAATGCAATACATTCTTTATTTGCACACTGTAGGAAATTGGCACAGTCTATCTTAATGGAAAACCCATTATTTTAATTACTAGGGGGTGGTGCACCCTTTTGCTTTGGATTTTTTAAATTAGTAATTAATTACTTCATCACAAATAAATCCCCATTTATTTCCTTCATTTCAGGGAATTAAAATGAAGATAATTCATTTTAGAGAATTTTCAATATTACCCCAGGGTTATCGCAAGGACAAATCATACCATATGGGAGTGAGGACGCAGGATGCAGGTTTAGGAACAACTAGCCAGAGAAAAGACAGAGAAAACTTAAATGTGAAACAATACACAAAAACATTTCTGATTATTGATTGGTATTAATGACTGTTTATCTTGCAAACACTCTTACCAAGAAGTAGAGGTCATCTTCACCAATACATTACCAATTACAAGATACAAAACTTGCTCACTGGAGGAAAAAAGAAGAAAAAATTCCACAGCACAAGAGTAAAAGAAACCTAGGTAAGAGACATGTCAAGTCCTGGATATTGTCATAAAGAAATTGTCCAGTTTTTCTTTACAGATACCAAAACTTCTTCCACAGGCTTTGTTTTAGAGCCCTTCCTTTGCCACTGTCTGCCCCTGCTACAAGTAACATTAGAGCATATGTCAAAAGGAAACTTTTCCCTTTATTTGATGTTTTCCCTTTATTTGGTGTAACTGGTCCTTGTACAGACTCAAATCATCACAGGTCTTTGGACTCAAAATTATTTTGGGTACCTGGCACTTATTTGGATTTTATTCCTCTAGACAGAAGGAAAAGACAATTCTAGTTTACCAAATCCACTGTATTCTCATTAAATACTACCCAAGCTTAAATGTAAACAGAAAGTTTCATCAAGCAAACACATACATTCTGGCTTGCAAACTGGAAGACACATGTATGAAAGAGCAGCATTTAAGTAAAAGAGAAAGTAAAACAAAAAAAGAGGAGAAAGAAGAAAAATCTCCAAATCTACCCAAAATCAGTCTATTCCTCCAGCTGCTGTTCAAGGCCTTGATGAGGTTTTTCTCAAGAAAGTACTTAAGGAAACAATTCAAAAATATCCTGCCTTTGCAGTAGTTGGTGTTAAGATTTTATGATTGTATGGATCATCATGAATTTTTCAGCAGATAAGCAGCTTTTTTGAAACAAAATGAAAAGGACTATGTTTTTAGTTACTTTTGTGGTCCCGTTAGGAATAGTTCATACAAATTATTCACTAAAGTGTTGTCTTTTAAAGTGGACTCCTGCCTTGGGTTTTCAGTTCCTTATTTCAACCTAAGGGGTTTCTTGTAGCGACTAGAGTGCAGTCATTTCTTAGTGTGTTAAAACTTTTCTGTTGTGGATGAATTTAGGTTTTTTCTTTTGTTTTGTACTTTTATACACACACACACACACACACACACACACATGTATATTTATAATACCATCTTGTGCTTCACTGCAGCTTTGTTTGGATATTATACCTTTAATAATCTTCTGAGGATCTTTGAAGTACTGATCTTTTTACATGTTTAACCTTTTTCATCTTCAAGAGTCAGTTGAGTTTCAGCTCTTTATTTAACGCTTGGGGTTTTTTTAAACCACTGTTCTTTATTTCTTTTAAGTGTGGGGGAATGTTTTTTATTTTTTACCTTTTCTTTCTAGCATTCTCGTTTAGAAGACTACACAGAAATTATTCCTATATCCTGCTGGTTTTAGGAAGTTCCAATTGACATTACATTAAGTGTAAACAAAGGTTTTATTCTTATCTTGTAGTGATGGTGGCAATTTTCCACCAACTGAATGCAATGCTAGACATCCACTTTAGGCATTTTCCCCTTTTTCTTGATTCATAAAATGATTTGAAGCTTTGTTCTGGTACTTCTCCAACAGTGATGTTGGAACATAAACACAAGTCACCGCTAGTAGTTACGTGGTTGATTTTTTAACCTCTGATATGATAGCTAGTACTATATATGTTGAACTCTTTCAATTCGAAGAGAATGAATGACACCCTGATACTTTAAGCAGAAACCATCATGTATGAAAATGTGCCTGAAAGTAGGAATGGAAGTTAGAAAATTAGGCAAACATTTCTGCAGACAGAACATGAGAAAGGACTTCTTTCAGTTCCTGAGAGACTAATTTTCAAGTTAGCATCGTACAAGCTATGATTGTGTTTATGTATCTTGTCTATGCCCTTAATCTGTCATGACTCCAGCACTAAATTATGGAAGATGAGTATCTTCCATAAAGGCAAGAAATGTAGACAGGGTACAGAAAAGGAAGTATTTAATAAATGGCTGTGATAGAGTAACAAGTCATTGACCTTACTGTTATAAACAGAAAGCAAGAATTTGTGCTACCTTAACTAGATATGAGTGCAGTTTTTGGATCTTATTTTATAAAACTGTCTGTGAAATATTTTACTTCACTGCTGATATGTCTCAGGTACAGCGTCCAAACAAGTGTTTTTTGCGACATGGATCCCAAAATCTGAGCTTCATGAATCTGCACTCTGAGATTTGTGGCAAAATTATGCTTCAGTAAAATCAACCAGTTAAGCTAAAAGACCTGTCTTCACACACTACTTTGGTACTGCAATAATTTTTGCCTGGTTCAAAAACAGATTTTTCTCTAACGGATTTTTGGAAAATGTGTCCTACCCATTGCATCAATTCACATGTCCCTCACAATAATGCATTAATTCCCAAAATTATTTGTAAGGACAGATAGCATTGATTGCTCATCCTCTGTCTGCATTTTTTTTTTTGTCTGGCCTCCAAACTCAGATGCTCCAAATTTGCAGGCAGTTAATCTGCATGGACAGCCTGGCTTGAGTCATTGAGGGACATGGGGTGAGGCAAACTACAATTCTGAATGCTTCAGTAATATGATACACCCTACCAGCCATATTTGCATAAATTTTGAAGAAAAAATTATTGTTAGATCAACTGCATTATACTCTAATTATCAACAGTGCAAGTTTGATGAGGATCTGCTGTGATTTAAACACTCATGACTGTTGGTCAGGAAATATGATCATTTGTTATTTTTACAGGAAACTTTCCTGATACCACACTTCTGTGAATCAAAAAAAAAATTTATGAAGAATATGCAGGAAAAAATGTGTTAGGGTTACACAACAATTAAGTTATATATTTTATGTGGTTGAAAATATCTAGATAAGGAAAACGTGTGTGATTTTTTTCCATATGCATATTCATGGAATTTTTTAATTGAGTACCTACTTAATCAAAGACAAATTAGACTCTGTATGATTCTGATTACAGGGCCACTACAGCTACTAGTGTGTCTAAATTCAAACATCTTGAATTAATCAATTTTTACACACTGAATATTTGAACAGATTTCCTTAACATGACTGTATTTTTAAATTAAATGAATCAGCTGCTGCAACACACTGCTCAGGCTCAGTCTAGAGAACAAAAGGGTAGAATGACACCTCCCAGACACTGAGTCATGCTAGTTCTTGAGTGGTTTGCTATATGGTGTTTCTAAATGAATCCTGAGGACATTATGACTACCCCCAAGTACTCCTGTGTATGATTGAAAAAGGCACCTGGATTTTATACAATTACAAGCATATTCAGCAAGGCAGCTCCTGGCCTCAGGATACAAGGATGGCTTGCAACCCATTACATCAGTTGCAGCTGCTTTCTCTAATGTCTTCATGGATGATTTTGCATTTAGGAACCAAGAAGGAAGGCTGGGTATGACTTTTTTTTCTTTTTTTTTCCCCAAATACAAAAGATTTTAGATATTTTTCTTGTAAAAAGGGCACACTTAGAAATTAATCTACATCCAGAATCTTTCTTCCAAGTAAATGAAAAATTGAGTTAAGACAATGAAAAGTACATCCGATTAACATCAAATGGAGATGAAATCTTTTTAGTAATCAGAAGTGTCATCAAATATGCACTACTGTACCTCCAACTGATAACAAGACACATTTTCTAAATTATGCTCTCCTAGTAGAAGTGCCTTAAATAGTCATGTATTATGCATATAGTATTTATGATAAAAAAAAATCTGTGTATCTGAAATTGAAATGCATGTCTATACAGCATGATTTTTTTCTATTAAACTGAAACAGGGATGCAAATCTTCAGCATTTTTTAGTTTATAGGCCTTAAGAGTGGTGAAAAAATGGACCTGTTCCCACCCAGTAACTCAATGACAGTGATGTCACATCTCTACTGTGAAGTGGGAGGCATGTCAGGGACTCATACCTTCTGTGATGACTGTCCATGCTGGAAATGGCTGCCCAGACTCAGGATGCTATTGAACTCTGAGCACTGCACTGGAGTGTTGGCTTCTGCTTGGGCCTGCACCATTGTGTCTGTGAAGTCTCTGGCTCCTGGGGCACCACAAACACCACTTTCTGTAAGAGATTACTTAGGAAAAAGTAAGCAGCATCTACTCACAACACTCTTTCAGTGTAAAGAAATAGTACAATCATACTTTTTTTTTTTTTTTTTTATCTTGCAAATATAATGCAGTAATTCAAAGGAAATATCATTTGGTTATTGCCAGTTGCAAATACTGGACTGAGATGTGGGAAAGATCAGCAATTCATCTGTCTGTCTATTTAAGCCTATGAAAATATTATAGTTGTCTCAAATGGAAAGAAGATTTCTCCTCTTTCATCCCATTGACATGATGAGGAAAATCCTTGCTAGTATTTCAGTTTTTGGACTCATCTAATTTATAACAAATTAATATCTGCATGTAGATAACCAAGCTGCAAGGATCCTTTAGGAAAGAATGAATTTTCATTTTTTTGTCTTGCCTAAAAGCATGTTTTTCACCCTCTGTTTCTCAAATACTGTCCATCAGATTCTGGAATGGAAACTGTCAGTCCCTTCCATGCATGTGGATGGGCTCCTTGAGGATACCACATATTGATTCTGCAAAAGACATTAGTACAAGAAAAAAACCTGCTATTTCTTTTTTTGCTCATCATTCTTCTGAGAGGACATGCACAAAAGCTCTGCTTCTATCTGAGTTTAGTTGCCAACCCAGTAGCGGAAAGCTGGGTTGATGACAGGTACCAGGCTACTTGGATCACTGATACAAATTGAAAGATGCTTCTCATTTTCTCAAGTTTAAATACTTTGTGGCAATCAATCCTTGTTTTCTCACATGCCAGGAACCCATTGCTTCTTCACTTTTGGGAGCAAAATCAACAGGGCAAGGGAACTGTTTAGAGCAGATGGCACTAGGCCAATGTGCAAAATCAGAAAGCCAAGATATGGACTGAAAAGTCTGCATAACAGCATAGCCTACAGTACATGAATTAATTACCAGATACATTTATTTTTCTTTTTGAAAGAATTTCTTAGAGCATTTCTTAATGCCACAGAATACCTTCACTCTAGTCCATTAACAGGACTGAAAGACCAACAATGAACAATTTATTTTCATCCTTTTTCCATGGTGGAAAATTCAGTCATACTCCCTTAACAATTTGAGAAGTCTGTTTAAATACAGGATCTGATATTATCCACAAAATTGTGGTGATAAAAGGGACAGCCTGATCAAAGGAGTAAGGAGAACGAATACCAGGTAATGAAAAGTCCATTGCAGAAGATAAACTGAAAAGGTTTGCTACTATGAAGAAACTCCATTTGTTTTCTTCTAATTCTGCTTATTCATAACATACATCTATTGTAAATTCATACTGCCAGACATTTCATTTTGTTTTTCATTTCTTTGGAGCTTTAAAATGTACAAAAGACCACAAAATTTTCTAGATTGCTTTCAAAAGCCTCAATTAATCCTCTTGCAATTTCTTGAGTATATGACAAGGAAAAATATTTATGTATATTTGGTTTCTGTTCTGACTTAATAACAAGTGACATGCTTAACAATAATTGATGACATTTAGCAGTTCTGATCCACTAGCCACCAAATACGTAGCTGGCTAGTAACCATTGAGATATATGTGTCAAGAAAGCCTCATATTTCAGTTTATAGAATTAAAATGTCACATAAGACAATCCCGAGGCTATTTATAGAACAGATATTTCACAGTAAGATTTATATTAGTGACTGTTTTCCTGTGAGAATCATCAGGAGAAGCTGAGAGAAAGTACTCTGTGCCAGTAAAGAGGTGCTGGGGAGAAAACCAGGGAATTTGAAGGGATGCACAGTGCAGACACAGGTGCTAGGTAAGTGCCCTGGCATAGCTGCTGATGACCCAGCTATGTTTATGTGCCCAGGGAAATGCCTTAGTCTTGATTACCAAAATGTATCGAAAACTGAAGTCAGCATCGACTATTTTTGTGTAGACAAAGAATAGATAAAAGAATGTGGTACTCCAGAGGTTTTAATTTACATCTAATTACAAGTCTGAGAGATAGCAGACCAACTAAAAGGCAGGCAAAGTGCGAGAAGGCTGGCATAAGCTGCTTTACATTATACTTCTCCACTGCATGAGAAGTGACTACTTTGCTGAGCGAGCTGTTTTCAGCCCAAAGCCACGTTTAACTCCTATCAGAGCACCACTGGAAGTCTGGTGAAAAGAATACCTAGAAGAAGCTGGTGAAGGGTCTACAGAACAAGTTGTATGAGGAGTGGCTGAGGGAGCTGGGGTTATTTAACCTGGAGAAAAGGAGGTCCAAGGGGGACCTCATCACCCTCTACAACTTCCTGAAAGGAGATTGTAGCCAAGTGGGGGTTGGTCACCTCGCCCAGGTAACAAGTGATAGGACAAAGGAAAATAACCTCAACAGACTCCAGGGGAGGTTTAGGTACATATATATATATATATATATATATATATATATATATAAAGAAAATATTCTTCACCAAAAAGGGTTGTTAAGCACTGGAACAGTCTGCCCAGAGAAGTGGCTGAGTCACCATTCCTGGAGGTATTTAGATGTGTACATTTAACACATAGGAAAATGGTTTAGTGGTAGGCTTAGCAGTAGTACTTTGTTAATGGCTGGACTTGATGATGTTAAGGTTCTTTCCTAATGTAAACAATTGTAAGAGACCTTGAATGCGCATTTTCCCTCTCTGCTTTTGCTCCTGATGTTTTTGAAGGCTTGGAGTTTTTTTCCTGAGTTTGCACTGGTCACCAGTGTGTGCAGCTGTCTGCACAGGCAGGTTTAGGCTGCTCTGGGCAGCTGCAAGTGCTTTTCCCTGGTAGACCATCAGTGGCCAGGGACTCCTGCCAGCACTGTGCTAGCATTACACCTGGATCAATCCTTTCTTGCTAGTGTAGGGGTGTGAAACGCAACACAAAAACTGGTGAATGTACCTGCGGTTTGCTCTAGACAAATGAGGAAACTAAAGACATCACATAACCCTGAGCGGAAGACCTTGATATGTGCAGCAGAAGTTGAATTGCTTATGACAAGTGAATTTTCAAAGGACCTGATTGTGTGTGACAACGGCAAGGGGAAGGACAAACAAGTTTGCTCATCTGTGTCCAAACTCATGGCAAGGCATATACGGACTGCTGAAAACTCAGCTAGCTGAGACTGTCGAAAGAGCATATCAGTGTTATTTCTGGTGTTCTCAGAACAGAGGCTGATGCAAACTGACAAGTATTGAGTTCGCCTGTAAGGGTTCGTATCTCCAGTGATTTTAGTCAGCTTAAGTGAGCACTTCTTCCTGTATTTGCATCATTGTCTTCTGTTTTACTTAAAGAGTACTGGGACACAAATTAAAGAGGTAAGTTTATTAGCAATACTTACCACTAATGTCTCTGTAGGAAACTGATACTAGCAGAATGTGAAAAGTGACATGTTGCTCTCAGAATACCAGATGATGCAGCCATTAATTGGCCTCTTGACAAAGGTAATTAATATGTTTATAATTATGGGAACCAGAATAAGTGCCTCTGGCAGTAACACTGTGGTTCAGGTGTGCTGGACAAAGGTCCTTACAGCCCTGACCTGGCACACACTCCAGCCAGTACTGTGAAGGTAAAATCAGTGTGTACTATCCACTGGCACACAATGTTTTCCTCTGGAAAAAAAAAAAAAAGGCAACAGATAGAGGAAAGAAAGCAGTAGTGCTATCTGAGCTGAAGAGATATCTGGACTGTGGGAGAAAGTACAGCAAAGCCCACCTACTCCAGCCTGGAGCCAGAGTTGGAGGTAACAGTCCATAAGATATGATGCCCATCTCAGTCACTTCAGCAGAAAACCAAGGAAGACAGTAAGTCACAGTGACTGCAGTAAGAAAACTGAACTAGAGATGCTGAGAAACCTCATTCATCAATCAGTAGAGGTGATGAAGACAAAGGTAAATGAATATATTCATTTTTCTGGAAACAGCTTCTTCTTCCACTGTATTATCAAACCTTCCACTGAAATACTTTATATCAGTGACCAGGAACTCTAAACAACAAATACTAGCCTTAACCAGGTAAACAATTTTAAGAAGTCATTCACTGTTCTGTGGATCTGAAGACCACCACATCATTTAATATCTCCGAAGATAAAAAAGGTAGAGAGTGCATATATGGTGAGTATAAATCAGATTAAGAGATTGCTCTCAGAGGAAGACTTACTGGGCTGGTCTACTACTACAAAGCTGTTTCTAAAGAGGGCTTTGGTGTAATACAATGTCCTGCCTATGGTCCGTGTTTGTGTGTTGTTTCTTCATCATTCACAGAGAAGGACACACTATTTCACAGTTACCATCCTCAAACAGTCAATGCTGCTTCTAGGAAAGAGTTCTTTGTGACTGAAACAGTGGCTGCTCAGAGCCTGTAGGTGACTCAAAAAGGAATCAAGAATAACCCATTAAAATACAAGACTGAAATCTGCATTTATCTCAGAAAAGATGGGAAGAGAGCTGCCTGAAACTCCTGTACAAAACTTGGCAAATAAAAAGTGTTTAGCTGTCAAGTAGGTACAAATTTCAGCTTTGTGAGATTGAGGGGAAATTTTCATTTTTCTTCTTTTCTCTTTTCACTTTTATAGCAAATTATATGTGAAGAAAGTGTGAATTCAGCTCCTTACATAGGAAGATAATGTATTTTGAGCAGTGATGCCCTAAAAAGTAATGAGGATAGATGAGAAAACCAAATTCAAAGATGTCTCTCAGCCTCATATGACAGTATGCTTCAAGCTTTGTTGACCATGATCAAATGCAGCCTTTTTAGTTATCACAGATTTTATTTGCTGGATGAATTTGACCAAATTTAACACTGGAAATTTCTTTGTAGAAAAACAGGCATCTTAACCAGACAGGTTAAGATGTAATTACATACTTGCACATGCTTATCTGGGGTTTGGCATGTACAAATGTATGCACTCACAGATTTCACAGTACAGTGGCTAGAATAGCCTTCTCAAGCTTCTGTCCTACTTTTGGTTGTTGTGGAAAATAAAAGAAAACAGCAGCAAAGGCACCATAAAGTGAGAAGGGAAAATTTAAGTGTTTGATTAACTGCTAAGTGACCAATCATATATATGTTCAACCCTAATAAAGGCAATGGGGCTGCAGCAGTCTAATTCATCAGACTAATGAAAAGTGGTCACAATGCAAATGAATAGTAAAACTTCAGTTCATCTCCTACTCTTTGAGGAGAAAAATGGTTCCAGTCACCCAGTGAAGTGCTCATGGTTTGCTTTGACTGCCATTTTCCCTCTAACTGCTGGATGTTTCTAATGTCATTACCTGACATCAAACATTTCTGAGGAATCAGCTCCAGATCCTGTCCCGGAAGACTTCAGGCAGAATTGTCCCAGGCTCCAGTTTATCTGAAATCTAAAGTAAATTTTTTACCATTCATTTCCCAAATTGAAATAGTTTTTATAAATATTGTCTTTTGTGATTGACTTATTTATGACTGTTGAAATTTTTCCTGTTTGAAATTAAGTGGTTATTTATTCTCATTCCTGTGTAATTCAATTGACACTTCATCTAAAGATGTTAGTCCAATAATATTTTGATGATTATGACATTTAAAATTTGCTCTTTCCTTGTCTTATAACAGAAGTCTTTAGTGTGCACACAGAAAAGTAAGTATATATTTCACATTGGAATAAAAAAATATTTTTTATTTAATGTGAATTGTTGTTGAACAAAGATAGAAAGTCACATGACATAAAATTATGTACGTAAATACCAACAAAAAACCTTATCAGAAAAACTGAGTTATTCATTACAAGTCAGAAAAAATTAACACAATCATTGTTCTCTCTTATTACAGAAACACATACAGTTCACTGCAGGAATGAAATAAGACGTCCTTTCTTGGGGATTTCACACTAATTTTTATGGACATGATCAATTGAAACAAGGTATTATGCAGTTGCTAAAATAGGCTCAGGTTTTTATAAGTCCTTCTATCAATATTATCTAAAAGCAAAACAAAATATTAAGACTATTAATAAGTGTATATTCTTTTTTATCTATTTCAAACAAAGGAAATAAACTTTTTAACTGGAAAGGGGAAAATAGTGAAGG
Source organism: Trochalopteron elliotii (assembly GCA_024734555.1). NCBI lineage: Eukaryota > Metazoa > Chordata > Aves > Passeriformes > Leiothrichidae > Trochalopteron > Trochalopteron elliotii. The sequence continues at coordinate 1,428,696 of JANPWX010000014.1, forward strand.
TAATAATGCATAATATGCCAAAACCCCCAAATATTACAGGAACTACTCTTGCAGTAAACTTGGCTTACAGTACTTTTAGGTATTATTGGTAATAATACCTAAAAGGTAAGTACTTTTTTCACATGGACATAAGAGCTGATATTATTTTAAGGACTCCTTAAAATTGCTTCCTTATTCCATTTTATGTTTAGTGTAAGCAAATAAACAACATTAGGAGACAATAATCTACTAGCACCTCCTGCAGCCTCAGGATATCATGGTTTTCTTCAAATCATCCAGGATCTCCTGCATCACTTCTGACCACTTTTGACTCTCCGGAATGATTATTGTATCTCAGGTGTGACATTTCTCTCTCCTGGGGAATCCTTTACTGAATTCTCTTAAAATGTTATCCTTTCGGTCTGCAGTGTTACTGTGCCCATGTGTCTTTTTCTTCTGTTATCCACTTTCATATGACCTGTTTTTTCTAATTCTGGTACCTCCTATATTTACCTCATTTAGCATCTGTTCTCTTTTTCAAATTCAGGATAAACTCAGCATTCTGCCGTGCTGCTGTGTCTGCTGAGACTCAGTTTCTAAGCGTGGCCTTCCCATTGCCCCAGCTGCTTGACTCAAGTCTTTTTAAGAGGTGAAATTTCAGGTAGGGACACCTTGTTGAACTAATTATTCCTGATTTTAAAGGGACTAAAGGTTCCTCCATAGGTTGTGGGAGCAAAGCATCAGGTACCTACAACAAACATGAACCACAAAAGTAATGGCAACATTTAATTTTCCTTCTTTGACCTTTTCCTTGTGAGGCAGTGGCACGGTGTTGCTGGTTTTGCATTGACTGACATAAAGTGAGCAGGGAAGAAGCCACCCACAGAAATTATTTTTCTAAGAGAAGCTGCTAACATTTTCTTCCGTGCCTGATACAACCAATCAGTGGCTAGTTTGGAATTGCCACCTTGTTAAACCACTAGGAACAGAACACACCTCTGTGAACACATGTTAAAAACTGAACAAACCCTGGGAAAACTCTCTTCTTCTTCTGGCCTGTGAACAGGTAACAAGCCAGCCCGGCCCCCTGTGTGCAGCTGGGCTGGGCTGGGCCATGTTGGGCAGCCCCTGTCAAGGGCCCCTTCCCACGGAGACCACTGGGCCCTGTCCCTGCCAGGCCCCAGCGGCTGCCAGGCACTGGGAGAGGAGGCCAAGGGGCCCCATCCCAGCCAGGCTGGGCCCCAGTGGCTGTCAACCTCCTGTCGCCAGGCCGGTTCCCTCTCCCCCCAGCACGGTCAAGACAACGCGTGGCTGGAATTAAATTCAGTATGGGCCTGAGACTAGCCATGCGGCCAGAGCAGCTGCAGCCATTCTGGCTGGGCCCCTGAGATCCTGGCACAGTCCCCAGCATGGCCTGAAATCCATCATTGTAACTGCTTCGGCCACTGCCAACCATCTTGACCATCTACAGGCCCCGGGCAAAATATTAACTCCTTCATTGCACAAATGAAATTTGCTGGACATTGATCCTCTCTCAAGTGAGAGAAAAGGACAGAGTGAAGACATGTAGAGAGACAACATGAAAACACTAAGGTCAGTGAAGAAGGAGTTAAGTCCCAGATGGGAGGAGTATGAGGAGATGCCTTAGTCTTAGGCTGAAATTCTTGTGCAAGGCCATGGTGATAGACTGTTGAGACACTAAAATATCCCTTTAGTTAATGAAAACAGTATGGGTAGATGGAGTGTTCAAATTGCAGATATGAGCAAAGGCATTTGTGCTGAAGCAAGTAAATGTTGAAGCAGTTGTAATCTCGTGAGACACTTGAACAGAGAGAGGAAGATGAGAGGGATAAAGACTCTCTGCCCCCAGGGAAAGAAGAAGAAAATCTCTGTTCCCAGAGATGAAGATGATCTCAGAGATATATAAAGAGAACCTTTGCTTTTCAACAGCTCATCCTTAAAACAGTACCCCATGAGTTTGACACGACCCATGAACACAGCTGTGGGAAGGCTGCATGAGATGGAGGGACTTTATGATGGCAGATTTCTGGGCAGTTGCTATTTGTGAGAATTGAAGCCACAAGAGAACTGTTTTCTTGTGGAGAAATCTCCATGACATGGCAAAAGAGATTCCTCTCCCTAAAAGAACTGATGAAAGACTATTTTAGAGGCGGTCAAATGACCTAAGTCCTAAGGTTTTGTCTCTGTGCACTGTCAGTGGAAAGAAAAGAAAGCTGTGGAGGGAGCAGAAATGTTTTGAAAGTTTTATTGTTTCTTACTATATTTTTACTTTTTTTTGTAGTTTTGTTAATCAAGTTTTCTTTATACCCCTTAAAGTCTGTGCCTGCTTTGCTCTTCTCCTAAACCTATCTTACAGCAGAAAAGGAGTAAATAATTCTAGTGGGTGAATTGGCATTTAGACAACATAAGACCCACCACATTAATTGGTGCATTTGTCGGGAAACAAAAAATTGGCAAAACAAAACCACTACACTAAACTTGTGTTTCCACCTGGTTCAACCTGAAACCGCCACACATGGTCAGCTGGAAGTCCAGTATTCACGGTGGTGAACAAAAGCTGTGTATTATTATGAATGGATAGGGGTTCTGCCTTGAAGCATAGTCCTGCCTGAATAGAAGCTTGTATCCAGCAAGCGTCTGGCAAGGATTGCCAGATCAGTTCACAGTCCTGTCCTTCCTCCTAGTATGTGATCTGGACATTCAGGGAAGCAAATTTCTCTCAGTAACCAAGGACTAATTCGAGACTTACCGAAGAGAGAGGTCTCGTTTAAGATCCATTTAGAGATGGTGAGTAAAACTTAAATGTTTTACAGACTGTTTACTGACTTTTCACAAGGCCATGAACGTAACAGGGCCACGAACATCGCCCTGAAGTGATGGTTTGACAATGCATTAAGTCTGACTTTAGAACTCCTTGCACCAGACCAAAAATCTGAGTTGAAATATTGATCTGTCATCTTACTGTGACAGTCCAAATGCAATAAAAAAATGCTAATGTTCCATCAGGCTTCCTGTGAGACAAGGGGCATCTGTCCCTAACACCCTAACTTGAGCATTTTTTTGCTTAAAGAATTTCTTTAAAACTTGAAAGTCAAGATAATTTAATGTGCCACCACTCTGCAGAACCTTCATCTGATCTTTTTTAACTGATCGGTTGAAGTTTTCCTGCAGATAATGCAAAACTCAAACCCAAACTTTGCTATGGTTCATTCACAGCCGAGTTCTATGTTTAAACCTTCCTCTCATCTCTATCATTTGTACACATTTCTTTCATGGTACTATTTGCAAAATAGAGCAGAATAAAGCGTTCTACAATGGATCAAGTTATTTTATTGACCTAAGTGGAATAATAAAACCTAAAAGTGACAAAGAAGAATTTGTGAAAATGTCAAACCTTGATAGCATTCTGCTTTTTGCACTTCATATCAGCAACTTAATGCATATGACTTATGTAGATAAGTTTTCCCAAGGAAATAGTTAACACCTTTTGCTCAAAGGTTTGCTTTTTTATAGGTGGTCATTACACTTGTTCTCAAACAGTTCAGAGGTTTCTCATTATCTACTCACTTGCATTTTTTTTCTGGTTTTTGAAACCTCAATGCATATATATATGTATATATTATGTAGAAATTTGGCCTTCTATTGTAGACAAGAAATGTTTGGATACTAGTATGTTTTTCAATAGAGAGTTTCCCTTTCAAACTTCAACATATAGTTAATGCAAAAAGACGGAAGTTAAAAAGCACATCAGATCCTTGATCAGCATCCCATCAGAATCAGGCAAATGCCTCTTCGAGGCTCTGATATGCTTTCATATCAACTCCCACTAATATTAAAAATTAAACCAAATAGTTATTCTGAGGATTACAGGAGCAAGTAATGTTTTATTGCATCAGAAATCAAGCCCAGTAAGTAGAGTAGAACTCAGCTAGACAGTTACTTTACTGCCTAATTTGTATTTTGTAAATGCTGATGTTTGATATTTGTGTTTGCAGAAGTACCCTTTCTACCTACAGGACAGGTCATAGAGGTGCTTAACTCATTAGGATGTCACAGATTATAATGAAGCTGATCATCTTATTCCAGAGCATACTGCATATTTATTTTCATTTGATTTCCACTATTCCATTTATTATGACTGACTAGCATTTCATCAGGAAAGATTAAAGATTTCACTGGATTTATTAGACACAGGCTTGCATTTCATTGCTAAAACCATGGACAAACACAACACTAATATGATTCGTGCACAAACACTAATACGATTCATGGCTGTTGAAATGTAATTTATTCAGGTCTTCCATTTACTCTTGCTCAGCACCACCACTCATGTTCAAGAAACTGTCATCACATGAATGTTGAGGAGTAAAGGTTTTCCAAAACTGCTGCTCAAGCATCCAACTCATGATCAAAGATCAAAGCTGAGAAGAAAATATCATCATAAAAGAGGAAAAAAATTCCTCAAATCAAAAATGTAAACCATGAATTTCAGGTCAAAGTAAAATAACTGCTTTGGTGATTTCAAAACATTGTGTTTTGATTCAAATTTTTAACTCAGCACAAATTAAGTTATATTTCTTTAAAATGCTATTTCTTATGAAAAAAAACGAACTCACAGTTTTGAGAGATCAAGATATGCTGATGGTGTGAGCTGCTTCACCAGCTAGCTTGCTCTCTCACCAGCGTATAAGGAAGGTTTGGTGGGTCTGACCCTCAGGCTGAGGCGTGGTCGGTGGCGCGGAAGAAAGAGTGGACTCTTCACGTGGGTTTCACTAGGCTTTATTATGTCCTCGGAGCTGCCCACGAGCAAGAGCGAGCTCTGGCCCTCTGTCCTCACCTTAAGTACCCCAGGGGCGTACCCTGAGCAGGGGGAGCCCAGAACTAATCCAGGAGGGGGGGTGTGACCCACAACAGGGATACAATGAAGAAAGACGGGGACCTGAGGACTCTGCTGAATCACCTAGCATTTTCACCAGAATCTTCCTAGCTTTTTCAAGGTGATTGACAAGGTCCATTACCAGGGAAGGACCACGAGGGTTTGGGGATGGGTGTGTAGGAACGAACCATTATAAACAAATAACAAAAACATACAGAATTATTGGAAAACACAAAATGTACACTGCCACAATATGCTACTCTGAACTTTCTTCAAATCTTTTTTTAGTATTTAGATCTGACAAAAATTGGTCCTTTTCTTAAAAAATCTTTTAGTTGTTTTATGAAGAAAACTTCTTTTCCTGTGGGCAAAAATTGAGATTCTTTACCTGTAGGAACACCGGGTCCTGGGGTAAAAACCAGCCCATGCATTGTGAATCTAAATGATAAGCAAGTGAATTTCAAGCACCTTCTGTTTAAAATCTCAGTGCTTTTAGGACAGAGCAACAGACAAATACTGATAGAGACAGGAGGTATCTAGAAAAGTGTTGGCATACCTCTGCTACACAAATACACCTGGAACAAAAGCTCATTTTTCTCCCCCACTTCTCCCTCTTCTGTAGAGTTTCTTCATCACTGTAATATAAATGATGACACTTTAAATGCCTTGTCATTCTTGACTGAGAGACCCTTTGGCATTACACCTCTGTTATCTTCCCACAGTAATTCTGAGGCTGGAATGATGGATAGATGCTAGTGATGGATGGCTTGATGATTCACGATTTTCACTGTTGACATTAAAGAGGAATCACTCTACGTGGATTTACCATTGATCAGATTTTACACATAGACTTGGAGCTGAAGCAATATGGAATCTATAATTGGCATTGCAGGAGAGTTGTTAAATGCAGTTCACACCCATCCCTGGCCTGGAGAGTTTCCAGAACTTTTTAAATGGGCTTTTCCCAATGTGGGTACATGCAAATACAGGTGACCTACCATCTCAGGATTTGCTCATCATAAGTCCAAGTGATATGATCTATGAATTCACAGAGAATGCAGTTTATGACATAAATGTCCACTGAACCCTAAACCAGTCATATGAGAAAATGCCATAAAATTTTTTTTTCTTCCTCAATAATGATGAATCATGTTAAGTTTAGTTGTCATGATTATAGAAGATTTTCAGTATTGCACTAAATAAATATACTTTTTTTGACATCGTATTTCAAAATACAGACAAGTGTTGTTTGACACAGATTAATTCCTATTTTAATAACCATGAAATGATTTGTTGATAGAAAGGAAAAATATCACATCTGCGAGTGAAAGCAAAAGTAACATTTAGTAAGGACATTTCTAATTTTCCAGTGTTGAACTTTGAGCCAAGAAATTATCCATCTTTCTGAAAGAGCTTACTGTACATATGGCAGAAGTAATGCATCTCCCATTCTAACTGGAGTCTCAAAAACTTGGGAGTATTAGTGTATTTATAGAATTAATTGACAGGTGATGAATTGCTACCATTAACAACATGACAGACTGAGACTGACTGTCTGACAAAAATCATTCTCATTCTTCCTTTTCACTCTAAAAAAAGGAAGAGTTAAAAGTTCAGCTCTCTTGAGTGGAGCTGAATTCACCCTATTTCACCGAATATTAAACAAGTGACAGAAATTAAGATGCATATAATCTTTAGGGCTTATATTAATGCAAAGTGAATAATGAAAGTGTATATCCTTTATAGTTAAGACAGAAAAATTCTGTCAGTTTTAGATTTTCACAGAAAAAAGCCCTAAATATCAGAAAAAGGCATCAAAAACATTAAGGTATTCTGAATATGACATTTACCAACTTTAGTGTGTTTGTAGTTATGTGCTTTATGCATGTCTGAAATATATAAAACACTTTCAATGCATACATGTAGAGAAAGCACCTGACATAACCAACTTATAGATGAGAATTTACCTTGTAAAAGTAATTTCTTCTTTCAGAAGGCAAAAGTAACTTAGTACTCTTCTAATGAAGAGTAACATTAAAATGATGATTATGAACAGTGATGAACCTTGATTAAAAATAAGAATATAAAACATTCCACAGTCAATTACTATCAAAAAATTAGCGTCTGAACATCCAAAAAACAACATATAAGTTGCCTACACTAAGTCTCTAGACGTTCCTCAGGACATACTGGATGTCACAAAACTAATGAAAATGTTAATACAACTTAGAGCTGCAGTACTTTCTGACTGCTATTGGTTATTAATGATCTCACTGCACTTTCAGAGTTAATGGAATTGGTTTTGAGTCAAACTTTATGTTGTCAGCTCCATTTCATTCATTCTATTTTCCAGTGTGTGTTAACTGCCTATGATATTCTTCATATTTTTGTTTGGGAATTTTTTCCCCCTTTAACCACATTGAATATAATCTAAGCAGTCTAAAGTATGCCTCTTTTTATTCCAGAAGCAGAGAATTCTCTCTCAGAGAAAAGGTTGTCACCTCAGTACTTGTTTAATGCCTACCACAGTCCTGCAGGTTCCTCCTTGGAACTGTAAATACAGTAATTTATATCAGTCAGATCTGCTTTTGTGTTGACTTTAATCTACTTTACTCTAGTTCCTTCTTAAATGGACAATATAAATAAATTAAGGAAGATGCAGCAGACTTTGAGGGTAATACAAGAGCCTCAAGTTCAGAATGAGAACTGAAGTATCCCTGGGTGGCCTTTTGGCTCCTTAAGGAGCATTTCAGATATGCCTCAAAACAGCTGCAGGGCTAGACAACATGCATGTAAACCTTGCAAGTATGAAGTATGCTTATAAAATGTCTACAAACTTTCCAGATCCCATTCTCGTGAAAATATCCACAATACAGGCAATGTCTGCTCTCCTGCATAGCACAGCTCAGCAGAGACAGCAGATTTTGATACAGTATTCTTGGTGATCAGTGATTACTCAGGATGTTTTCCACAGACCCTGCTCTGCAGAAGTCCTTTCCATTGGCCAGAGGCAGCTTAGAGCAGGTTTAAACCCTTATTCTCCTTTTAATTTCTGTCAGAATAGATACCATCATTTTACCCTAGACATACTGCAGCTTGCTCCTGATCTTTCTACCCAAGTGGCACATCCCAAATAGCAAAATAATGTTCCCTAACCCTGAAACTGAATGGTGGAACACAGCTCAGTTAAGGCGGGTTAGACTTCCTTCTTCCAGCAAATAGATTGGCTTCATCCATACCCTTTGGTGGGTCCCACATTGTCTCTCTGATCATGCTTCTAAACTAGGAATATATTTGATTCAAGCCTGCAAATATTTAAAAGCTGAAGTTAATCCTAAAGTAATGCTTGCGCCTGAGCTCAGTGAGTTTCATTGTGAAGATACAGCCAGTAATTGCCTAAGCACCAAATTCAATTTTCTCACAAAAAGAGAAATCAGAACAACTGAATCCCCCTTGCAAACACCCATGAAACCTTATGAGAAAGATGATTAGCCACTGCAATGATTGCTTTTTTGAGAATCAGTGTTTTGGAATTCAGGAGGAACTGCAGGGTTTCTATTACTTTTACACTGAATAAAGCAGAAACACACAAAAATGAAGAATCCCTCATTCTAATGGCACACAGATTTCTAATCATGAGGAAACTGCACATGAAATAATTTCAGTTAGCACATTAAAGTGAGAGAGATAGCAAAGACATGCAAATATTTGCTCATTTAATAATCCAAATATTATCAACATTGGTAAAATTGGTTGATTTAAAAGACAGCTCTCACTGAAGAAAATTACTTTTTAAAATTTTTTGCCACATCTGTCTCTAATATAGTAAACCTGATTTGTTTATAAAGAAAATGCTCTAAGTGTATAGGTCTCTGATGAATAAGGTCCATACTAGTGGGGGTGCTAGTATAACATTATTTTGGTGGTGCCAAATATATCAACCATTCCATTAGAACACAATAAACTTTCACTCTCAGTACTAATGTTTGTAAATATATGCTGTTTGGAATTGGTCATCAGTTGCTAATAAATGTATGGGAAAGCCAAGGTGTTTGTTTTGACTAACACTATAGTAAGTAATATATTTTTATTCTGGGTGAATATTTAGTAATAAAGTTACCTCTTATTGTTTGCTCAGCCTCTGTTTCATCCTATAGCATGGTAGATATTTTGGTTCTGAACCCATAGCTCTAAACACATAAGTAAGGTTAGCTATGATAGTTCAAACTTGCATTACAAGCAGGAGGACAATGAATTTTCAAGGCACCTGTTCAGCCACCCTTAGTGCAATAAGAGCTTACATGAAGTCTTTCAGGAATCCTCACTAAAGTAGATTTATTGATAATGCATAAAAATGTATTAGACTTTCCAGTGCAGAGAATTAGTGATATTTATGGCTGTGTAATTTCTACTCTAGGTCACAATAAAATTGCCTTGACATTTACTTTCATCTTGTGAGAAGAAGAAAAGTACTTGTCTGTCATTCTCCTGCCCATCTGAATATCACAGCCTTCAAGACCTTCATGAAGAAACTCGATTTCCCTATTAGCTAAATTTACTTGCAATATGACATTATGGATTCTGAATTAAAACCCTTCATGAAAACTTACTTGAAGCTTCTAGTTATGTGCTTCTGGAGCTGTGTGTATATATGATACAAACATCTCCATAAACAGCATATCTTTTCTTCCATCATTCTCAATATTTTACAATAAAAGACATGGTTAGAGAAAAGAATTTCCAAAGGAAAAAGAAAACCCCCTAAAATCTTTACAAGAGTTTAGAATATAGCCTGCCACTTCCCTTCATATTCCTTAAAAAACCAAGGAGACAGGATAAGTTTTGGGAAATCAAATGGAGACACTGGTCTTGTATTATGATTTTGTGTAGATCAATAAACTTAGCCAGTTCACTTTGTCATTCTGTAGTTTGGGTTCATCTCCTGTCTTGTCTGTGTAGAGAGCCCTGTCAGTTAAATGGAATTCCCCAGCTACCAGCATTTTCTAAGTAGAATAATGCACAACATACTGCACTTCATTCTAGCATACCTCCTGAACTAGCTGTCTAATACACTGTCTGTATTTTTCATTGCTCTTCAAAAGGCATACATAATTGGATTTTGTCTCCTGTCTCCTGCAGTCCTGAGCATAAGTTGGCACTCCTGCAAAATGAATAATGTGTGAGAAACAAAGATCCTCCAAATGTCATACATTCAATTATTTCAGCATTATGCGGTATTACCTAGCAGATGCAGTGTGATCTTCTGCCACACTGGAAACTGATTTTATCTCAATTTTCCACTACATTATATGTTTAAAGAGACTTCTGTGGTGTTCATTGTTCAAGTACTAAACATTCTTAAATTCTATTAGGAAAGTCTGATTAGGTCTAGATCTTATTTTCACTTCAACTGGAGGATATGTTGCTTGTATTTTAGTGAATTACAGGTTATGTAACTTCTCTGAATTGCAGATCTTTTTCAAAGCTGTTGGTGAGTAAAATATTCTCTACAGTACACAAGAAGCACATATTGAGGTTAAATATACTTGATCTCATACTTCTACAAGAGCATTTTTGCCTCTTACGTGGCTTCAGCCAACTGAATATTTATCAAGTTCATAGAAATTAAATTAATAATTTGGACAAAAAAGTGTTTAGATAAATATTTCAATATAAATAGACTAATATTCAATAAAATCAGTAATATTTCAATAAAAATGACTGGTTCACATATTTTCTAATTTATCTTAATCATTAAAACATAAAATTTATCAAGATTTGCATATAGGAAATTTCACATTATCAACTGGAAAGAAATTTATCACAAGCACAAACATCTTTATTTGTGGGCTTGTAGGATTGAATTGACTTCAATGCTTATGAATGATGTCTGAATTATCATGCCCAAGAAAAAAAAAAGTGTAAAAATAAAGGTAAAATAATTTCTCTCAATGTAGCACAAGATATTTCCTATAGTAGATTAACATTAGTACAGAACTGGGAAATAGATATTTGCTTTAATGGTTGTATTGGGTTCGCCTTGTCTGCATGCCAGGTACCCATAAACTGCTCTATCACTCCCTTCCTTGTCAGGATGGGGGGAGTGAGAAGTTGGAAAAAGCCCTTGGGGGTCAAGGAAAAGGGCACTTTAATGAAACAAAAGAAAAAGCCAGACAGAGAAGCAAAGGAAAACAAAATATTTATTCTCTACTTTCCATCAACAGGAGATGTCAAGCCACTTCCTGAGAAGCAGAGTTCAGTATATGTCACTCCAGAAAATAAATGTCCTAATAATTAATGACACCCCCCATCCCATTCCCTCTCCCATTTCCCTTAGCTTTTATTGCTGAGCAGATGCCCTAAAGTGTGGAATATCCCTTTCTTCAGCTTGGGTCAGCTGTCCTGGCTGCATCCCCTCCCAAGAACTGGCCCACCCTCAGCCTGCTGGTGAATGGAGAATGTTGGAGAGGCAACCTTAGTGCTGTGCCAGCACTGCTCAGCAGTTGCCAAACACTGGTGTGTTATTAACACCTTTCCAACAGCAACAAGCCAAAGCTGTGAATGAAAATGAAATTGAGGAAAGTTGAAGATTGGACATATGTTAACTGATTTACAGAATTGAAACTACAGATTTCTGAGCAAAAAATTAAGTCTGCTATAGGAAAATCAACCACATTCACTGTTACACTGAAGAATATTTGTACTTACTCATTTCATAATTTAGTTGAACATTTAAGTGACTAGGCCAGTATACATGTGGCCCTAATTAATGCAATTGCCTAAACTAAAGTAAAAGGGTGCATTAATACTTCATTGGTAAACTAAATTAGCAAACTAAATGAAATCTTTAACCTCACTAGTGAAGTTTCCTGACAAGTGCCGGAAAAGTACAGTAATTAAACTACAGTATTGTCCTAGACCCAGTCAAGTGCTCTTATCACTAGGCTACAGAGCTGGATCTCATCTTGTTCAATTGTTTTCTCCAAAATATTGAATTTTGCTGGGTTAATAAGCAGAAATGAGTGTTTCAGTAAAAGTACTGAAGGATGACTCAAATTGCAGTCTCTCTTGAACTGACCCTCCCTTTTGATCTTGTGCCTATGTAGTTAGTGCACACTTCCCAAATGGGTGACTTCAAGACTTAAATTTCTACATTTAGTGAAGTGTATGGATTCAGGTTTAGCACCTTGATATGACAATATTTTAGTGCTACTACATAGCGCTAGTTAGCTATGTGCTACTATCCACCTCCTCCTTGCAGCCAGGTCTTTCAATGAAAGAGATTGAGATTGTCCATTTGTGCAGAAATGAGGTGGGTGAGATGTATTTTAAACCATCTGCTAAATCAGGTTGCCTCTAATATAAGAATTGTTTTGTGTAAGAATAATTTTGCAATTATATGCAAATCTGCATATAAATGATCAGCAAAAGAATTTAGGTCTGAAATGGGTCAACAACCTCTCAAAATGAATTGTTTCTTTAGATTTAGAGTTCTATATTTCTGTATCTAGAAAATATCATGATTCAAAAATGATGTTGATGCCAGCAGTGTCCAAAGGTCTCAAGTATCTAGCAGCCTTCTAAAGGGCTTTTCAGGATCACACTGGATTCTTCTATTGCATAAAATATTTTTTGCATTTACTGCAGATTCTTTGAATCTATGCTTTCTCTATGTTAGGTTGAATTTGAGGTAAAGTTTCCCACCTTCAAAGAGCTGAACTGAGTTTGAGTGTGCTGCTATGAAGCTTCACAGAAAATATTTTCATCTGCCTGTTAAATCAGACCAATGACAAAGCAGGTTTACATCCAGGAGTTTTAATACAAATATCTTTTTATATTGGCCAAAAAAATTGGTTATATTTTGGTTTACAAAGAAAAAATTAAATACTCCATAAAAAGAAAACTTTTTAAAAATTATTTCTGTCTTTTAAAAATATTTTAAAAAATCATCAGACTAAAGTAATTAATCTGGATTAATACAGCCAGAAATACTAATGAGAATGTAGGTAAACCATCATCATACCATATGAAGTAGAGATAATTCTGCTAGGAAATATTTTGTAACATATTGAAATCGTGGAAGTGATTGGTGTATGTTTTAAGTAATTGTGATTAAGCAGAAGCTTAAGACTTTAGTAATGCGGAAACAAAATTATTTAAATTGACCTTCTTAATTTTCCTGGGCAGGATTTCCCTGTTACTACACTCACAAGCAAGAAAATAGAGACATTGAATATACTCAGTAGAGCCAAAACCTCAAGTATTAGTAAGTGAAGTGCAGTGGTCAAAGGCAATAAACCATGCATTCTAAACAGGTAATTTATGAATGTGTGAAAAAGGTATGCCCTTTGTATTATTAACAGTAAGCTACTGATATGTCCTGTATACTTGAAGGCTGTCATTACCATTCACAGATTATGTTTTCTGGTTAATAATATAATATTCACAAAACATGAATCATGTAGGTATCTTTAGTAGCATTTTTGTTATTGTTATTAATTAATTAGAAATCTCTATCATCTTGATATCTCATCTTGATATCATTATTGTATACTGAATTAAAAAAATATTTTTCTAGTGATTTATATTTTTGCATACCATAGATTTATTCATTTTTAATAATTAATTAATGAAATTATATACATTTTCCTTGTATTTTATTTCTCTGTATTTTATTTTATACTTATTCTATCTGGTAAAACATGCCTAGTCTTCAAAATGTGTTCTTTGACTAGTTAAATACCTCAGCCCTAACCCACAGCTAGTAATTGTGTTCACTACCTATTATCCAGTTGACAGGGTTGATGACAATTAATTGATGCAGGAATACTATAGAGTATGTGGGTGGAACTGGAGGCTGGATTTGGTTCTAGGCACTGCTGTTAAAGATAGTAAAATGTCCCTCCTCTAACTTCTTGGCTTGCCTATGCTGATATTGTACACAAGATGAATAAACACTATTGATAAAGTAAAATCAATTTAAAGAGTGAAAGCTATTCCTGTAAGATACAGCCTTTCCTTTAATTGCAACAAAAGTAAGAGATGAAGAAATGTGAGTATCTAGGACTGTGTTCCCCCACTTTTTTTTTTTTTTTTTTTTTTTTAAGCTTCATAACTTTTGTTTTCTTCTTTCCATCCCATTTTTGTAGTGTGTGAAGGGCCCATCTAAAGAACAATAAAATCCATGTCGGGCTACTCTGCTAGAAAGATTTGGGCTAACTCAGTTTTGGGGTATGGCACTGTGGAGGACTGAGAAGCAGGGAAAGGATCTAAACTTACTGAAAGTATTAGAAGACATGAATTGAACCTCAAGAATTATATATTCAGGGTACTGGGGAAGTGGTAATCCTTACACCCAAATAGATTTCTTCAGGAATAAATCAGAGACACAACTTGTAATAGTTAAAGGAGAATAGCAGAAGAAGACATTAGTATTGCGCTTGTCTTAATGACCACCATGAAAACTTGATAGGCTCCATTCCCTGATGACAAGGGACCATTATTTTCAATGTTCTGTGCAGGATAAAAACTTTAAAACCTTAGCCTACTAAAGCTATATTAAGATTTATTATAGGAAAGTCATTGCAGTAATTTTGAAAATGTTCCAGGGGTTTAGATTAACAACCATTTCATTACTCACTACCTTTTTAAACTAGGATTTAACATATTGGTCCATTTCAGCACCAAGTGAGGTTAAGACTTTGCCATCATTTGTTTTTGAATGTCTGTTCTTGCTGAGGCTTACCTGAGCATGAATGGGTTTTCTTGGTTTTACATAACAAAGTTTCATCTCCTAAACCTATTTGTGGCCTTCCACAAATAGCAAAATCATTTGAGTTTGTAAATGCAAAACTGTTGTCCCAGGAGTCCACAGCAGTACATGACACTGCATGTGGGGCCTCAGGAGAGGTAAAAAGTGTGGGGAACCATCCCTTTTTCTGGTCAGCTGTTTGTCCTCTTACTAATGCAACATAATATGTGTTTTGCATAAATTGCTTTAAAGGGGGATTCCTGACTCATATTCATTGTGCTTTCCACCAAGAAAACTTTATTGATGATAGTATTTGGAATGTAAAAAAAAAAAAAATGCAGAGTAGTTACATTATAATAGAAACAGGCTAATATTTCAATTATTTATTGCTCTCACCATGATCAGGGTGACACAGCAGAGTAAGTCTATTTTACCACAGCCATTAGAAATGCAATGTCAAAGCTATAGGAGAAGATTTACATGAGGTTCACATGCATATTCTTGGTGATATCAAGCTTTTAGAAGCTGAGTTTTTTGGTTTTGTTTTTTTAATTAACACTAGTTAAAATTATTATCATGCAGATGAAAAATTATAAAAGTTGGATATGACCAGAAAAGGACTGAAAAAACACAAAATTTGCTTTCAGTGAGAATTAATACCTTATCCAAGATGAGGTGAAGAAGTGAAAAAGTGACAAGTTCATGACCTTTAAGTACTTACAAAGACAAAATACCATTGAATGCAGAAATTATAGAATGGTTCTAGGTATGAAAAATGAAGCTGAACAAACTCAAGTATAAAAAACAATGCACCATTTTGGCACTAAGTGTAAAAGGTCACTATGAATAAGGCAGAATGTTCAATAACAGAAATCTAAAAACGAAGAGCTGTCCAGCTGTCCTCCTTCAAAGGACCAACTGTCATTGCGTGTGAAGCCATGAACTCAATCCAAATAACCTGGTGAAATTCTGCAGGTGTCAGACAAGATATTTGAATAGAAGAAATTCAGCTCCCTGTGCATATTTGAGAGCCTCATCTTTCCTACCTGTAGCCCCCTCAGAATATGTTGCTTTTTCAGCATAACATTTTCATTGCCTCATCTAAAAAAAAAAATTTAGAGATTATTAACTTAACAGAATTGTGGATTATTATGTGTGTGTTCTAAGAAGTCTGTCATTTTGGTAGCTTTCCTGGCTTAGTACATTTTTATACATAATAATTCATCTACTTGCAATCTTACACATTTTTCATTAAAATTCAGAGCTGTCTCTTACTTTGTACTACCTTGACACAAGCATCCTGATGATGAAATTGTGCAAGAGTAAGTTCTACGTTTTCATTTAAGGTAAATTTTTATCCTAACCTTTGTCATCTTGGCCAAAGGGATGTTTCAGTCAATTTTTAAAAATGGCCTCTAAGAGAAAATTCTTTGACAGGTTAAAGGAAAACAAACAACAATCACCAGAAAAGAAGAAAGAGAACAATTATGCACATATTTAATTTTTTTTCTTTTTTATTTTTTATTCTGGCATCAGTAAATCGAAGTTATTTTTTGTATGAGTAGATGCAGCTAAACGCTTGTTTGGCTTTCATAAGCCTTTTTAACTTAGGTGCTGTATGTACATATATATATACACGATTATAATTATGTGTGTGAAAGATTTTATACTTCATTGTTACTATTCAAGATGGTTTACAGCTAGATCAAAGGAAAAAAACCCAACAGTTGTGTTACAGGATTGAAAGGACGTCAATACATTACAATTTTATATATTTTCACTTTATTTCTTTGCTTTTAATTTTATTCACTAGCTATGAGTTGTATTATCTTGCTGAACCAATAAATTTTGTGATCATACATTGAAACACAAGAATATTTTCTCCCCTGCCTGCAACTCATTGGTGATCTTCCAGATTAATTTTGAATTTATTTTAGCCCCAATGTTTTAAGATGCTCTCCATAACTTAATTTAAATCAAATCAGAGCTGTCTTTGAGGATGTCATAGGACATCTTCAGACTGCATAAGAGAATATAATACATTTTTTCCCATACCTTTTCAGTATATTTCTCCCATTCATTTTGACACTGTTTTAAAATCAATTTCAATCCAAGTTTAGCATAATTTGAATGAGAGAAAAATGGACTGGATGGTTCTGTCTTATGTGGGTAATAATAACTCTGGTTATGAGACTGTCAGAAATATGAACACACCAAAAGTTAGAAAAAGATCAAGATGGTGTAGATGAATGAAGGTCAGTTATAGAACATTGGAGGCATTGGCTTAAACGCATATATTTTGTGATTTGAGAAAATCCTGCACATCTGCTGTTTCAATTTGACCTTTCATCATGTTCCATCAACAAATATCAATAAATCAAAAGGCACAACTACACCAAAATGTTGTTACAAAGACTTTTCATTATGAAGCTTTTTGCCAAAATTGTTTAAAATGTAAAAGCTAAAAGTAAGGTTTGCTTACTTGCTTTCTTTTAAAAAAATTACAGTACATTATTATATGACCCTTAGAGTAGTAGCTTTTGTATAGCATTAAAACTACTGCAAATATCACTGGTCTTTCACACTAGAACCAAAGAAGTGTCATCATCTATGTTTTTTCTTAGATTTCCTCTTTTCTTGAGAGCTAGAAATTTTCAAACACCAGTAAGGACGGCTATTGATCTGTGTCTATGTGAACTTACTTGCTGAGAAATGTGATTTAGAAGCTATTTAATTTTCATCATAAATGTGGAATTGCGACAATATTTCTTTGCGGTGATAAAGAATCTTTTTGTAGCCTCATGTCAAGTTTATTTTAAACCCATGGAAGTTTGTTCTTTCTGGTGCCAGTCTTCATCACTTAGCATTGCCAACAGTTTGGATCATTGCCACTGTTAGACCATCACTGACCTTTGAAAAGGTAACCATAGTATTTATAGAATGTTAAATTCAGCACAGTTTTAAGTAAAATACATGCGTGTGCCTTATTTTTCTGAGATATACACCAGATAAGATGAAGGATTTTTCTCAAGCATCCAACTCAAACAGCTAGAAGTGCTTTCCAAGATGTTCTGTATAACTAATTATTACTGTCAGGAGTGTGCAGTTTATAAATTTAGCTACTTAGGAATTAAATACTGCCCAGTTTTACTGACTATGCAAGATGGATGGAAAGTATTATCTTTCACCTCCAAATATCTTTAGTGATTACAATTCAGCTTTTTCACTTTCTATTGCTTTAAAATTAGCATGTAGTCAATGCTCAATTGACTGCTATTTTGCTTCATAATTAAAAAAGACTTTGCTTAAAAGTAGTCATCCTGTTTCATTTGATGGGCAACAAGGGGGAACAAGGTATATAATCTGTATAACTGAGGAACAATATAAAAATTCCAATTAATTTACATGATTTTTCCCAATGAAGATGATAAAATTTAGTGTCTTTTCAGTATCCATAGGGATTTGATTTCTGGAAAGGTTTAATTTGTAGAGTAAAAAATTCCAGCAGTGTCTGCATAAAGATGCAAAAGTACTGCATAATGAGTCAAGTTTAATAATAACATCATCAGTAAAGATACAGGGAGATTCTCAACCTTTATTTTACTTTTTAGAGACATAAAAAAATCCTGCTTCTTCACCTTTTTGAATTGGTAGTGAATTTTCTGTATTAGCAATTTAAAGTAAGAAAAACTCAGGATTTTTTCGGTGATAAAAAGCCCATTAAGTTTTACTTTATCTAAATGACCATTTTGCATATTTTAATTTAATCCTCTCTCCTCAGCTATATCCAGTTCATCTACTTGGTCTTTAAATCAAGTATCAGAATGCATGATTAACTGAAGTCAGTCCCTGACCTCCTATAAGAATCTCCCAAAATGAAAATCTAAGCCTGTATATTGCCTTTGAACTTTTACGATGCCACCTAGCTTATTTCAGGATTGACATTACAGAGCTTAATGTATCCAAAGCTAATCATAAAGTCATTCTGAGACAGAATAGGGACAACCAAACCAGACGGAATCCATTACCAATTCTACTTCTGAGAGTGTCTGGCATTATTAAAATGTATAATAGTTCCATGTAGCAGTGCCTGTTGTAATCAGTTTCTGTCTAGGTACCAACACTAGAGTCACTTCTATGAGCTCTTTGCAGGGGTTATCTCTTCTCATTAAGTCTTGTCATACTGGACTATTCCATCTGAATTAAATGGACAGTCCAAAATGAATTTGAAGATAGTAAGATGCTTCAAGAGCAACAAAACTTCAGAAAAAAATAATTCTGGATTTATTGAAATGAAAAGAAATAGGAAAGGTATGTTTAACATCCAATAGAAAAGACAAAAGTACTTTGGATGAACCAAGAAAAAATTGTTTTCCATTTAGAAGCCTCAAGGAAAAATTTGGAATAAAAAACCATTTCTTATTAACACGCCTGCTTCCCCTTCTCCTTCTTCTTTCATTTTATGGAAGAGAAAGAGTAGGGAAGAGGACAATAAGTGCCACATGTATTTTGAACTTCTCATAAGCATTCAAAATTCATTTGGGCAGACTGAAAAGTATGTCACCATTACTTATTCAGACAGAAGTGTTCTTAACCATTTGCACTCCAAACTAGTGCACAGACATTATCAGGTTGTGAGTACAACCTAATATGTCTCACCTCCCAACAAAGCTGGTTAGCTGAATATTACTCTAACCACTGCTAAATCACCTCTAGTGCAGAGCTGGCTTGGATCCACAGGTCCCAGGGCTCGTGGAGGGGTCTGTTTACTTGCAAAACTCTGCATTTTAGTAGCAGGATATAGTAGGAATTGGACTAGATACCTCTATGAAAGAGGTTTCATCAGCATGAAATAACTTCTATTTGTTTGAAAAATTATCAACATCACATATGAAACTAAGCATAAAATTGCACTTTTAATTATCTTAGTAGGAAACAGTCAACATGTTTACAGGGATATTGATTCTTCTCATTTATTGTTTTAAGTTTTACAGTGTCACAGGACTGAAGATATGGAAAATGGGATTTATAATTTATCAATTAAGATAATGATGTCTGACATTTCCTGCCTCAACATTATGTTACTCCCCACTGTACATCACTCGCACTTGAGCAATTCTCCTGGTTTCTGCTGTCAGCTCTTTGGAGAAAGTCAGAAGAGCTTCAAGTTGCTTATTTTGATCTACAGTCTGTTTTATCTAAAATTCATACTTTGTACACTTTCCAAATTAGATCATTAGTTAAAGAATTTGAGAAGCAATTTATCAAATACTGTGAAATAACATAGTAAATTCTTAGTGAGTCCCTGGTAAAAATATCACTGTTAGAAGGGCATAAATGGCACTAGAAATTGATCCCATTTAAACAGAGAGTTGGAAGTTAGCCCCTTTTCTTGAAGAATAGGTACAGTGGACTCAAGATTGCTAAGGCTCATATTGGATTCAACTGTGAAGTCTTTATTTCTAGGCAAGTCTCACCATGTGGACCTAGTAGAGAAAAATTTGCCTTCTGTTCTGGTGTGTCAGTGTCTGCCCTCAGGAAAGGATTTAGACCTCTGAACAAGTGGGTGGAAATGCTCACTGTGATTTCTGAGCTGAAGCTTTCTATTTAAATGCCTTCTGATATTTCCTGCAAGCCAGCCAGAAGCAACACCCTCTCCAGCTGCTGAGTTGCAATGCAGTATCTTCAAGCCTTTGTGTGGGAAGAAAACATACTTCATTTAGGTGTTGTAATCCAAGGTGCGACTTCAAACCTGGCTGATTTCATGTGGGATCACTTCGACACAAAAAACCCTTCACTGCTGTAAGCAAGGGATAAAGAGTCCCAACCCTAAAATTTGTCTTCAAGGAGGAAATTTTCTAACAGGGTGGTTTTTTTCCAAATTACATCTAGGAAAGAATGTTATAGCCGCCCCTAAAAAGACTTCAAAAGCACTTCAAAAGGTTGAGTTGGTTTGTGTTATCACCTCTCCAAAGACTTAGCTCTTCATTCATCCAAGATGAGGATGTGTACTACTACTCAACAACCTCATACTCCTGAGTTTCAGTTTACTTTAAAGTTCTGCAGGTGAGATGACTCACCAGCTCAAGGTGCTCCTCTGTACACTGACCACAGCAGGGATCTAGACAAACTAGTTCAATCTAGAAGCCTCACTCTTACATAACAAACTTAGGAAAGATGAATCCCAACTTGACTGCACTGAGGCATATCTAGAAATTTCTCCTAGATCTCATGATGGATGTGCTAACACAGAGAGTGAGGGAAAAAATATTTTAGCAGTAGGTATGAATCAAGCTGTGCTCCATAAATGCTAAAATTATTCTTAAAAATAAGAAAGCTTTCTGTGTTTTAACAATACAAAAATAATTATTCAGCTAAAATGGAATGAAAACCAGCTGGTTTCTCTAGTTGCACATTATTGGATTTCTCCTTTATGAACTTTAAAATGAATGTATGCAATAAAGCAGACCAACTGAGCAGAGTTCAGCATAAGCACTATGACAAACAGATCCCTTCCCTTTCTTATCAAGCAGATGGAAGAGAGGCACCACAAAAAACCCCCAAAAAACTAATGGGGAAACTAACAGATTAATGTGGTAAAATTCCTGCACTTGCAGCATTAATGAGTTTATCGGCAGAGATGCAAAAATGCATGTAGCCTACTTTCAATTTCCCAGAGCACAACTGATTTAATGCCGTCATGTTGCTCAGGGTAACAGACTCCCACCTAGGAGTCCTCCCACGTCACAAGATCCATGGGACCCTGGAAGTTACATCAGAAAGAAATTATAATGTGCACCAAATTGTTGGAGCTGATAAAGAAAACACAACCCTTCATGTATTTTTAAAGAGGTTCATTTTCATTATGACTAGTAAATGGTTCCTCTGTGAACTGCACAGATAAAATTAAAATAGGCTTTTTTCCCCCAGCTTTTGGAAATCTGCATGCCTCCTGTCCCAAGGATGTTAATATTTCAGGATTATAGATTAAACTCGTCCACTTCTCTGCTTTGAGTCAAGGTCAAGTATAACTGAGCAGCCCCTGACAGATGTTTTCCTCCTGTGTTAATCATAAAAACATTCAGCACAGAGATTCAACATCTTCTCAAACTAGTTTGATCCCATCTGACAATTCTTACAGTTAGAAATGTTCTCTAATATTTTATCTTATTGACTATTGAAGCAAATTTAAACTGGTTTTGCTTTTGGCTGGAGTGGGCTTTTTTTCTTATTCCTGTGTTCTACAACTTTGTAATGTTACTAATTACAGCTTTCTTGGTTTAACATATCACGTATTTGAACATTTTTATGGTTCTTGCTCTGATTTCCTTCCTAATGCTTTTATCCTACCTTTCCTTCCGCAACCTTAACAATCTCATTCATTGATTCAGATAATTTACAAATTTCCTTTCTTACTGATTTTCTCTGAGTTTGCATTAAGTAATTGAAAAATGTTTGAAACTGTTCTTATGTACAAGAAAGAACTTGGAATAGAATAATTACTGTCTTAACAGTGACTCAATGACATCTGGCTTTAATGGAAAAAGAAACTAAGTTGGATAGATATTTCCAGACTTTGTAGCTCTCCACTTTAGGAGTCTAACATTCTGTTCAGCTAGTTAATTCTTCATTTGAGGCTATGCATTTGATTTTCTTTCTTGGATGTGATATCTCCATTTGATACTAAGAAAAATCACCTTACTGGTATCAGCATTTCTCCAGTTTACCCACATCATTTGAATTCAAATCTGATCTTTCCCAAATTTTTAAGCCTTGTACAGCTAAATATTATGCAGAGATTTTACAGGTATGGACCCTATTTTATCATCCAATCATTCCATCAGATCTGTCCTTCTGACAACAAACCATTGATAACAACATTGAGAATATTGGTTTCCAACTATTTGTGCATGTAATTATTAGCAGTCTGTTCTTTTCTGTTTTTCCTGACTTGCCCACTGCAACACTGGATGGAAACATGTCCAGAGGGCTGTTGGGATAAAGATTCTGCAATCATCTCTCTGGAATTCACAGAGCAGTAATCTCATCAAAGGATTACACTGCTCTGACATTAGCTGCTCTTGATAAATTCATATTGGTGGGTTGTAATTACCTCTTAGGTGAAAAACCAATGTTTCTGCACAGTTTCAGGAATTAAAGTTAAGTGAACTGTTCTGTAAATCCATCACTCTTGTTTTCTCCATGACAGTACGTTTTATCTAGCCTGGGCACGTATCTTATCTCTACATCAGAGATGTACAGATGTACTAAGTACCAGATGTGTCTGACATATTGGTATTAGCAATAATAACAGTGTCAGGTCAAAACCGAACATTTCTATCTGAAGGGTTAAAGCAGAAAAAAACATTGATTAAATTCTTTGTGCCACTCACTATATTTTCAGGCTTAGTCAAATAAATATTTTTTCTTTAAAAAATGATATCTTTATTTAATCATTTAAAAATAACTTTTATGTTGCCAGCTGAAATGCTTTCTGCATGTTAGCCTTTAGCATTTTTTTTCACACTTACCCTGTTTTCTGTATTAATTAATTTTCTATGGTTCTCTTTTATTGATTTTTAGGTCACTAGGTAACTATAATATCTTAACATCCTACTGAAGAAATTTAGGAAATTGGTGTATTAGGCAGTTTCTTTATTTAACTAATTTCTAGATTAATTATTTTTATTTTAAAATCTTCTCCAAATTAGTGTGGAAGCAACCTTCCACTACAACGTTTAAATGCAAAGACAGAGGGAGGAGGACCAATTAATTTGAAACAATGACAGAAAAATGTAGCAATTTAATAATGTGAGTAATATATTCTGACTAAATATTTTTTAAAAAATGGTTTTTTTTGTTAGAAATTAGTGGAATTAATCTCAAAATTATTTTAATTTCTGAATTAAAACATTTAAGCCTACAACATGAAGCTGGCACAACAAACAATCCCAAGATGGAAACTAATCTTTTCTTCTTATTCTTTGAGCTTGGCTTGAAACCCTAACCACTGCCATACAAACCAGTGAACATATAAAAACAAATTGTGATAAAGAGCAAATTTGTGTTAACTGTTGACAGAAACAGTGCTCTAAGATATTTACTGTGAAGCAGTATATATTAGTGTCCTTTTCTTTAACTTTCTAATGTTTGTTTGTTATCATAATCTTTGTTATCATTGTTTGTTATTGTAATCTTAATAATTAAGTATGATCTTATACATGCATGCATAACTGTGTATGCACTGACATGTGCATGTAAAACTAGGCTCTTGCTCACAGTTAGAATGTGATGCCTCACAGCATAAAATTCTATTTCTACTTCCTTAAAAAATTAAGATACATTTATATATCTTAATTATTAATCACTTACATATTTTATATGAAATAAAATTAATTTCCAACAAATTTTAAAGTTTGAGTTTCCAGTTTGAAATTTTCCAAGACAGCAATTGGAAACAAGTTCAATATTGTTAGAAATTTTTCTCTAGGAAACATTAGAAACAAAACAGGAAACAGGAAACAGGAAACAGGAAACAATTGCCAGAATATATGTACCCCTCTAACAAAAAATGTCCTTATACACAGAGGTATCTACATACTTTGAAATATAGATAAGAGGAACCCTTAGAATTACTGATATACTTAGTTAATGGTATTAAAATGTATCCAAATATATCATTTACTCAAAACAAAGAAATCTCTGTTCAATCAGCCACATGGCCAGTAGCCATCCTTATGTACCAGCTTCTTATTCATGGTGCCGATGCAGGTCTAATGAATGGAACGAGTAAATCTGATGTTTTCTTCAGTCACTTCCTTCAGCTGTCCTTAGACCATGACTCTGCTTGTAAATATAGTGTGATTCATAAGAGTTTTGCATTGATTGGTTCTCATTCCCAGGATAGTGTCTTGCCTCTGATCTGCTAACCTGTTCTATGGCCATTACTTCATTAACCATTTCTACCTGCTCTCTCTTGGGAGACTAACCTCAATAAAACCTATCACAAGGCCATCCTACCTTGCATGTGGCTCCTGGTAGATACATGTATCAGGATAATGTAGTTATTCTGTGCTTTGCAATTCTGCAAGTTTTAAAAAACTTTTTGCTGCATATTATTTTCCCAGATTTAAAGCCACAATATCACAATCTTCCAGTGCAATGTGTATTTATTTCTATATATTACTCATTAATACTCTAATTTTATTTTTTCCAACAAAATATTTAAAGGACACATCAGGTTTTCTCCTCCTTATTTTTTAATTATTGTTTTTATTTTTTTGTCCTTATTCTGGAAGTTCTATTCTAGAATCCAGGCAACTAGACTAGGGAAATAAAAGAGGTTTTGTTAGGCTGATTTATTTGTGAGAAAACCTTAGTTGGTAACTGGGTGCCAGAAGCTTGTATTTCAATGAACTTTTATAAAGTTAAGATAGCTGTGGTCGCTCTCTCAGACAAAAATGGGCATGCACAATTTCCTATTTTGCTCTAGTCAGGCTTCCCTGAGTTGTCCTGATATGTCTGATCAGATACTGTTTCCAGACTTTTGGGTCCTAGTAATGGAAGTTTATGATGTGTTTTGTGCCTCCCTGTCAGGTTCATACTAGTGAAAACATGCCTTTCTTTCAATAAACATCTATAATGTTTTGTCACATCACAGGCTTTCTCTTTGAAACTGTATGTGATAATTCATATATTTTAATTATAATAAAATATATAATTATATTATAAACTTCAAATGTAATATTAGGGTATAAGACATATTCTAAATTGGCATAGTATCATCTGCTTCTGAAATTCTGGATTTTTTTTTTGCTGGTTTTGGTGGCGTTTTTTTGTTTTAATAAACACCTCTTTAGAAGGACACTTCATTACTATAAGGTTAGGTCTAGTTTCTATTTTGTAACCTATGGATGTATATAAAAGTAAAGGGCATAGTATTAAATTCCCCAAGATGGACGATAGATGATGGATGATTCATGACATCACACTGCCAACCTTACTCCTTTGTGCTCAACTTTATTTTTTTTTAAAGGAGAAGATGGAATTTGGATATGGGAATTTTGGCCTGTGATTGTTTGCTGTTCATGCACATACAAATATTCCACGATGAGACAATGGAATGAATAATACAGGACAGGGAAATTAATTGAGGAAGTCCCCAAAGAACTTAGAGAATCACAGGTAAGACAATATTAGAAAATTGTACAGTCTCATAAGGGGAATACTTTAGGACTTTCAGTTTACCCTGATCTGTGCCACATTTGGTTGTTATGTTCATTTGGCTAACAGCTTCTTAGAAAACATGATAAGCAAGTAAATTTTGTTTACTTAGCCCTTGCATTCTGGCACAGAAGAGGATCATCAACAAACTTCACTCTATATAGTAATGAGAGAAGTATAGGGTGTTGTAAAAAAATATCAGAGCTCATGAAAATTGTATGTATTTGCGTATAACTGTAGTTTTAGATTTTTTTACTAACAACAATTGCAGCAGTCTAAAGAGAAACAGATATGTAATGTACAATTAAACTGATGCATTCATATGTTAGAGGAAGCCTTGTAAGAGTAAATGTCCCAAAGAAGAGTACCATGTTGGCCTCTAAAGATTAATATGAGTTATATGATAATCATAAATCTTTATTTTCTGCAGGAAATTCACTTAATCAAACATTTAGTCTTTATATGAGGTGAATCTTGGTCCCTGTTAACTGTAACGTATATATTTTCTTCTACATTAAGTCAATTGAAAAAGTATGTAACAAGGGATTGCTTTCATTTCTCACCTGCATGTACATATATATCTACACCATGTGTACAAAGACACATTCCCCTGTAAATGTGCACATCGATTTCTGTGTTGAGAGCACATGTGTCTTTAAAACATTTTTAAATTTATTTTGGAAGTCTAAAGAGTGAACTTGAAAATGTAGTTTCAATTCTCGTCTCAACTATTTTGTTTACTATCGTGGAGTGTTTCAAAATGTATCCACCTACAAGAGATCCTAAACAATGCTTCATTCAAACATAATGGTAATCTTTCATGAGTTCCTGTGGCTGTTTCAGTATTGTACTCAGCTATTCTGAATAATGAAAGGAGTAAGACAGATTGGTACTCAAGAACAACCAAGGGAGGAAAGGTTTGGAAACAAAAATTCTTGCTAGAGATTTGAGCAGATTTCATATAAAATCAAAGGAAACATTTAAATTTCTATTTCATACAAGCCTGGTAGGAGAAACAGAAAATGGAAAACTGCTTCTGCAGAAGTAACCTGGCCACAAGGGACGACAGTGGTCCAGTTGCCTCTTCTTGCTATAACCAAAGAGAATTGTAAATTGATTGAGATTTCAGACGTGGTCAGGTAAAGGCCATTGTTAATTCTGTGATAATTTCTTCTCAGTTTTTATGGTCTACTGTGACATGCAGTGCTAATTATTTCTTGAAGTGTGGGGTTTTCCTGAGAATAAGATTTATGTGGACCAGAAAAATAGGCACCTGCTGCTCCCATCAAATCCTGCAGTGATTTGTCAAGTGTTTCTGCAAATCCATTATATATGCAAAAGAAAGCACAACTGACAGAACAAAATAGCAATCTAAAAAGAGGAACAAAAGTACCATTTTGGCAGTCTAACAGCATTAATTCATTTCCCATTCATCATCATGATGCTTGACTCCAAATTTTTGGCTAAAGAAGCAAATCCAAACTGAGTCATAATATAAAATCTTATTCCTATACACATTTAGTACATACAGCATTCCTCTTTTCTTCCTCCATCATCATCAGCAGCAGTAGCTTTTGCTCTTTATGACTTCATTATGACATCACATAACTTGTATTAAACATATTTTTATAAACTCTCACTATTGTCAAAAGTTTACTTTATTTCCACAATGCTTTGACAATGCGGTGAATGGATACATTAAGTCTGTGGTAGTTTTATACTACAGACAAAAGTCTCCTAGTTCAGAAAGATGAGCTTATCAACATTAGGAAGCAAATGTGACTAAGTGGGTTTGTATATATTTCCTTAGAGTACTTATTTCAGCATGACTGGCCTACAGTGAAAGAAAGATTGCTATTTATTTATATAATTTTCAGATGTTTCTAGATTAGAATGTTACTTCAAATAAGAGATGAAAATCTTAAATATTTACTGGAGATTTTACAGCCTGATATTGTGTGTGCACTTAGTCCACTGAATTCAAGTTTTATAACGTTCTGTGAATTTACAATTATGTTACATAGGAAAGGATTTCATTTAAAATATTTTGGAGTCTTAGTTATGTTCACCATGTTTGCATCTTATAGTACCATCCTTTTTTGTCCTTCCCTTTTAGCATGTGCTATCTGGAGATCTATGCCACTCAACATTATATCTTTTTGTGTCATATCTCTTGTTTGCTACCAACACAGAGAATTTTCTGAACTTCAGTCATGTCTTTTCTTTTAGTTTTTCTCCTTTTTATTTGAGGGGATTTTTTAAAGACCTTTTTTACTTTCATTGTATTTTCTGCAGCTGTTTCATGGGCCACTGTCCTTGAAAAAATTCTTGTCTGACATAATTTCATGTGAATATTTCCAAATGAGAACTATCTGTGAGATCAACTAGCAGCTGAATTGTGTCCAAAACCACCTTGGCTGCCTTCTAGAAGTATCTTGCATAAATTTGCTGTCGCCTGAAGCTCTACTTGGCTAAAATCTCTCTTAATCTCTCCCACACAAATCTTTCCTTCCTAACTCTCTCAACTGTGATGTCATCCTTCTGCTGACATTTAAAACTCTGTCTGAGAGAGCTTTCTGGGTTTTCATGACTGGGATGTGTTTCATTTCATCTTCTGTAAAACCTTGCAGTCCTCTCTAGCCAGATTCCTTTTGGTCCAAGTCTCTGATGGTACAGATGTCCTTTCTCTGGGCCAGCAATGCCTTATTCCCCTCCTTACCTCATGTTCAGAATCATGTTTTCATGTTTACCTACTCAAATCTGAAATAAATATTTTAGTAGAACTAGGAGATATCCTTCTAGTTAATAATTTAAATGTTTCCTTTGAGAATTATGAGTGAAATAAAATAATTATAGAATGGATTTTCTGAAATGATTTTGTATGTTTTGTATCATATTACAGTCAACCTCATCTGTGACTGACATTGCTCATATGATTCTCCCTATCCTCCTCACCAATACACACCAATCTTCTTCATTTGCAATTTCACCTGGACTCAAAGAAACTGGCCAAGGTTTTCTTTTCCTTAGAGCCATTAAACTGTCTTTAATAAATATCTGCCAAGGTCGTTAATGAGTTTTTAATATACAGTGACCCATGTTAAAAAACAAACTAAAAAAAGACTAAAATAGGCCAAGGTAAAACAAACCTAGCAAGTAAACACCCTGAAGTGTATGGGAGATGTTGAAAGCTTCCTGTCACAGAGGGACATCACAGAAATTTTAACACAAGTAATTTAATAAAGTTACCACTAAAAAAAGCAGAACAAAAACAAGAAATTGACTTCAAATACTGTTTCAAGCTATAGCTATCTCTTAAATATTGTAGAACATACGTTTTTGCTCTGATTTACCTCCAGCTGGCAACTAAGTACCACAAAAGAGTTCACTCACTGCCCCCTCACCCCTGGTGGGATGGAGAGAATTGGGAAAAGGTAAAACCTTTTGAAATACTAACACTCATGAACCATACACTTGTTCACTACCCACTGACTGCAGCCAGAAGCCAAGCAGTGGTCATCAGCTCCCCCCAGTTTCCACAATGGACACAACACTGTATGCTATGGAATATCCCTCTGCCTAGCTCAGGCCAGCTGCCCTGGCCATGCTCCCTCACAGTTTCTTGTGCACCTACTCACTAGCAGAGCATGGGAAACTGAAAAATGCTTGGACTTGGGACAAGCACTGCTTAGCAGTAACTAAAACATCAATGTGTTATCAAAAGAAGCTTTTGAAGGCAGTGCTCCTGCTCTAGCTAATAGATAATACCAGAAACACAAATGGAAATGGTCCCTTTTTTAGTCAGGATCTTGCTGGTCTGTTCCAGCCGAAATCAGGAACTGACAGGAGAGTCTGTGTTTTCTGATGTAATGCTATAAGGCAGATAAGAACATTTAAACAAGTGACTAACATATTTTAGTCCAAATATTTGTCACAATACTGATAGGATGACTAACTCAGTCATTCCATCAATGCTTTCTGGATGAACACCAATCAATGTAATTGTTGAACAAACTTTGCTTTCAGCATAAAGTTCATCTTGAAGAAATTTTGTTCTTTCCTCAAAACAAATCGCAAGGTTCTATTTTTGCTCCATCTTAAGAATGTACTAAGTAGCATGCTGGAAACAAAAGCTAAGAGTTACAGCTTTCTGTTTGATACTCTGTTTGCTGAAATGGGAAATCCCCTCAGGCCTCTTTATAACTCAAATGGGGAAGTGATATTCCTAAGGGAAAAGGAACTTATACTGAACTCCAGCTGCAGCTATATACAGCTTAAATATTACTAGATATGACTTCTTCTGGTTTTCCAGTTCAAAGCTCAGAAAGGCTTCAAAATATGTTTTAAAGCAGATTACACTAAGAGGCCAGGGATAGTCATGACCAGCTTCTAGAATTTATCATCTAGGCTCCTCAGCCCATTATGGAAACACACTTAAAAGGCTTCGCTGAATGCACTTCTAGTTTCTCATCAGGTTTCAGAGCCCTGTGAGAGACACTGAAATAAACTTTGAAGTCCAAATAAGGAACAGACTCCTCAATTCTGATTTGAGGAAGGAGTCATCAGTTAACTCAGTTAACTGAGTTAACTGAGTTAACTGAGACTATTTTATTATTTATACACAGACTATTTCAGTGGGAAGACTGATAATGTAACCTGCTAAGAGAGGCTTTCTTGTGATGTCCTTCACTGTAACCTGACCTGACCTGAAAGTCCTGTAGCACTTCTTGCATCCTGGTGTCTGAGAACAAATCACTTGCTCCATCATTGTTTCAGTAGCATTCAGAAAAACTTCAAACCTTACACTTGATAAACTTCCTTTTTAAATGAAATATGTCTTTATGCATTTCATATTTATGTGTTAAACACTATATAAAATTTCATATTTAATTTCAGTATTTGCCTAAATCTATACCTATTTAGAATCTCTCCTTCCAAAGAGAAGACAACATAACAAAAGTAAAAGGGAGTTAGCAATGTTTTTGTTAGCAGTTTTTCACTTCAAGGAAAGGGTGCAGAAGTAAACTCTTCTATGACAATTTAAATAGTCTTTCTCATTAAGATACTGACATGTCTTAACAATTTTGATAGAAACCTATGTTATTTCACTGTCCCATCATTAACTAATACACAAAACACTTTCCAGGGCAGAAACATACTGCCATTTTTTTTGTTTTGATTTATGCTTTTACTACAGCATGGAATCCTAATCTAACAGTATTTAGTACATCATCTGAGAAAAGGATTTCAAAGCAATCTTTTTCCTGTGAAATCTGATCAGATATTTATGGACTCTCACTGACAATTATGGCAATTACCAATTTATGACAAAGCTGAAAAACAAGTTATTGAACGAAGTCATAAGAAAAGCCTCCATGATCTGACTCGAGGCCACATAATTAGAGACATCTGCCTCAAAGTCTTATTTAGGATGACCAAGAAAAAGAAACTTAAAAATGCCGCTCAACAATCTGGAGCATTTTGAAAGAAAGGTCAAAATGGAAACCTTTTCTTCAAGGTTATTAAAAATAAATAAATGTTGCAGATGGTCATTACGATTTATTTAAAATTAGCACAGAATTTAATGAGACACACAAGAAAAGTATTAAATAAATAAACAAACTTATTTTTAGCATTCAGAAGCATTTAGCATTCAGAATATTTAGCATATTTAGCATTCAGAAGCATTTAAAATTATTCCCTGTGACTTTTCCCAGGTATGTAATTTCAGAAAACTTGAACCCCTCAGGAAACCCTTCACATTTTCATTTATTATGTAAATAAATACTTTTTTTTTTTCTTCCTTCTGTGCCCAGAAGACTGTATCATTCAGTAGTTTATTTTACCCACTTATGCAATTCCGTAATCTGGAAGCTTAAAGCTTTAAAACTGCACTGTAAAGATAAAGCATAAAAATGACAGTTCAACCTGAATGACGATACAAAGCCTGGACCATAGGGCCTCTCTCATCACAGATGTCTACAGAGAAATTCTTTGAATATTCCACGTTACTAATCCGTGCTTCCTAGCTAACAGTGCCTTTAATGGCTGCACAGTAAGGCAAATTATTGTCTTTCAGGTCAAGAAACAGAACAGCTGTCAGAGATAATATTTAAAGGTGGTTTTAAACCAGATGTCACTGTAAGAACAAACAATATTTTCTTTTCTTAAACTCAGTTTACTTTTCTGTAATGTTAGGTAAGGAAGATTAAAAATGCTCTATATTTTTTTCCCAAAACAGAAAGCATTTTTTTTCTGTTCCCTCATGTTTTGTTTTTTGTTTTGGCTCTGGTTTTGGTTGTATTTTGGTTGTTTTGTTGTTTACTTTTGGTTTTTTTGGGGATTTTTTTGAATGATGCTTATATACCAGTGTAATTATGGGATGGGAAGTAACACTTTTTTGCAATGGAACATAAAAAAGAATACAATAATGTAGATATAGATTGTTTCCGGTATGCCAAGCAGAACACGTTGTAGGGATAGAGCTGTTATCCTGACCACCAACACTCAAAAGACTTAAGATCAAATTGTCCATCTTTCCAGTTACAGATTATATGGAATAGTGGTGTAAAGACACCTAAATTCAATGGTTTATTTTTAATTGCAGTTCACTTCAGCCACCAGAAGATTTGACAATTTAATATTCTCTGCCTATTTATCTGCATCTTTCTTGTGGACTTCAAGTTTTTAAATACATCTAAAAAAATTGCAATATTGGGTTTTGTACCATTTTCATTTTCCAAAAGGTTTGGTAGATTAGTGCTTGTGTAAAATAGTATGTACTGGTAGAAGCACATGATTAGTGGAATCTTTCCCATTCACAAGTGTACAAGTTTGGTATGGCTGACTGAAAAACAGAACTCTGCTTTAAAACTATGGAAGAAAATACAGTAGGGATGATACCACAGCACATCTTACTTCAGAAATTTCAAGGAAGCATTATGTCCTATGCAGATACCAGGGAAAGCAAAATTGTGTAATAACAACATTTAAATTGTAGGAAATACTTTAAGGTTGATAAGAGAAAAAAAATTTACCCCTTAATTTTGGAGGTCCTGCTTTACAGTAAGTTCTCATACCAGCAGAAATTTTTTCTAGTCTTCAACAGGAGATAAAAAATTAGTCAGATAAAAAAACCACTGGGCTCTTCAAAGAAAGAATGAAACAACACCCCTTCCTCCCCCGGCATCTTGAAGCCAACTGTGTAGAATGAAAATTAAGTTATTAAAAATTAATAGCTTTTGGGATGGTTTGGTTTTTTTGCAGTTTTCCATATACATAAACTATCTTTCCTGACTAAATTAAATTCAGGTTACATGGAGCACCATCTTGGGTCACAGCTACATCCTCAGCCTATTCTGTGTTTAAATGAGATGAATCATTTTTAAAATGGCCTTATGTTTGTTTCTATTGTTTTTCTTCTCCCTATTGCAGCTTTTCATCCTGTCAGCCCCTTTTTGTGTTTAAAATGCCAGCAAGGTGAAGATTTCAGCCTGTGAAATGCAAAGCTCCTTCAGTCTTCCTTGCTATAATCCTGGACTTAGTCTGTGCACCTCAGAGGTTGAATGCTAGCATTTGACACATAAAAAGACAGAGCTTCCATATTTTTGACAGGTACACAAAATGTTTGTGTGCAATGCATGAAACCAACAAATATTCAACCACTTTGGACTAGTGAGTCCAATGTATATGGTGTCACATCTGAATCTCTGCTCTTGAGCTCACGATGTTGAACTAGTCTGATCTCTGACTAAATTAGACATGGTACTCAAGTACATCAGCCCAGTTTGCAAAACAAGTCCATCCATCACTTCATCCCCCACACAGTGGAGTTGGCATTGTCCGTGATTCCCCAGAATCACTAGCCCCTGGTGGGCCTATTAGGACCACTGCCATTGTACATACTTATAGATCTGGGGAGTCTCTGTGGGGTTTGCTTACCGGCAAGCAGTTCCCCAGACAAATCTATAGCAGTCTGTGGGTCCTACAATTAGCTGATTGAAGCATAAATAAGGCTTGGAAATGAAGAGTGGGCTCTGGCTTGGGTTGGAAAAGGTGTTTACTTCTTGTGGCCCAGCCACGTGCAGATCAGCCAGAACCAGAAGCCAGAACCCCAGACTGGGCCTCAGTGTCCCCTTTTCCCAGGTCGCAGCCTGGGCAGGGAACACTCTGGGCCACTCGGGGAAGGGAAGGGGTGTGGTTCAGGACAGGGGGATACCAAGGGTGTTCAGGGAATCGGGGGCGGGGGGGGGGGTGTGAAAGGGACATACCAAGTACAGACAAATAACAAAATACAAATACAAATTCAAAAACCTAAAACATGCACTGCAACACATACTAAGCTGCCTGGACTCTGGAAGTCCCATATTGATGGTCAAAGAAGCCTTATAGTGGTAAATGAGACCTTAGAAAATGTGCAGGTAGGGAGACTGCCTCGGAAACTTGTTCATGGCAACCTTTCCATCTGGTCGATAAGCATTTTCAGCTATGAATTTAGCATGCATTTTTGATCTACAGCCAATTTTCTTCAGCTCTTTATTCATCTCCTGTGGAGTACACTGCTGAATATATACTTTTTCAAAGCCGTGTCTTGACTAGAGTTACTGCCATTACACAGTGGAACTCCTTCCAAATCACAGACAAATCTACAAACAGCCCTGAGGAACAGGGAGCTATGTCTCAAGGGAAATTAAAAAAACCCCCAGGCTTTTACTACCTATATTTAACCTATTTTATATGGGGATTTGATGCCATTAAGCACAGGGGAAATAGTGCTGCCAATATTTCAGACCCTTAGGCTTCCATCAGAAATGGGCTGCTGCAAAAAGTGTATTTAACCTGTATTTAGATCATAATATCAGTATCCCAAAATTGGCTCTCAGTGGAAGATTTTGGAGTGGACATTTTTCTCCTGAAGGGGGAACCCCTCCATAATTCATTAGCTTCTTTTCTGAATCGTATTTCATAGATGAAAAAAATGAGCAAAAAGGCTATTAAGTAATTTTAAATTTCATTAAATGGATTGCATAATATTAGGCTGCTGGTACATAAAAGGTGTAAAATATGTACCTTTAATAGGCATCTAAAAGAAATTCTAATTATTTTGCTCAGCAAGAAGAAAGTCTTATATTTCAGAAGAGTTTTTCTCCTGTGGACAGCCTAGTTTATGAAGTGAGAAAAAAAATTCCAGGAATTACCTAGCCTTTTTTAATCTTATGTTGGCAAAAAACATTATACTGAAACCTTGTGTGCTTACTGATCCAAAAGGCATACCCACCATAGCTGATACCAGTAGAAAGCAGCTGGCAATTTGAAGTTCATCCTGTTCTCTTCTGCCACTCCTGAAAATGTACTGTCTTCAAAAGGCATCATACTGGGAGGTGTGCAGAGCAGTTTTCATGGCTGATTATCTACCTGCAAAGCCTTATGTGTTTGTTTATGAACTCACAAAGGAATGGGAACACAGCAAAAATGTACAAGTCCAGTACCCTGTGCTCGCTATTGCTGCCCCCTTAGTGAGGCAAGGAGAGATGTGTGTAACATCATAGAGATTATAGAAGTTGTGTGCTGACTTCACTTTTGTAGCACTTCTTAAAACATGGGGTTGCTTCCTGCTCGCAATGATAATTTGGGGCCAATTTTGGTAATTAGACAATTTTAAAATGCGTTAATAAAAGCATTCAGTAGTGCACATTAAGCTCCCACATGGACAACGTCATTAATGTTTTGACTTTTTCCTCCTGAGGAAGCAGTAGGATGGGTAGCAAAATTAAGAATTAGTCATGTTGCTAGGAAGTAAGAGTTTTATACATGCAGCATAATCTGTTCTGAATATGGCTACAGTATTTAATTACAAGGTTTGCAAAATGAAAAGTTCTGAATGAAGAGTAAAAAGAATTTTAAAGAAAAAAGTATTGTGGACTTTGTTTTAAATGTCTTGATTACTTAATTGACAAAAAAGGCTATTTGTCAGACTTGATATAACATTCTTGACATTAGAAATGAATCTTACATAAAATTACATTTTATTACATGCCACTAATTTTTCTTACAGATATGAATTTTTTTCTTTCTTAATCATCATTTTCACAAGTTCATTGTAAGAAAAGGATATGCCCCTATCATTAGACAAATAGCAATCAATTGACTAAAGAACTATCACCCGAATACCATTGTAGATATATTATTTTACAAATCTCCAATAAGTAGGCCTGAATATAAGCCTGAACTTTGAATTCAGGACCTACATATCATCTTCCTTTAGGTAGGTGAAACAAGCCTGTTCTAAACTCTTATACATAGAGGTTTGCAGACTGAACTCATTGCAATGTACATCGCAGAAATGTTTTAAAATTGGCAGAGCTGGCAAACTGGGACCCTGGTCAGGGCTGGTTTTACTTGGCCACTGCTTTTACTTTTCCACTGCTTTCAGAGTGTTTGTGCCATTTGCTGTGTGTGGCTGTAAGATGGAGCAATCTGGGTTGAGCTGGGAGATCAGACACGCTGTCCATTTCTGCCCTATGGAGAAAGAGCACTGCGTGGCAAAGGAAGAACAGGATTGCTTTGAACATTGATTTCATACAGCAGGTCATTGCTCTTCATCTACTAAGCAATTAGCAATTAGAAAAAAAGATTCTTCAGTAAATCTTTGTTAGTTATAGAATACAGTTGCACATGAAATCCAAATTAATCTGAATCTCCTAAAATCCCATGGCACGTATTTTCCAGACAATGCTTCTTCTGGGCCCCTAGCTTGCAGTCATTTTTTGGCCAATTTGTTCCTTTGCAGCTGCTATTAAATGCTATCTGAATTGTTCCACAGGTGCAAAAAAAATTCCCCTATGCCTGTTGTGAAGTGTGTGATAATTTTTAAACATTCACTCCTAGTTGTATTCTTACCTTCATAGTCTATACTCTAATTTTCAGTTTTCAATTTTAAGAATCACATCTTTGTTTTAATGCACAATTGAGGTTTGAGGGCACTGTAAGTTTCAAGGTTTTGTGGCATCTAGATAAAAAATAATTTTATATGCACAGGAAGGAAGCTGACTACTCTTTTTGTTTGTTTGTTTTTCATCACTTGCATTGATATCAAATAGACAGGGATGTAAAGGCAGACTCTAATTTGTCTTTATGTACTAAACATAAAAAGAAGAAGAGGGCTTTTAAAATTCAGAGCAGTTCTGTCAAAAGATTGCTGTATGCAGGTACTTATTCCACTTCAGTTCTCATTTACATATGAAGTCTTATCTGACAGATCTCTGAGTGTAAATTAGAAAAGTTAACCATTCTTTATCCATTATTTAAGTGCTACATAGTCTAAAATAACTAAGTTTTCTTCATATACACTGTGCTAAGGTATAAAATTAGTATGAAAACTAGATATAGAATTTTTTTTAATTTGCTAGAAATAAGAGCATAAAAGCATTAGCAATAGTTTTCTTTATAATTAACAACTGTAATTTTAAAATAATTTAATTTTAAAGTGTCAAGATATAAGCTGCAAATAAGAGCTTTAGAACCTACCCTGAAGAAGAAAGAGAAATTATTATCTAAGTTAATGGACTCTGTTCTGTAATGCACTGGCTAAAGGTAATTGATTTAAAGTAATAAGAAAATCTGGTAAAAAGCTGAAAGGAGAAAACTTTCAAGCTTAAGTGAAACAATTACAGAGAACTGATGATGGAGAATAAGTCAGACAGTAAGTTAGTAGCAGGATCTGTAAACAGCCACTAGATTTCCTGCTGAACTAAGTTGCACTGAAGAATTGTATGACTTCTACAGTATAAAGGAGGAGTATAAGGCGACCTCTCATCTTAGTCCATAGAAAAATCAAAGAAGAAAGAGTGAAATACACATATTTCAGTTTCAGAAATTGTGTTTCTAATTAGACATTTTCTATATTGACCGATGCAGATTCAGCAGACTATATTTTGGGCTTATTTTCAACAGTATATTCTCTCTCCAACACCTAATTTGGCTGACGTAGGTAGAACTTTCACATAGTCAGAACTGCCATCAGCAAGATAATCATAGATATCATTGTGTATATACTTTTGTTGAAGAATCTGCATTACTTTCTAAGATGTATTTCTACTTGCAAGTACTTTACCTGAAAAGAATTTTTAAATAAACTTCTACTTCTTCCTGCCCAGAACTATTTGTTAATTACATCCTCTCATTCATTATTCACAGAATCGTAGTATCATAGGATGATTTGGGTTGCAAGGGAACTTTAAAAGTTGTCTATGATGACCCTGCAAGGAAGAGGAACATCTTCAAGTGCATCAGGATGCTCAGAGCCCAATCCAACCTCATCTCAAATGTTTCCAGGGTTGGGGCATCAACCACTTGTCAGGGCAATCTATGCCAATGTTTCATCATCCCCACTGTAAAAATTTTCTTCCTTACATCTAGTCTGAACTTATGCTCTTAACACTCCTTGTTCTATCAGACCCTGCTAAAAAGCCTGTCCCCATCTTTCTTTTAAGTTTCCTTTAAGTATTGAAAAGCCACAATAAGGCCTCCCTTGAGCCTTCTTTCCTTCAGGCTGGACAGCGCCAACTCTTTTAGCCTTTCCTTGTTGGACAGGTGCTCCATCCCTGTGATCATTTTTGTGACCCTCTTCTGGATCCACTCCAACAAGTTCATGTCTTTCTTTTGCTGGGTTCCCACAGCTGGATGCAAAATTTCAGTGGGTCTCAATGAAGTGGAGTCAAGGGGAGGAATCATCCCCTAGAACCTAGTGGCCGTGCTCTCATTTGATGCGTGATCCTGATCTCAGGATCCTCAGCTGTGCCAATGAGGCTCCTTGCATGATCATACAGTAAAATGGACCAGAGAAATTGTCCATTTTAAATAAAGCTAATCCTCACAATCGAATTCTTATATTTAAAATGGACCATTAAAGAGAATTTTCAGATGAACAACTGAACTAGCAGAGTAAGGAGGACAGTAAGATGCAGAAAAAAGAGATCAGGAGGAAGATGGGATGGCAATTTTTTGGTATGGTGCCCTGAAGATGGATTCAGCAGCTACACAAGTGCTCTCCCAGAAAGGCAGAAGCATTAATTAGCCTGAAAAGATTTAAATCACAGCTCCCAATTTCTGTACTATCATCCTAATTACCTTCATAAAAATCTATTGGGGGGACTGAAGTATATAATTCACTGCTAATCCTGATGAAGACAGTTCAGAAGCTTGCTGGGATATTGAGCAAACAAGGAGTCATAACTGTAACCCGGTGACTCAAGCACTTGTCTGTAGGAAGGGCACCCACCTGTCAAGGATTTGAAATGCATTTCACACTAAACTGTACTGGACAGAAGCAATTACTGGTCTTGATGAGCTAAAAGGTGTTTGATCTGTGAAATTTGATGATGTATTTGTCTTATTGCCATCTAAAATTTTTAGGCACCCAGTAATGGTGGGATTTAAAAGTCACCCTTATGTTCAGCATCTCCTCTTGGCCAAGTTTGGTAGCTCTCAATCTGACAGGCTGACTGCTGATCCTCTGACAAGTCCCACGTGCTTCCCCAGCTTAGCAGAAGAGTTGAGATTTACCACTGACTTAGATTCCAGTCTCAGTGGGCATGCTTCTAAATTAGGCATTGTAATGCTAAGCAACACAGTACATAAACCACCTTGTGAAAGTACCTAAATGCTCAGGGGTTTTTAGTAGTGGCAAAAATGAGAGACTGGATAATCAGATTTCTGCTCTCTATTGCTTTTAATATGTTGCCTGAATTCTCTCTTCAGATACAAATAATTGATAAAATGAAAGCAAAATTTTTATATATTCCGTTTTAAGTGAAAGGCCTAAAAGGCTTCTTTTTCTGACTAATAACTACAAGGGACAAATTCTTGATGTCAGGATAAATGCTTTTCTTTCTGAGGTTGGAAAAATCCCCTATGTCTGAGTCATGTTTCTGGTAGAAGCTTGCCACAAATTTGGCAAATTTGCAAGATTCAAACAGTGTGGAATTTTCCATAAACTGGTGCCACCACAGTATGCACTGTGCAAAGTTCAGTTTATAAACATTTAGGAAAAAACCTACAAAACCCGGAAGTCTGTAACTTTTGACAAAGTAGCAAACTGGATTTTTGGTCATGGGTTATCTTCTGAGATTATTATTTTAACTCTGTGTGAGCTGATTAACACACATTTAAAAGAAAGTAAGAACTTTATTATTGTCATCAGTGACATAGGAAGAATACCAGACAAATAATGGAAGTTTTATACACAAAGTGCATATCCCAGCATGTATGTAAATCACAGTGATGACAACAGGGTAGTAATTTTTTTTCCTTAATTATTTAGGTCTCTGAAATCAGTGTATGTGTTTTCAGAATGGTGATAGACCTGAAGTGGGTCATTTATCCTAGGCATACTTGTACATAGGCATGTTTCAGTAGTAGGGAAAAGGGTTGCAAAGGGTCTTCTGCTTCCCCAATCTGCTCCTCCAAGACAGTGATACTTATCCCAGCATCAGTGCTGCCTGTGGGTGTTTGAACTCTAGAAGGAGATAAAGCTTCATCCCTCTGATGAAGAATCTCCAGAAGTCATGTGAGCCTGCATGTTGAGAGCTAAATATGAGCATGGTGTTTTGAGAGCAGCAGCTGGATAATGAAACACAAATGATAAGCTCAGACTTGTGCCTAGAGCACTAGAGCAGTAATCTATGTTACTGCATTTAATGCATTTTTAGGTCTTGAGTTGTCCCACACAGTGTCAGAGAGCCAAGAGTTTAAACTTAAGTTTGGTAGGTGAACGTAACCCATTGGTGAGGATGAGCACTATAGACTTTTCAGTATCTACTTCTAACAGTTTTAATTGCTGAAACAGAACTACATTTAATTTGTAGTTGAGTGGGACACAGTACTAGTCAGAGAGAATCATAATTAAGTTAGTAGCAGTTTAAAAACAGACCCTGAATGAACTGTCCTAAACTTAGTAAGTGTTTGAGACACTGTCTTATTTGTGCTGTTTCTCTTATTTTTGCTTTCAAGGGAATTCATAAACAAAACAGATAGATAAGGTCACTCCACTAGGATGAGAGCATCTGTTATTCGATGACAAAACTCTTCTCTGCTGTCTTTAAATTAGAATCAACAGGACCTTAAAGTCACGCATATGTATGAGCAGTATGCTGATTTGAAATAATAATGAGAATTCCATCATTAAAGCCCTGCAAGTTTTTAAATATAACTTCAGATGTAACTTCAAGTAGCAAATTACTTCTCAATGTTCAGTGACACACAGAAGAGCAACCAAAAATAGAATAAACGTACTTGTGATTTGCATAAAATTCATACTAAGAAAGAATGTGCTATGGTTAGAAAGATGAAAAGGACAATCCAGTGAGAGCAGTGGGAAATAATGTCATTCTTGTGTGAATTATTTCCAGTTGGAGACACTGGATGTTTTAAAGAAATGCTAAATGTACTACTGAATAAATAGTACATTTTATATCTGTAGAGTCAAAAACCTGGTGAAATATTGCTGTATGAGGTCTGAACCTTACAAGCACCAAGAAGGCTTTGCCAAAGTACATATTGACAAAGAACAGCCAAGGGATTACTTAAAAAAAGGGAACAGAAGCAAATTAGTCATTCCGAACAATCTGCATCTTAAGGGAAATGGAAAATAAACTCATACAAACACCTGGCAGTGTAGTTTTTAAAAATTATGACAATCAAGGTGATATGGGAATAAATATATCAGAGAGAAAAATCTAGTATATCCCCAAGATTTTAAGCAAAGACTTCTGTCTATTGATCTCCTAGTTTAATCCCTAGTTCTTCCATTAAGATCTATAATGTTCTCAGCTGTAACTTTGTATACCATATAACAAAGCATCATCTACCTACATGATTGACCAACTGGTCAATCCCAGTATGACATATTTTATAATTAGGATTAATTTGATGCTTCAATCTGTTTTTTTTCAGATAATTTTAATATTAATTTTTGGTGTTGAGTTATAGACACTTTCTCTTGTTTCTTAGTTTAACAGCTTACCATGCACACAGCATGTATTTCTCATTACTATCTATGGCTCATTCAGTAACATGATAATTCATAGCACAGGAGAAACTCAAAGTTGGAGGCACTCAGGGTTCAAATCTGAATGATACTGAGTAGTCTGGCTCTCGTCCAGTAAAGCACTGAAGCACATATTTACAATCTGGGTAATTGATTTTTTGTCAAGAGGTGCATGAAAATAAAGCACATGACTAAGGCTTTTGTTGATGGAACTCCAGATTAGTCAGGACCACCTATTTCTGATGATGCCATATGTTTACTGGCAAAGTTGATTGCAGGAACAGACCTGCTTCTACTACCACTTTTTGATTTAATTTTGATCTATTGTAAATAAGAAACCTTCTTCATAGTGTTTTTGAAGAATGCGGTCTATAATATAGCACCAATGTACCTTTTCCTTACTCTCAGGATGTTGACATTGATGAGAATCCACATACAGCTATAACTTCTACCACCATTTCCTCTC
This sequence comes from Trochalopteron elliotii, assembly GCA_024734555.1. NCBI lineage: Eukaryota > Metazoa > Chordata > Aves > Passeriformes > Leiothrichidae > Trochalopteron > Trochalopteron elliotii. The sequence goes on from JANPWX010000014.1 coordinate 1,471,057, forward strand.
TTTTTCCATTCTCTCCTCCTCTTTTCATCCAAAGCTATTATTGATGTAAAAAATCCTCTCTATTCCAGTGAAGTTGCTATTCACTAAGAAAAGAAAAAGATTTACTACTTTAATTTTAAATGCTGTGTCTGGATGCTTTCACAGATGAGAAACTGAAATCATGTAGTGTGTACCTAATAAAGTCTCTGTAAACTGAGAATCACAAAGAGATTTAAAGCAAATAAACCCCATGCCCACAACTCTAATAGAATACTTGTACTTTTACAACTTAATGAACTTTTTTGAAGATAGTTTTCTATTATGGACAGGTAAAGCGAAAAAATACGTATCCCATCCAGGCTGGACATGTTTGTAGAACAACTCATCTTACAAAAGCATGTTCTCCTGTCCTTAGGGGACTAAAAGAAAAGAAGAAGAATAAGAATAATTTCAATTAAGAAACATCAACTCCATTCTCTCCTCTCCTCTCCTCTCCTCTCCTCTCCTCTCCT
>JANPWX010000014.1:1471617-1632500 GCA_024734555.1 Trochalopteron elliotii
CATGGCGGTCAGTGGATTAAATCTCCTCTCCTCTCCTCTCCTCTCCTCTCCTCTCCTCTCCTCTCCTCTCCTCTCCTCTCCTTTTCTGAGTGAGACAGTAAGGTACAAATGGTAAAAAGCATGTACATCACTTTTTGCTGGGTGAAGGAACGAATGCCTTCTTTTAAACTATTTATATAATAGGCCCCAATCCTGTAGGTTTGCAGCCTGTGCTCTGGCTTTCAGTTGTATTTGTTTCCATATCCAAATGCCTCTCAAATTCAGTTCTGCTCTCTGGGCTAAAATGAACACTCATAAGAATACAATAATTAAACACAATTACAAAGATGTGCACATTCCATGCTGAACAACTACAGGCTGCTTTCCAATAACCTTTTTTTTACTTTCCTCATCATCTGTAATTCTCCTGGCTTCTTATTTACATTCCTCAGCTACCAAACCAGTTTTGTGTGACCCCAGGTAATTCTTTGTAATTTTGTTGCTGTTGCAGACTCCCACTACACTTCTCTGATGAGAGAAAAAATACAAACCCAGCAAGGTGAAAAGATTCAATAATCTGCAGGACTCCAGCTCCCACTGGCTTTGCCAGTTTCTAGTCATGGCAGAATTTATAAAATAGCCTAAGAAGCCAAAAAAAAAAGAGGTTTCATGGAATTACTCCCTGCCCATACTGAAGTTTATTATGCATTTGTGGGGGTTAATCTTACGAAATAAAGGCCACATTTGACTTGTCAGCATTAGGAGATGTTGGCTTCTAGACCACCTATGCTTCAAACATCATAGACCTTAATATTTTCTAAAATATTTTTTGAAATATATCTGTGCTCTTTATATAGAAATTCATTGCCAAACCTGAAAGTCAGTTGGACAATACGGGGAGGTTTTTTACAAAAATTATGTTATTTTCATGTCAAATCTTTTAATGTCATCTGGTAGAACAGTTTTCAAAATGAATATATTTTTTGATCTTTTGTTATCTCCTGCTCTATGTAGCTCTTTTTACCCATTGCCAAGTGGCATCAAGTACTAGATCTCTTAGTAGCCATCCAAAGAGAAGACAGATGTTACTAGCACTACATGGTATGTACCAAATGTAAGCATAGAATGGTCTAAACCTTGTCAGTCACTTCAGAAAGCTGAAAAAGCAGTTATGGTGAAAAACTTGTGAAACTGGTGAAAATTCATTGGAAAAAGCAGTTATAGTGAAAAATTTCCACTGCTATTTGTTGAATGAACAGTTTAGTTTGTGGCTAGAAAGAAGCAGTCTTTATAGCTGTACTGGACTTTAGGTCTTCAACTGTTACAGAGTTTGGCTTACTTATCCCAGGTAAGAATGAAGCTCTAAGTCTTGAGGTGAGGGATCTCATGATCTGGGGAATGATTTTATTCTATAATAATTAAAATGTATAATAATTAAAATATAGAATAATATATATTTTAATATATATTCTGTATATAGACTATATTATTCATATCATATATTTAACATAAGGCACTATGAGAAGTAATGTAGTTTTCTTGCGCACCAAAAATGGCCAATGGATAGACAGACTTCTCCAAATAGAAATCCAGGGCATTCTGCTGGGTTTCTGGATTGAAGCATTCTCTCAAGGAGCTCTTTTCCCCTCACTGGTTAGACAGGCTGCTCAGAGAGACAGAACAAACAGCAAAGTAAGGCGCACGAAATTATGTGATGAAACCATCCCCTGCCAGTCCTAATTCTAATGCATCAAGGCTCAGGAGCATATTGCACATCACAGTGGTGTAAGGGAGAAAATAGGAATAAATGCTCACAGGCATCTATGAACTGGTCATCAAAAAAATAAAAAAGGAGGGAGAGAAAAGGGAAGAAAAACACCAATTGTTTCTTCCTTCTATTAATGGGAACTTTGAAATATTTTGTTTGGCAGAGATTCAAAAATATTATTTTTTGGGATGCTCCTCATGGGCTCATTGTCAGCTGTGGTGGGGTTTTGTGCTCTTTTTTGGTTTTCTTTTTGTTTTGGCTTTTTATTCTTTTTAATTATATTTTCATTCTAATTCAACCCCATAAATGCCACTATTTACTAAATCTCAGGACCTCACACTCAGATTTGCTCAAGTGAGGCCCAAAATGGGAAAAGTAAGTACTAACAGATCATGGCTGTAGAGTACAACACTGTTTGGGACAGGCTGTCACCCGCTGATCACTGACTGTTGTCCAAGTCTAGAAGCACAGATGTGCATGACAAACATGGTGAGAGAAATCAGAACCAGAAGAGAAAGGAAAAATGAAACAAACATAAAACACATCAACAATAAAAAGAAGGGAAACATACTACATATCCTCATGGGGAATCAGAAATTCCTGTGCTTCTAAGATTACATTAGATTATTAGTTTTTCTGTTTTCTAGAAGTTTTAATACTCGCCCTTGTCATTTCATGCTGTATAGGACAGTGCATGGCTGCAGAGTTTGAATACTTGTGCCTGACTTCATACTGGAATGTACTGTGACTACTTAAGCCAAGCACCCTGTGCAATGGCAAGAGTTTCTAAAAACTAAATTTAAGATAATACAAATTGCCTCTTGCCATCTATGAGTATGTTGATAGAGACTGTATGCTAACAGGTTGCTAAGATTGCTAATGCATTTTTGGAAAATGAAAATTGATCTGGAGATACAGGAAAAGAAACCAAATCCATTTACCTATAGGCTTCACTTAGTTATGACAAAATATTTAAATCATAATTCTAAAGGGAATTTTCTAGAAAAGCTTCTCAGCAAAAGCAAGAACTGAAATGTTACCTCTGGCTTTGAATCGCTAAGAACTGTGTCTCCTCTCCTCACATCATGTGCATCCAGCATAATCTTTACTGAAACCATCAAGATTTTCTCGGTAGGACTAAGAGTAGCTCTTCAGCTGTTTTTGTAGATACCCAGATGGACCATTATTTCCTTGGTATTCATTTATCATTGATTAGTTTTCCAAAACCTCTGGCTGTGAATGACATCAGTGAAAGTGATCTTTAATATGTGATCTTACACACACTTTCTTTTAATCTAAATATGTAAGTAGTCCTACTGACTGCAGTGAAATTACCCACACAAGATTGTGAGCATATGTATGTCCCTATAATAAGGGACTATGTGGAGGAAATTTAAAAAAAAAATCAAAAAACTTGATGTGAATGAAATAATATCTGAACTTTTATTTCTATCTGGTCAGGACCACTGTAACAAAAAAAAGGACAGAAGTTTTTTTTGTAGAGATTCTTAGCATAAACATAGCAATCCTATAGACGTGCAGCAATAGATAATGTTAGACTTCCAAAAATAAAAATGTCAAAAAAAATTCACTTGGCTAAATTTGCTGTACCACATCTTTTCATCAAGAAGAGACTTTTGCATGCTCTCATAAAAGGTGTTAAGAAGCAGTAAGACCTTAAATCATTATAGACAGTCAATATATTGATAAATACACCCGACTTCACAAAATGTTTATGTTTTTTCCTTTTTTTTTTTTTTTTTTTTTTTTTTTTTTTTTTTTTTTTGGTGGGGATTGTTTTTCCCTCTTCAGTTAAAAAAATCCAAAAGCACAAGTTTCTTGGAACACTCAGCACTGAAAATTACCTCAACTTACTATTAAATGCTGGGAGAACATTTCTTTTACCTTAACGGAAACTGAAGTAGACAATGCCATAGAATTGCAACAGTAAATAGATATTTATACATCATTTGGGGTCAGCTCAGTGTTATGATGTTTCCCAAAATTACAAAGTTGCTCTCAGGCAATAAATCAAAGTACAAAAAATGGAAATTAGTTTTACGTTATACTACGCAAAATATTTTTTGTATCTTCTCAACAAACTCGAGTACTACAATATGGAAATCAAAGTATTTTTTGTTAAGAAAACAAATGCAAATGCCATCATGATTTTTCAAAGGCTTCTAAAAAACTACTACTTCAGCTTTTTTTTCAAACTTTGAATAAAAACAAAAAGATTTAATTCACGGCAGGAATAATAAATTTTGCTAAAAAACTACTAAAAATTGTAACAGATTGATGTGATGGTAGTACGTGGTTACACAGCTAAACAGATAAAAGGTAGTACAGCTAAGTGATAACACTCTTTTGGAATATGAAATCAAGTATTGAATAAGAATCCTACCTCCTCTGTTCAGCCTTCAGTCACCAATTTACAATCTATAAGTTGTTTAAAAGCAGAGCATTCTTGAGAATTTAGAATACTCCACCACTGCAATTATTACAATTTATTTATTTATTTAATTGGAAAAATAAAAATTACAGTTTTGGATGTTAAAGCAATAAATAATGAATAAACAAATAAAATTGTATTGAAATGTACTATCTGAAGACAAATGACTCGGCTGTTATTTATGCCTAATAAATTAGGTAGGAAGAAAATATAAAATAGCCCTAGTTTACAGTTTGGAGAGGTTTGTTTGTTTTTGTTTTGTTTTGTATTTTTTATTTTTAAAACTTAAAATAAGGGTAACATTCTCTATCTTCCAGTTGTTTCTCATGTTCTATTTCATTCCATGTATATTTGTCCATGCATTGACACCCATTTTAGGGCTTTAAAAGTGGGATATCACACTGTAATTTTCTCTTCCAAATAAGAATTAATATGCACTTGTGTTTACAGGGGAATGAACAGGCGCTGCCACTTGCAGTGACAAGGTGTTACTGTCCTGCTGCTCTCTGGTCCCCCTCCAGATTACAATTCTCTGCTAAACCTGCCACATGTCTATCTGCCTGCACTAGTCTTGTTTAAAATATCCATTCTCTAAGCAGTAACTTAGTAAAGACCTGTCTCAGGCACAAAAAATCTCGCTTCAGGGGATAAGTACTCTATCTCAATGCACATGCATAATCTCACAGCATTATAAAATGAAAAAGGAAAGTAGTAGATTTCAGTCTTTCTTCTTTGAAATATGGTATAATGTATAATAGAGTAAATAAACCTTTTGATTATGCTCTATTTTCTGCCAAATTTAATATTTTATAACACTTTATAAATTATTAGTCCAATGTAATGGAGCCTTAAATCCATTATTCTCACATTTCTCTATGCTTTCTGGGCCAACTACCAGAATAAACCTTCTGCTGAATCATTCAAGTGCTGTATAGGCATTATCAGGCATTTTCATGATGGGACTTCAAGTCAGCTAAAGCTTTGAGCTGAAACTTCAAATTTTGTTTTTGAAGTGACTGCTGAAAGAACTGAAACTAATGCCATGTTCACCAGTCCCACTTTCCTGCAGTCTTGCTTTCCAAGCCATTGATTTTCCAGCAGGTTTCATCTGAATCAAATTGTATACAGTTCATTTTGGTTCCTTTACAATATTTCCTCCCTTCATCTCAAGATTTAAGTTTCTGCTCTTTTTGTCTTTCTCTTCCCTGCCAGGCTTGTTTCATGTTTTCTGCCTTATTTAGACAAGGCAAATGGATTGACTTCTGCTCTGCTGCCAGTCTCTGTACTTTAAACAGTTGTAAACTCCATTCAGGATATAGGGTATTATCTAACAAATAAAACAGTTATACCATCCATCACAGTCTAGACTGAAGTAAATCTTACCTTTTTCCTATGTAAATCTGATACAGACAAATTTTCACACAGAAAATTCAGCCTTCTACTCCAAGTCCAATCTCATAAATCTGGTCTACACTTCCATAATCTTAGGGCAAGTTTTCAAAGTCACATCCAGTCCAGTCTCTTAGGAAGTACACTAACTAATCTGAGAAGACAACAAAGCAGGAATAAAACAGAAAATTTGAAATCACTCATTTGTGCAATTATAAGGCCTTCAACACCCAGTGAAATTTATTTGCAAAAGATTATTCTAATGAAAAAAACATTACTAATATTAGCTTGTCTCTTGAAAAGATAACTACCTCCTTACCCCCATTATAATATTTTTCAGAACTTGTCTTATTGCAGTACTTACAACTGCAATTATGCTTTGGTTTTGTACAATTTTTTCACAGTAAGTTTTTTAGCATAAAATTAGACAAAGCAGAAATTTTAAACTAGTTATATTTGAGAAAAAAAAATTGTTGGCCACGCCAGCAGTAAGAGCAAAGGTGGCAGGAATGTAGCTCACTGTTAAGTAATCTATTTAAATTAGTGAGTTCCAGGACATGCTGGAGGAAATTCCTCTTAAACTTAATACTTTGGTTGCAAAATGGAAGTTAAGGACTTGCATCTGTAGTTATATTTTAATTAACTTTTGCATAAAAATATACATGAACAATATTTTAAATTTACAACCACTGTGTATCTCAGTGGCATATTTTGTTCCTCACTGTTAATGAGGAGAGAGAGATGCATTCTATGCAAGGCAGAAAAAATGAAAACACTCTACAACTTAAAATGGCATCAAACTCTTCTTGGCAGAGCTACTGATTCTGAGAACAAAAACACAACAGGATTTCTTCTATTAAATTTAAATTGTGCTCTTCGTTGTAAAGCAAGAAAGATAAGGAAACAGGTTCAAGCATTAAAGGTTTACTGCTTGTAACATACATAGAATACTTTTTTCTCTGTGATAGAAAAAAAGCACCAGTGTATCAGACCACAGTACATCAGACAACGCATGAGTTGGTTGAGACACCGGTGAGTCACAGCACAAGGGTTTTGTTAGAATAGAAACTGCACAACAAAACTGTTCAATTAGTCAAGATGCACACAGAAACCTGCATATTTTTCATAAGAATAAACATTATTAAATCTTCAGTCAAGATAGGCAAATAGTGAAAATGTTTCTGGCAGCATTCAGATGACATTTTAAATGAATACTCTGGTTATGTTACACTGGGGTATTTTTTTCTGTCACCAAGCTTTCTGTCACAAACAGACAATGAAAGTGAAGTTCAAATCACAACAGTTTTTCGTAAGTGAACTGAAGTATTTAGCACATATGAATATTGAGCTAAGATATTTCATAGTTTTTCAAGTGTTGCAGGAAAAGTATGCTGTAGATATTCTCTAAGCAATCAACAGACTCACATCTGTAAATAAGCACAGTAAATGAGCAGTGTAAGAGAGGCACAAGTTTATTTATAAATAGTTTAAATACCACTAAACTGAAAGTACTATCTATAAGCAAATCAAGGAGCCAAAGTAATTATGCAGAATCCCCTTGTAAAGTTGTAAATGTTCAATATGAAGAAGGAAGCAACTGGATATGTAATTCCTGCCATTTTTGCTTATTCCAGAATTCTACAGAAAAATATCAAACTAACTGAGCTATTTTAAAAATTATTTTATACTAGGTTTGCAATAGACTTTCAAAAAGTCAAAAGCTTATTTAAACCAATTTGGATTTTTTCACATTCCATGTTTCATAAATGAGTACCCAGACAATCTGCAATGAAGACTTAACAGAAAAATTTATCTTAGAACTTACTGGTGATCCTTTAAAATAAACAGCTGTATTAATAGTTGCAGCTGAAGAAAACTTTCATAATGGCATTCTCAACTTTATTATGGAAGTGGGTCTCTAGATGGGATAAAACTGATGTGATTCACCCCAGACTGATATAGGGTCATCAACTGCCCCATATGACCTCATTTTTAAATGAAGATCCTCCTGCAGCACCTCATTCCCTAGCATATACATCACTGACCTCTTTGTATATTCCCAAATTCAAGGTTTTGAGTTTTCAGAGTACCATAGCAACAAAGCCTTCCTACCTCCTTCTTCTTACACATCTACTGGGATTTAACCTCTCCCTATCTTTTTTAACCAGTATTACAAAACAAAAATAGAAAAGCTTTTTTCTATTAACAAGGGGATCCATAAAAACACCTGCAATATTTTTCCTGGCTTATTGATGAGATACTTGTTTCTAGAGAAAATTTTGGACATCAGGAAGTATTTTTTTGTGATAAAAGAGCAGTGGAGTGACATTAAACAATGTGAAAGAGAAAGGATGAGCAGAATATCCTCCATGGTAATGTTCAGATTTATTTGAGCAGCAAAATAACTCGGCCTTTACATTTTTATTTGTTGACATGTTGGCCTGTACTAAAAGAATAAATAAGAGAAACCAGAATTAAATTGACATGTACTCTTCATAATTCTGAACCTTTACCTATCTGTCTCTTTCTTTATTTAAGCTGGTTTAAATTTAAAGCATTTGAGGAAGGTATTTTCATCTTTTAAGCATTTGCAGCAAACAGGAAGGAGAAACATAAATCTTTGTATGGTTCTGTGGATACTATCTCAAAAGAATCAATAATGCAGATGTTTTATTTGAAGATTTCTACAAATAAAATCTGCTTTCTGCAATACTGTCTTACCTTGATTATTATGTAAATTACTTTCTTCCACAAATCTGTTTCCTGTCACATTAATGGAACATGATACATGATTTGAAAAACTAATAAGTTAAAACTGTAAAAACCTAGTAGAAATCTCTTTTCTCAGTTCAAAAATCTTCCAGTGCATGTCAGAATTCAAAAAGGAACAAGTAAAAATCTGGACAGTTTGTCTGATGCCTCATGAACAACAGACTGAACAACCTCAGTGTCAAGCCTAACCTGTCTTAACCTTACTTTAAAAACATATAGACAGTGAGATAAATGGACCATAAAAAATGTTTTCTTCGGATTTTTATTTTCTTGAAAATTAGAGTGAAAAATATTTCATTTTGTAGTCCTTCTAATATTGGCCAAATAAACAAGAGGATGAATTTGCAGAATAGGAGCAGAGTTGATCAGTCCTTAATGACATTGACAGCCGTGAAACATTAACCCTACAGGTGAACACTGGAACCCAAGTCCCATATTTCTTAACCAACAGATGAATACATTTCTGGACTGGTCTTTCTCAGTCTTGCTTAGCATTTAAAGGGATATTAAAGACTGGAGGACACATTTCTTTACCTGCCTTAAAATGGTTCTCAAAACTAAGGCAGGGAAACATTCTCTGTGGATCCATGCAAAGGGGAAGAGGTCTGGAAGAATGCAGTGAGACCAAATAAACTTTTTTTTTGAAAGGTGGAAGGCTGAGCTGGGTCACCTCAGTGGTGAATGAATTCCTTTGGAAAGGACCTACTAGTTATATAAAGACCACCTCCCACTGTGGGAATTCAGAGAGGTAAAAATTACCACACCATAATTTCACAATTTCAATGATAGCCACATTCTGGGGCATATATCTTGTGCTTGTGTTCTCCTATACAGTATTTATTACCTACCATCTCTCATTTTCAAAGGGTTACATATTTTAATTCTTTATTAAATGTGGTACAGTCTCTCTTCATATAAAGTTTTAACCAATAAAAATGGTGCCTTTAGGTAAAGAATAATGCAGGTGATGTATTTGCCAATACTGGTTTTAGAAAGAAACATGAATCATATTTGATTTTAAATTTAAAAAAAAAGCTTAAGCAAAACTACAATGATGCTAACCATGTGATTAGCAATGGTGATCTGATAAAGGGTGAGGACTTCTTAATGATTACAAGTTACCAGGACTATGGCTTTACATTCCAGCTTAGATAGCATTTCCAGAAGGGAATGTTGTCTCCTGCCATGCTGGAAATCTCTTCTGTTGGCAGTTTCACAGAGATAAGAGTGACACCTAGTGAATCATTAACACTTCCAACATTTTTTCTGGGGATGCAAATGGTGGGGAAGGAACTCTTATTAATCTCTCAACTATACTTAGATAATCCTGTTAAAGATCTGATGAAATTTCAGCCTTAAATAGTTTAACAGCATTGCATTACAAGGTTAAATATCAAAGAATTATATTAAGTATGATTGATGTGTCTAATTTTTTAATTTTGATAATGCATCTGGTAAAAGGGTCTAATAAATTACAAGGCTTCTCTGACAATATAGAAACTCTTCATTCCTTTCAAATAACATTTTGATATAAAGAAAGTGCAAGACCCAAATTCTTTTCTTTTTCACATCCTTCTCATCTTATTCTACATTTAAATAAAACAAATCCCTTCCTTGGTAAGGCTGACTGAAAAGTGACTGCAGCTCTTCCTCCATTTTAACAGACTCTGTACATTGTTTCATGAGTCTAGAAGTGCTTTAAGGTTTAAATGAACACAAAGTTCCTTTGCTATTAACATAGCAAACAACATCATCAAAATTGTTTGCACTGAAATACATTTAATGTAATTCAGTTTCTTTTGCCTCTTTGGTGTTCAAAGAAAACAAAGAAGCCAAAATCTATACACAGGCCAGAATAGTGTCAGTAGTTTCCATATGTACTGATTTTTAGCACTCAAAGATGGATGGATTTTATTGCAAGAATATATTTTTTTTTCCAAGGCAATAAAGTTGTCTAACAAGTCACAACAGAAAACAGCATAACTTTATTAATTCATGTTATGAGGAAAGTAAATTTTCCAACTTTTTAAATCAAAGGTGCTTTAGTTGTAGTTCTATAAAGACTATTAAAAATAGTACAGTTATCAGAATAAAATACTACAGTCTTCCAGCAGTCTATGTGTTCAGCTTATGATGATGTTGTAATTGCATGTCAAGGCAGTAGATTTCCACAGTGTGCCAGATACCAGCAAGTCAGGACACTACACCTATTGTAAAGTGGAACTTGCAATCAGGAGATAGTTTTGTGACACAAATTAAAATTTATCTATCAGTACAGACTGATTATTATTTATATCAGTTAAAATCTATGATTCAGTTCTATTATTATTCATTATACACTGACTTGGATAACCTTTAAGTGGAATTTTCAAGATGCATTGGGAAAAACATGCTGGTTAGATTTGAATGAACTTTAGTAAAAACAAAGCAGGAAACTTTTTCAGGAAACAATTTTTAGGATGCTGCATGTCCAGCCTAGTTGCATGTCCAGGCAATCTTCGATATCAGTGACATCTCTCCTTTCGCCACTTTTTGAAGACTGTGTATGTGCGGGGTAGGGATAGCAGTGTATCACTGTCTTTTTTCCACCTCAAATACTGATAAATACTGATATACAGAGTTATAAAATGAGAGGTTACAAAACGTCTTACCCTCAAAATAGAGAAGGCTTTTGATTCTGTCCAGCATCAGTGAGGACTTCTTAAAGACAGGACTTTAAAACTGTAGTTAGTTTCCAAAAGACTCTGTATTGTATATCCAGGTTTCCCCAGATTTGGAGCTGGTCTTGAGTCCTTCCATGTGTATGCTGATTTACATAAATGTTATATCATAACATAGCTTCCAGCACATTAAAATACTTACTGCTTACAAAAAAATCCCCGGCCTCACCGAATAAGAAAAAAGAGGTTGACAGTAAACTTATAAATAAGTGTGTTGCTTAAAGATATCACAGTAAAAACACCAGTTCAACTCATGCAGAAATTGAAAAAAACCAAAACAGCCTGATGAAATTTCCCAAGAAGTTCTTAAAGTTGAAACCTTCAGAAACTTGTGAAATGTTATCACACAACTGATACATATTCTTTTCAAAAGAGCAGATACTCGACACCCCAAAAAATACCAAATGCAGCTGTGTTTCAACAGGTAATCACTGACTTTTTAACACTGGTATTCAGCTAATTCTTCACTTTTTGTTTTCATGATGATACATTTAAGTGTCCATGGACTAGATCTCACGAAAATTTTGACATGTATTTTTCAGACTTCACTGTGCCTTGCTTTTGAGAATGTGACCCACAGCAAGACCAACACCCCACACAGTAATTGTTTGTAGACTTATTTGCCTTCAGCCAAGCTCTGAGCACTGCAGAGCATGTAACCTTTGACACAGCACTGTGCAAACCCTGCTAACCAGCTTCTTCAACAGCCCTGCTTCCTGCCTCACCAGCAGAACTGGAACGTTTGCACTTGTCCACAAGGTCTCTCACATGTTGCAGGTCTGGGAAGGGTTTGGACCCTCATGCTGGAATAGTCCCACCCATGGTAGGTAAGATACAATAAAAGCTATGCCTGAAATCCTACACCATTCCAGTACTTGGGTAAGACAGAGGTAGACACTTCCATGCTCTGCAATTCTAGAACCTAAAATCTGTTGTTGAAGGTAGAGGCAACTGTTATGTGAAATACCAAGCAATATTCACTGGTTTATTTTTTAAAAGTTAGTTCTATATTCATAAATTCCATTGCATCTCTTATTCTTTGGACTTCTAGGTATTTTTCCTGCATAAAAGTCTGACAGAAATGGTTCTTCTCTTTGTGATTCTCGTCATCTGAAGTATCTGATTTCTTCTAACAGTTTTGCAAATAGAAATTTGCCTCTTAAAGTATTCTAAATACACATGAGGAAAGATAAATATAATATTTAAATTTTAATTTTGTGTGAGCTTACTATACCTTTCATTAAAGTAGTTTCAACATTTACTTATTCATATTCCCAGAATCCTTATAAGCTAGACAAGTATTATAATCCATTTTATAGATGAAAAGCTTTGCTGCTGTCAAACAAGATAACAATTTACCTAAAAAGTTTTACAGACTTATGAATATAATCTGGACATCTTGCCTTGCAGCCAGGGTTTTCCTAGTGTCAAAAAAAAAAAAAAAAAAAAAAGACATCTAGAAAGAATATATATGAATGCCTGTCAATATTTCCTCAGCTGTATTTCATGTTGCTGAATAACGAAGTAAATCAGAGGATAAAAGTCTTCCTATGAAACTGCAGGGGATGTCCAGATGATCTCTCATTGTTTCTGTCTTCATTTAGAAGAATTAGGAACATATCTGCAGAAATCACCACATCTTGTTGGAGACCTTATGTCCATGCTGTATTTGTTTCAGGATGCTTTGCTTTGAAATGTATCCAGCCTGGTCCCATGCACTGAGTGTTCTCAGCAGCTGGTGTGCTTTAGATGTTATTTGGGAATGCACCTTCTGGCTTGTCTTACCCAAATGAAATTCAGTTTGTCTGATATGAGTCATCCATGCAACAAGAACCAAAGCCCAGCAAATGGGAACAGCCAGGATATTTGCTTTAGTGTGCTCCAGATTCTAGCAAAGATGCTGAAGAGGACGTATCCTTTTTACTGGTTGTGCCAGTTAGGCACTGTATCTACTGTGCTTCATAGCAGCCTGACCTTGGAATGTCAGGAGACTTTAGGAATTCCCTGTCTCCTCTCTATTAGCTACAAGAAAGACAGCTTCTGGATTTTGAGCACCAAATTGTGCGACTCTGCACCCGTGTTTTTGAGTTCTACAGGACCTGCATTTTAATGTCTCCTCTCCACAGCAAAAAGAAGCATCAACTTGGCCTTCAGACTGTATCCAGAAGGAGTTATATAGGCAGTTATCAAATACTGGTTAAAACAACTGTTATAAAAAAATGGAACCAAATCAAGCCAAATATTTAATTAACATCTACTGTATTTGATAAATGTGTTGGATTAAAAGAATTTGCTACCCTAACAACCTCCCCCTCCCAAAAAATGCAATACCACCAAAAATACAAAAAACCCAAACAAACCAAACTAAAACACACCAGAATGAATCAAACAAAAACCCAAACATGCCCTCTGCCCCAAACCACCATTTTAATATCTGGTGATTTGCAGTGCTTGTAAAAAATTAAGAAATTATTGTCATAATTTAAAAAAAAATCAGGACAACTTCATTTTGAAGTTTATTTCTGTTTTAATTTGAATGCATTTTACAATAATTTTTAATTGCTTTGATGTTTTTCTTATCTTGCCATAACTGAAAATAAATACTTGAAATAGATATGTACATATGAATGCATGTCACTGGAAAATCACATCTTTAGTTTTAAATACCATGACATTACAGAAATAGAATACTGCAGTACTATGAATACTACTACAATATCTTTGAAAATATTAACAGAATAGAACTGATTTCTGAAAAATTTAGGTGGCAAGCAGCAGCATTCTTGATTTATATAGATCTTCTTATTTCTCTTAATATCACATCACATTCATGTCTGGATGTTCTATATTTCTACCATGCCTTAGATATGAAATGTACTTTAAAAATTCTAGAAATATAGATTGGGGAAATATTTGCTGATTCTCCTGACTCCATCTGATCAGTCTGAGTCACACTGTGCAATGTGAAATGACTTTTATTATGATAGCCTCTGTTGTCCCAGACATCACAGCAAAAATAATGTAGGAATTCAGGATTCAGGATGTTTCACAGCAAGCCAATCAAAAAGAAAAAAAACCCAAAAACATTTAATCAATAGAAGAAAAATTAAAAAAGACACACCAAAACAACAAACATTAAAAAATAAAATTAAATTAAATAAAAAGGAACCCCACGGTCTTAACACAAGTTATATACAGAAAAAGGAAATATTTCTGTTAGGAAAGAGCAAATGAGAAGTCTATGAAGACAGTGAAACAGTGAAGCACTGTTCAGAGTTGAGTATGCATAGTAACATCCAGTAGGTCTATGCACACACATAAAAGACAAACAAAATACTTCTTCTTTGGTCCAATGAATAAGGGACTAAGGGATCTGTAGATTTTCATGCTGCATGTGGACAGCCTCCTAGGAATGCACATGGGCATGCAATATGAAGGGAGTATAAGGAGCATGAGGTTTCCTCTGGCCATATTTGTTCCTCCAACCAGACTCTCATACCCAGACTGCTATGATGAAGAGAGAAAGTGGGGTATTTTTTTGCCTGGCCTATGCAGGTTGATAAAATCTCTTACATTTCTCTCTCATGTAAGAGAGAATTAGACAGTGGCATATTCATTTAGTACTTTCATTTCTCCTAGAACAAATAAGAGATAAACAACACAAACATTTTCTGTAGCAAAAAGAAAAGACATCTCCCACATTGCATAGACTAATAGTGCTGCTTCATCCCTTTTTAAGAAGGCTAAGAAACCAAGTAAGAACCTAGAATTCAACTCTTGGTACTTTTCCTTTTGCTCATCTGGTATAAAACTGCATAAGGAATAGGATGTTATTTCTCGGGTTTTTGGGTTTTCTTTCTGACCCGAGATTTCAGGCTGGTGCTTCAGCTGGGGTTCAGGTGGTTCTTTTTCTGCTCTCTGTCCCTCTGAAGCCTTTTAGCTCAGTGCGAGAATGAAGAGGAGTCTCAAGGTCTTGTTGTTTCTTGGTTTCTCGCGTGTTTGTTATTTCTTATCTTACAATTTTCTCTGTGCCCGGCCAAGATGTTAACAGCAGCTCAGACCCAGGGCGACTCCCTCCGTGATGGGAGTCGCTGCCTCTTATACAGATAATTACATGTCTATTATTTACAATTCTGTGCCAATGCCTATTATCTATACTAAAAAGGTCATTTCTACTTTGACCCAATCTTCTTACACTACTTTGTGCCCACGTCACATCAGAAGATGGAGGCCAAGGGAGAACAAGAAGAACCCAGGGCACCGCCCTAAAATCCCCATCTTGTTCCCCATTCACCTCCATTCTAAAAATCCCAAAACTACAAAGTTCTCCACCCTGTGATTAGCTACACTACTGTTTTCACACCTTTATGACTTGTAATTGTTCTCTCAATGTTAAAAGCTTTTTCCATGGACTAAAGTCAAAGACTGTCTTCCTGGGCTCTGTGCCAGGCAACCCCCCTGGACAGAGCCCCCTGTCCAGGATTCAAACCCTCTTTCTTGGGTCCCAGGCCTCTCTACTGAGGTCTGTGACCATCCAGGGCAACCAAAGGAATGCCCTGGACTCCGACAGTTATTCTTATCTAGATCTTGGGCAGGGGCTTTTCACTCTATCACCTAATGGCAATGGGCTACCTTCATTAGTTTTGTACTGGGTAATGGAATCCTTGTGAAGCCCTTTAGAAAAAGTAAAGACTAAAGACCATAAGGTGATGGGTGACACAATCCAGTAAAAGAATGATCTAACCAAGCTGAATAGAAAAAATAACAGCAAAGTATGTAGTATAACAAAATAAGTCAATAACCTTAGTGTTGGTCCTACAGTATTAACTCTCAATTATAGAATCTGAGTTAGGTGTCAATTCTGAGAAAGCCTGTGCTATCAGTTTTGACAGGAACTTGTCCAACTCAGTCTCCAGGAATCTTACCTAACTCATGCAAAGAAAGCTCTGCTCTTTGGGGGTAGGCTTGGGAAGCGGTAAAAGAAAATGGATCTATTTTATCACTATTTATATAGCTCTTGAAATTTACTTGGGACTGTACAGTATGCTGTTATGACAGCCTCTGGCCAGGAAATCTTACAGTTAAACAGCATGAGTCTAAAACAATATGTTCAATTATGCAAATAAACACAGAGTGGCTCAAAGGGCCAGATGGTGTGAATCAGCCACGTCTTATACACTTAAGTGGTACTCAGGCAATTTACAGGAGTTAAGAATCCTCCCCAAGATCGGTTCAGATGGCAGGCTTTGCAGAACATCTGCATTTACAGCTGTTTTGTGAGAAAGGGATGAGAAGTCACTGGGAGAATGCTGTCCAGGCACCCAAGGAAGAACAAAAGGAATCATTAAAGGCAGAGGAAACAGAGTTCACATAGTGGAGAGTAGAAGCTCATGTAGTGTGATTAAGCATACACTTACAGTGACACCTAGTAACTTTAGATGAGCTAATTCATCACAGATTTCTTGACAAGTGGTAGTCTATTTCAGAATCTTTTAGAAGAAAAAAAAAATAAATTGTCATATTTCCTACAGCAGATTTTGCTTGGTTTTGTTTCCCTGGAATGTAAACAAACTTTTATCTTCAAATGTTTGACTGTTGACATACTGCAGGGAAAATTAATAATAAAAGGGGCAAGCAACCAGACCTTTTTAAAAATTAAAACCAGCACTTCTTCTTGGACATGCGGATACACTTTCTTTTTCTGTGTGGAGATGCTCCCCACTATGCACTAATGCCAGAAAGAACTCCAGTAGTTCCCATGGGCACCCCCTGGGTGTGGGCCCCTCATTTTCTCACCTGCACTGTTGGACAACTGGCTGGAATGGTGCTCCTCGTGTCTAGAAAGGAGGAAGTCCTGCCTGGCCTATGCAGGTTGAAATAGTGGTGGGACCACTTCTGGCAGCACCAAGGTTTGACCACTGCTGTGGCCACTGCAAGGTCTGTCTCCACTGCTAAAAAAGTGCCAGACTTCCTTTATAGTTCCTTTTCAAGCTGACTTTTTTGTTTCCAGAGGGTCTTGGTAATTCCCTAGTTACTTTTTATCCTGTTTTGTGGTCATCTTGCTCTACAGTGTAACCTGTTTAGGGCAAATGCCCCATCAGACAGTTTTGCATGTTTCATTCATACACACTGATATTCCCTATGCCAACATAATTTTTCCAAGCATAGGCTACACTAGGGCCCTCCCAGACTCTGTCCAGGAAAACATCTTAGGGCAGTTCAAACACCTGAATATAAACTCCTAATGCAAGGCAGGAGCAAAAGGATTCAGCTGAATCTTGAATTTATAGGTAGTTACTGTGGAAACATGAGGAAGATATTTTGCTTTTGCAGTAGTCCAGAAACCTGTGTTCAGCTCTACACTGCATTCCAAATTCAAGAAAAGTGTTGGAAAAAGCACTGGGTGTTTTAATTAATGACAAGAATGACAATTGCATTGAAATGCATTACCTGAAGGTAGAGACATCTGGAAGTGTTTAGGGAAGACTGATCTCAAAGTTTAAAGATGTGTACAGAGTAAAAAGAAAATCTAGGAAACAAAGCCTTCCGTAGCAGGGAGCTGAAGCGAGACAAGTTGAGTTTGGAGAAAAGGCAAATATTTCAGGTGAGTTTCACAATCCTTCCTCTTTAATCGGTGTTTAATTTGACTTTGTCTTTTATAATCCAAATTTAGGCATCAAAGTAAAACAAAACCCTGAGAACTAAAAAAAACACATAAACTCCAGAACACTGTATATAAAATTGTATTCCATGTTTTTTGAAGTCTTGATCATAAAATTTGGTAGTCTATATTTATATACATACATATAGATAGATAGAAAGATATAAAGTTTTCCATGATACAAGTATATGCACATAGTAATTTAAATCACAGAAATAAAATTATTACCTTGTGATATGCAAGTTCAGATGTTACAGTTACAAGAGCTGGATGGAAAATGAAAATAAATTCTGCTGTGATAACATAATATTAAAAAAATCCCATTTAAAAAAAGTTAAACTTTAGTGCTTCCTTTTTCTTATTAAATTTGAAAGCTGTTGTACTCAGCAGCATGTCATTCACACACCTTAGAAAAGGAATTGTTGCTGATTAGGTATATAGCTGGTGAATAGAAGTGTAATTACTTTAGGCCTCCCACAAAAATCCCTATAACTGAAAAAAAATAAGAGTTAAAAGAAGTTCAGAAGAAAATATAAAGAATTGATAAATAATTGGCATATGAGCTGATTCAATTAAAAAGATATTAATATTAAAGAACTGAAGTGCCTAGATTAATGTCACTCAATAGACAGCAAATGGAGGCGGCACTAAATACCTGTAGGTAGCAAAAAAGTAGTGGGAGGGAGAGAAGTGCTTGCTTTTTGTTCTGAAATGAGCTCTCTGAAGAACCTGGCTACAGGCCTGGCTGCTATCAAACCTACATATCTCTTCAAGATCAAGAAAGATTACCCAACTCTCTTTCTGAAAGATTAAAGTTTCAGAGTTGGAGATGTAGGGTTTTTTAAATTTTAAATATTACTTTCATTAGTTACCACTTATTTTTCTCAATTCACTCATGAAATTATCTTCATACATTTTTTTTCAGTTGTGGAGAATTGAGTTCTTTCTAACAGGTGATTGATGTGAACAAGGAATGCTGAGGCTCCCTAAGTAAAGAGCTGCTATGGGAAGTAGGCTGTGAAAGGCAGTAACTGTCCTTTTACTCTGCTGATTAAAGGACATGATTCTACAGAATATAGCCATGGGAATTCCACCTGTTTGAATCAGTAATTGTATGTTTTCTCAGACTCTTCCCCCTTTGGACATTTTCTTACTTTCACAACACAGAAGCTTAATCTTCTCCTCTTCCATTTGACATAAGGAAGGCAAATTGTGAAATATTTGGTATGATTTAATCAGTAATTTCCCAGCCCACTTTGTACTGATGTTAACTAAAAGTCTACCTTTGTCCCTAGCATGAGCAGGGAAGAAGATTAAAATTAATTTTAAAAACCAAACAAGCAATCAAATAAACTTGGAAGTTTGAAATGTGGAGTTGAAAACAGCACTATGACTTAATAATGGCTGTATTCCCTTTTTAGTCAATATTTAGGCCACAATAAAGGGCAATGACAGATACTCAAGTAAGTACTCATAGAATAGCAACTGTGAAGTGGAAGAAACGGCATTGTGACTGAAAGAAAACTTAAGTCCTCTGTGCCAGCCTCATTGTTAGTCAGCATATCTCAGAAGTCATAATACCTAGAGGAGGACCTCTTTGCTAGTATTTTTTTATTATTATTTTCTCAGGAACCTCTCTAGAATTCCAGTCTTTAATGAATATATTCCTGGATAACTCTGATTTTCAGCACATGAGAAGTCTTCTCTGATACATGTAATAATCTCACTGAGTTTTCAGTCTGTGCAACAAAAAGTTCTACAGGGTCATGAAATGATTTTAAAATCAGTCTGTGCAACAAAAAGTTCTACAGGGTCATGAAATGATTTTAAAATCATTTAAAATCATGGAAGCTGGGAGCAGTAACAAACTCCATCAACATTATCAACTCTAAATTCTTACTTTTAAGACTCAATTTTTGTGTGGAAACCCAGTACTTGTTTCAGAACATCACTGTGTATCTTTTTGGTTTTTTTCTTCAAAGAAAATTTACTTTCTCTTTTGTGGGCACAGACTCAAATTTGTTCACAAGTGGGTGTAAAAATAAACCAGGGATCAATTTGAAAATTTATTCTGAAATAAGGATAAAAATTGGGAGGGGGATGTGCAGGAAGATGTAGAAGAGGTACCTTTGGTCATGTGAGGAGAGGTAAAAACCAGAGGTCCTCTGTTCACTTTCCAAGCTTGGCAGGTGGAGCCTAGCTCTCTGTGTCTCGGTCTGTCTGTCTGTCTCTCCTGTAGTGGATGGTGTCTAACAGAGTGCCCAAGCCAGGACATCCTGCTGTCTGTAAGTCCCTGGTTGATCATATTAGTGTAGGCACTCACACTTACCTGCCTGGAAAGGCAAATGCTTGCCCACTTTGACAAAAATACTGCAGCAAATTAAACACACAGGAGAGAAAATTAATGTCCCTCAAGAACAATATTGACACAACAAATACCTATAAGTCGATTTGGAAAGAAGCCAAAGATGAGACAAGCTTTCCAACAACCTTCAGAGGAGTATCCCTGCCCCAGAGTATCCACTCTTTTCAAGGTTTCCATATTTATGGGTGGGATTACATGAAGCCTCTGACAATGGCAAACCAGACAAGATGCTGTCTAGAAGACACTGTGAGTCCCATAGAGAACCCTTCTAGCAAAGGACTTTGATAGTGAATATAATGAGGGACTTGCTAGAATTAATTTTCATTAGACTGTATAATAGAACCAAATTTAAGTTGGGGAAATGAATTTGCTAATTACATTAAAAAAACAACTGGATAAAAAAGTTCTGGGAGTTATCCACTGGATATATCAGAGCTTATAAATGTATTGGATATATTGGAGTAATCCGTTTTTCAAATGGATTTCTGATCAAATAAAATTTCTTCAGTTGGAAAAAGTTGCTCCTTTGAATTTCACATCAATCTCTATTTTTAATATGTGGTTTTTTCTGCTTTGTCTGTCCTTTGTGTCTTGATTACAACACAGTTCGCTAGACCTTGACTAAATGAACTGATAAGCAGTTTCTTTCTCTCTTTTTTTTTGGTATGCATGCCTTCAGATCAAAGGTTAAACTTACTGAAATCTTATTGAGGCATGAGTTGATGGAAGAGAAGGATTAGTTTTTCCATGCAGCCAGGACCTTAAGTCTGACACAGATATGAATCAGCATAATTGTGGAAAAGTAAACTGTATGCAATTTTATTCTGTTAGTTCTTAATAGAAAATTAATGTAAAAAGATTAGATTTAATATAGCATTTTGGTGACTATGACACAAATTATGCATAAATATGGATGTGGGATTCTGTTATGAAAAAGAACGGGTAACATCAGAAAACAGTGATATCATTTTAGGTGCTGCCAGTTAAAAAGAAAATAATAATGTGTTAAATAGGATTTATGAAAATCAGATTATGAGGCTTTCAAGTTAGGCAGTTTTCCAGAGGTGCAAAAAATAATGTCCCTCTTTATATCAAAGTAATCAGCTTTTGCACTTACAGAGAGTCCATTTACTGACTCTTGTAAGAAAGAGTTGTTTTGGTGCGCAACTCAGCTAATTACTTTAAAGGAATAGATTAGCATAAAATAATCATTCTAATGCCTACTAGTTTGCTCGAGCTTTGGTAGACATGCAAACTTTCCATTAACAGAGAGTAAAATATATCATCATATCATTAAAACTTCTTGACATCTCCAAAGCAATGAAACAATGGTAATAATGTAAAACTGTTTGAGGTCCTGATGAAACTTAGGTATAATTTCAAATAGATAGCTAAGAATTGAAGATTATAATCTTTCATAGTCAAAGGTTAGATATAATAAGATATCAACATCTCTGCATATTGGCATGTCAGTGTCTCTGAGCAGAATCCTGATCCCTGAATTAAGTGCCCAGGGCACTTTACACAAAGAGAATCAGGAGAGCTGGATTCTGGAAAATGGTAACCCACAAATCTCATGCACTGAGAGGGAAGCTTCAGAAAGTAAAGCTCTGGGAAATGCCAACTGTAGCTGAAATCTTGTCTTTCACAACGGAGACTGAACTAAAACAAAATGCTAATTCCTGATGGGGATCCTCAGCTTTGCTTTCCCACATCATATTTTCATTCTTTACTCTTCAGGGCAGCCTCTACCAGAAACAGGGGTAGAAAGCAAATGATCAAAATGGATTTTTTCTGATTTCCTTGCAGCAATTTGCAAGTTAGCATACATTCTGAGGCTCTAAACCCAAGGCAGAAGAATAACACACTCCTTCCACCTGACTCAGACACCATCTTGGAGTTAATCAACATCCTGCTGGAGGAGGCCTACAGCAACTAGACCTAAATTGAATGTCAGTGCTGTTTTGTGAGCTGGAGATCCAACTAGATGATTTCTGCAGGTCCTTTTCAACCTAAATTACTTTTTGATTCTCTGACCCTGGGAAAGAACAGCCCATAGACTATCCCTCAAGGTGGGGATCTGTGTAGAAGCTCTGGAATAGCTTATTTCAGTTCTACTCAAAGTGAGTCAAATTAATGTCCTATGTCAATCATTTATACAGAAAAAAAAATAAATTCAGAGGTAGTCTCAGGCTTCTCAAAATGTGGCAGAAGAGAATGGAGGAAGGAAACATCTTAGAAATCAGAGTCTTCATATTTGGGGGTGGAGGAGTGAAGGTAATCACTTTGCTCTTGGAAGGGACTTCTCTCACTTCTCCCAGAGCTGCAGCCAGGGTACATATGCCAACTCGTCCCTCAGTTGTGGTAACAGATTGGTTTTCCAGGACCCCAAATAGCTACTCTTTGCTATGCATAGTTTGTACAGCCATGACCTCCACATTTGCGCAGAGCTGGCCACATGAAAACCAAGTCCACCCCAAAAATCAGCTTAAGATCTCTACCCCTTTATTGACGCTGGATCAAGGTAAAGAAAGTGTGTAAATCCACTCACCAAGATACTGAGGGAAAGGCTGCCTATGGGTCCAGAAACTGAGTTGTCCTACAAATGAAGTTAAATCCAGGAAAGGAGAGAAGTACATTCTCATCCTACTCTGTCATAATATACCTCAATCCAAACTCTGTTAAATGAGACAAAGCAAGACTTCTTCTCCAGGATGGGTTGCGTTGACATCTTCCCTCTGGGCAGTCTAGGCTTGCTCTGAGACTCCTGTCTCAGAATAACTTCTGTGAGGACTGCAACACTATTTTCTCAGGTCTCAGCCCAGTATCTTTGACTGCAGCCTAAATCCTAGGTTCTCTAACCTCGAGCTGCTAGAGTAAGGGATCAAACCCAGTTTTCCACTTCAAATAAAAAAAAATTCATTACTGAGAGCAAGCAATAGGATGTCTACTGTATCCATGAGCTCTATTCTCAATGCAGGGCCTGCACTAAGTACATTTTCTGTGCACTGTTCTGTCTGTTTTTGTCACATGTGGATGAAAATACAGGCACCCATGCAGCATTTGCAAAATCCAGAATATACCTCCAGCATAAAATACCGTGCTCTCTAAAGTGCAATCTTTGGTCCCTCAAGTCATCCTTTTGAAGGGGACACTGATGACCACCTCTGAAGTCTTTAAATAGGCATGGTCAGGTCACAAAAGGGTTCTGTGGTTAAGAGCCCTTTCACAGCTTATCCAAAATCCAGACTGCAAAAGCCAAGGGGAATGTAACATATAATTATTCCAGAAGGACAATAACAATTATGGCATAAAAGCTGTAAATACTCACAGCACCTTTCTTATTCTGCTGTGGTCACCTGCCCTTTCAAGATGAACACAACTCTCAAGTGCAGCTTTTAGTGGCTTACTAAAAATGGAGATTTTTGTGAAGTCTGGGTCACAGGTGTTCTATTAATAACTTAGAGTTTGAACTAGCACTTTCTTTTAATCATTCTAATGACATTTTAAACTATTTGTTCTTTGCAATAGTTTGACAACACTTTCCTGAATGTTTCTGAAAGATTAAGTCCAATAAAATTACATTCAAAGGATTTTTAGCTTTAAATAGCCTTCATAGATTCTTCCTCATTAGTCCCTCCAGATTTGTAATGGTTCGTGACATTAACTTTGCATCCCTTGGGTTTGTTTCTTCTTACGCATTCTAATATTTGCTTAGCTTGTACAAATAACTCTGTTATTTGCCTTGAAAATTCCTCATGCTAAATGAAATTGGCCTGCTGATTCTTTATTTCACATTGAAAATTTTTGAAGAAATTATCATCTGGACTAGCAAAAGTAACAACAAAGTTAAAGTGAAAGTAATCCCAAACCTTTCCAGAAGTTAGGGAGACTTTTCATGTTTTGAGGGGTAATTAATGTACCTTGCAGAGCTTTCTGCTTTTAGGAAAGAGTCACAAACAGACATACAAAGGAAATGATTCTGTCACTGAATTTGATGAGCTTATTAATTCAGAAAAAGTAGAAACATAGGAAAAAGTCTTCTCGTAAGACATGTAGGAAAATCTGCTTGACACAGTTATTTTTGTTTACTTTTTCTAAGCATATAAAATCAGATAATTAGGTACTTCATAGATTCTTGAGCTTGTGAAATTTAGCATGTCTTTATGATAACTTTGCTTACTCTATTCATTTTATTCAGAGTGCATGTGACTCGCAGGCTCTAAGTGCTTTAGAAATGTGTTTCGACTGTGTGTTTGCTGAATGTAAAAGCATATTCTGTAGCAGCAGTTATTCAGAAGACAAATTTTGAAGTTGTATAAACAAAAAGACAAAGGTTCTGAGAACATGATCAGTACATCAGAAGTACTGCTTTTCTTGACTATTTTTTTTCCCTTTCTGTGGTCAATTTTAATTTTAGCTTAATATATATTCTGATGTGGCTTACCTTCTGGACCCTGAGGCCATGACTAGACCTGATTGTCCCTACCCAGGCCTTGCAGTCCCTGCACATTACATCAACTGAGAGACTGTCAGACTGGCACAAAGGAGAAATGTAACCAGCAGCAAAGGTCATGAAAACAGTGCCTTATTGTAAACACTCTTTTTTATCCTTTGCACTTACTGATGATCTTTCATCTTGACTGCTTTCCATCACTTTATATTATCACTAAAATTGACTCTTATAAATGACAGCTAGATAGAAGGAAAAAGTGCAGTGTCATAGATATTACTATAATGAAATAAAAGGTTTTACTAACTAATGACAAGAAAAAAAAATGTTTGTTTGTTTTCTTATTTTACATTTTAATTGATCAAAGTATTTTCTATGGTTCTGCAGACAGGAAAAAAGGGCAGCAAAAACAGATACCAGGAACAGATTTATGTGATGAAATCATTTCTAAAATAGCTGTGGCTGAAATGGAGTAACAACAGTCTGGTTTTCCTGTAAAGAAAATGAAGACAACCCAAAAATGAAAAAAGGGTCTTTGGTGTCTGACAAAGCTTAAGGGCTTTGTTATTTTCTCTTGAGCTTTGCAGCTGCTTTTAATTCTGAAATACTGTTTCTTTTGTGGTGTGGGTTTTTTGGGTTTTTTAATTTTTTTTATTTTTTTAAGATATCTTGCTGCATTATTTTGTCCATCCCACATTGATCAGCCTTTATCGATCATTCAGGAGTCTGTGTTTGGCCCCCTCTCCCACTGGACATGTGAATTTTAAGCTTCTTAAATCTCAATAAACTCCAGTGTATTGAGTCTGTCTTTGGACTTTTAAATATGATGTCTTGAAGGACCTCTGTTTAACATCAGTCTTGAGGACTAGGAATGTCTAATCTGGCTGCCGAGGTCCTAGGACTAATGCCCTATTCCAGACATATACATTGAGGACACACATTTTCCAGTAGTCCAGGCATGTAATTACTATGATTTACAATAAACTCTCCAAGGATACAGAGTAATTGAAGCCCATGAAAGCCAAGGGTCTCAACAATTCTCCTACTGTTTTTATGATTATAGACAGAACAAAAATACAGAGGAGAAAAACTACACACCTTCCTCTTCTTTATATTCTTTACTACTAGAATTGTATGAGGCTTTGTCAAGAGATCTTCTGAGCTGTATGGAATCACTCTTCCTAGCTTTATCTTGTTCTCCCTTTATTTGTCGTTCTTGTTATCAG
The DNA here is from genome assembly GCA_024734555.1 of Trochalopteron elliotii. NCBI lineage: Eukaryota > Metazoa > Chordata > Aves > Passeriformes > Leiothrichidae > Trochalopteron > Trochalopteron elliotii. The sequence continues at coordinate 1,497,403 of JANPWX010000014.1, forward strand.
TGACCTTCTTGTCTCCCTGAAATGTTTTGTGAAACCTCTTTCCTTTCACATCAGTTTTTCAGATGAGTTTGATCAATCCCAACAGCTGATCAAAATGTTTAATTGCTTAATCTTCACTAACTCCTTTTCCACATTGATTGTATAGCCTTTGCAGACCTATTGAAAAATGCATGAATGAATCTCAGCAGTTCACCCATCTGATTCTGATTCATCCACATGAAATAAACATGCTATCCTGTACCACACTCCCAGGTGGAGCATCCTGGGGAAGTAGTTAAACCTTTGAGGACAGATAGAAAACAGATCAAGGTCAGAAAGATAAATGTCAATGTTACACTGAAAGGTTAATTCAAATAAAATTATCACACTTTGCATGAGAAAAATACAATGCTTCCTTTTCTCTCTATGCATTGTAGAAGTGAGCAAAAAAACCCTTCTGCAGTGGTCAAGATTGTTGCTTGTTGGTGGTGATTAATGAAACGTGCTGAAGCTTATTACAATGACAAATATTTAATATACCAAAAGAAAAGTTAACAAACATGTGAAGAAATAGTTTGGAAAGGATCAAGAGAGAAGCATTCTAATTCGGGCTGCTATCACACTTGAATTTACTACTGATCTTGACTGAAATCCTCCAGTACAGTTATACTGAAGCCCAAATCTTTTAATGAATAAATTACCCACTGATTATCAGTTGAGAAAAGTTCATTTCTCCCTAGTGAACAAACCATTGATTTTCTAGTTATGTTTTGGGGTTATGGGGTTTTTTGGGTTTTTTTAAAATATCTTGGCTCTGCAGAAGAAAATAAGAATTTTACTGGTATCTCTACTGCACATTGGGCTTCTCCTCAAAATTTCAGAAATTTATTGAGATAAGAAATAATATTTTGAAAAATGGAGAAAGTAACATTATACAGGGCACCCAGTGGGTCTCAGATAGTTCTCAGCTTGCAAGAGAGGTAAAACATATATTCCTCCTTCTTTGACGTGTAAGAAAGGGTAGTTACACAGAGTATTTTTTCAGGCTTCGTAGTTGCTATAAAGGAGAACTGGGATACACAGTTCCCTAAGGGAAGCAAGCGTTCCTTCCTCTGAGTCACCTAGGGATATGCACAGGGGGCTATGGACCTATGTTGTGATCACAGCACAGGTGAACTCCAGTCTAGGATAAGCTACATCAAGAGAGAGAGGAAAGGTGGGGAAGAAAAGGCAGTTGCTTATGTGTGGTTTTGGTATAGCTTGTCAAAATAAAGCAGTGCTTCTTCTAAAAATCACTTTGAGGGACTCTCCATAGGATTCTGATCTTTACAGTACTCTAACTCTCAATAGTAGTTTAGTGAAAAATATGAAATATTTGGTATGTTCACCTCAGATTTTAATAGCAAAATGTTTTATGCACCACATCAATACACAGAAAACAAAAAAATCTCTTTGAAATCAAGATTGCCCACTACTTTGCATAAAAATTATAGACCTTTGGGTGAATTTCCAAATGAACTTCTAAAAAGTCTGCTTTTTTTTTTCCTTAATCAATCATTAGTGTCTGAAACAATACATTGAAAAATCTCAGAGAAAAGGGAACAGTTAACTTTCACCTGCTGCTTTGGTTCACTTTTTATAATCATATTTAGCCATCACACAGGACTAACTGAGCTATGCCAGTCATAAAAACAATGTAAGAAATAAGCAAAATGACAATGACCCACCTGGAAAAGGTCTTGTTCCTTTAAGGAAAAATAGAGTTTAAGTGTGACTTTAGTTGAGGTTAATTAGAGGTGGCACTCAGTATTTTGAAATGCTAGAGAAGAGCAAAGAAATCTAAAAACTGTCTTTTAACTTTAAAAGCTTTTGCTTTTGGCAGTAGAATCATCTCATGCTTTTAAATAGGAAATTTTTTTACTTTGGCATAGGTTTGACGGTGTATTGCATGACTTTGATTTCAGGCACAGCTACATATAAAGGATAGTGGGGAGCACTAATTTGTTGATGTCTTTGTTTTTCAGAGCACCACAGTTTGATGCAGAAAAGTAATGGAATTAACAGGCCTCTAAATAATATTTTATGACAGAAGCCAATGTCTGGCAACTCAGCAATTTTTTTTAACCTTCCTTATCAAGCAGGAATTCAGGAAAGGATTTCTACTCACAAGTTTTCTGGTTTCCTTTGATGCTCATACTTTTAGCTCTCCAATCTTGTAAAACATGACCAAAAATATAGGAGGAAATATTTTTCATTGATGTTCATAAAACAGTAACTATTAGTGTAGTAGAGCATCTATTCCAGGTTGCCCTGTATTTATTAAAAGTTAAATGCCATAATATTTTTTACCTGAAATGCCTAAGGAGGAACGTAAGAATGTGGATAAAATATAGAGGAGCCATTCACAAGTGACTGGGTGAGGACACTGAGAGGAAACGCTGTGTTGTAGAAAAACATGAAGTGAAAAAATAAAAGGGAACAGAGATCATATTTCTTCAATAGATTTTATTTAAGATATTGTCCTGAAGAACTGTAGATAGCATACAACTGAATGCCAGAAGAAAACACAGCAAATCCTTAAAGAGCATTGGTATCAGTGTGGCAGATTTTCAATACCCTAGATACTGATGCCCTGGAAGTCGAGTTTAGGAGAGTTTTTAATTAGAAGAGCAAAGAGTTCCACAGGTTTACAAATGTGTTCTAATTTTCAGTGAATTTTTTAATGATTGTTTTTAAAAACAAAAAATATTGTTTCAATCTATTAATCCCTAATAAGGCATTAGAAAATGTTCATCAGGGTAATAAGAAAATTATCTTCTTCCCTAAAAAAACCCAAAACATGGTTGTATTTTGAATCTCTAAATCTTAAAAAATTATTTTGCATAGAATCTATATGAGAGGGAAGTCCATCAACCCTTATAATAAGCTAGTGCTGCCACCTATAGCAAAAGAGACTTTGCCTTTTAGCCTACATCAAGCACAGTGCAAATTGAGGTATATTAGAAAGAAAAGAACTTACAGAATTACAATTTGAATACAGAAAATGGCTGACAGTTCACTGAAAATTGTGAATGAAATCTATGCGCAACACACAAGAGCAATTATTTTTATACATTTCTATGTATTGATTAATTTCCTAGTTGACTCCCAAAAGTAATAGTTGGCAAAGTCATATGAATTACATTCCTCAAAACAGTCTTTTTTAATCCTATATATCCCAATCTGATCATGATGATAATGTCAAAAATATCTTTAAAATTGAGCTAAATCTTTTTAAACCACATATTTCAGATTTTTCTCTTGTAAGCTATCTGGACCTGAGTTCAGGAAACTAAAAGCTTTCTGTGTTTCACATATGCTTATTTACAGAAAAGTGACTTCAGTCATGGCCAGTTGTACAAATTGGCTGGCACCAAGCAGCAGTAGTTTTAAAGTGTTTCTTAAGAAAATCATCCTTGTTTTTACATTCGTTCTGTTGAATGTCACCTATCCCTGAAGATCCCAAGTGTCTGAGCTCCAGGTCAGTCACATGGATGATTGCAAGTGAGAAGATGAGGAAATAGCACTTACTACTGAAGAATCATAATAGGGAAGACAGGCTGGAGTTGGAAGGAACCAGTCTCCAATGCAATACGAATATATACATGCTTGATAGGTGAGATGCAAATAGCTAGTCTTGAGTTACATGACATTATTTCACAATTCATAATACTTTTACTAGGGCTTTAGGTTAATTATATAATTTCTGATTTTTATAACAAATAAAAGAAAAATATCTAGAAAAATGCAGGTTATTAATGAATACTCACTAATTACTATATATGTATTTTGTAGGATAAAAATTGCATTAATTCATACAGTTGAAATGGATCACTATATTTTATAGATAACTTATTGTGTATCAAAAGTTAGCAATGTTCCCTGTTCTAATGCTCATGCTTATTTTAAAAATAAGGACTCTTGCAGTCAAAGTAAAGGGAATGATGATTTTTATTAATAGGAGTAACAATAGCAGTACTAGCATGTGATGGATATTAGTTTTTCTTTATATTTACATGAAGAGAAAGACAATCACAGGGACAGATTGTCCAATGTTGAATTTCCACCATTTCATTTTTTAAAAAAGATGCTAAACAAACATCTGCCAATATGATCCAGAAGATCACATGATGTTGAAGTAAGGAATAGACTCAGTAACATTCTATATTCACTGTAGCCTTAGTTTGCGATTCCACAAAATTACCAGCAGCAATATTACCTTGTGCCTTTCTGTTCTGTTTCTTTGCTTTTGCCCTTCCTTTCTTGTTCCCATTCCTTAGACCCAGCTCAGTCTGCACAAGTGTTTGTGTGGTCATACTGTGAACAAACACAAAAAACCTTGAAATAAAAATAAATCTTAATTTTTTTTTTTTTTAAAGCAAGTACACTTTAGACTGCAACTGTTACTGAATATTTTGCCTTTCAAAATCATGACCTTATTTTTCTGTGATTTTCTATAAAAATTTCATGAGAGTACAGACATTGTGAATTTCTATAATGCATTCTGAGCCATCATGTTGTCCTAGCACAAGGTTCACATAGAGCTATTCACACTAAAAACGGCACAGTTGGTAACAACAAAATCCAGCCTATACCCAGCCCATAAACCAGAAACTGTGGCTTACAAACTGTTTGTACAAAAAACATTTATTATATAGTTCTTCTCACAAACTAAAAAGATAAGTAAAATGAGACAACAGGTCTTGTCCAACAAGACCTTTCAGCAGATGTCCAATTTAAAGCATATGAGCAACTCCAGAGTCAAAGCACCTCCTTGTATGCATAAGGATATCTTGTTGAGTCTTCTGCAGTGCTGAGAATGAAGCGAGGGGTGCCATAGAAACCGTAACTCAGCTCTTTCTGAGAAAGGGGGACTTCTCAGCACTTTTCCATGTTTAATGCTGGTCTCTATGTTTATTTTGCAAATAAATTTGCAAGAGATTCACTGAGTTTTTTAATTAGCATATTCATGAGTACTGTTGCCAACAGTCCTGAATCCATAGTGTGGAAACAGCAGGTCATAGTCATTCCATTGACTACATATATTCCTTTCAAAGCACAGTAATTAAGAGGGTTTTGTTCTAAGTAATCAAGATACATCAGCTGACCAGTAACTGCCGTATTAATAGGTTTTTAAGGTTATCACCAGTTATAAGAAGAAATATCACAGTATATTCCTTGGAAATTTGCAAATTCTGGGAAGGCAAAATGCTCAGTGTATCTTTTAACCATGACTGAAAGAGAACCATGCCTGTATATCATTACTATAATTTTGTCTATATTTGTGTGGAAATAGAAAGGATTTTAGCTTGCACACATTCACAACAACATTCTTGTTACTCTTGAAGTCAGTAAAAGATACTTTTACTTTACGCTCTTTTGGTAAAAGAACAGAAGTAAAAAGTTTTTCTTTGATATGTATTGCTGGTGATCGATTGAACCTAAATTATCCCTCTATGAATGGATAGGGATGGAAAACTTCAGTCCACCCATACATAAATGTCTCAGATGGGATGACATCTTCTATTTGTTCCTCCGCAACTACTGCTGAAGAGAACTAGATGACTGTCTAAAAATAGATTACATAATTTTAAGCCTAGGCAAAACACACAGACGTCAAATTTGGCATTACTTTGGTCATTATTTAGCCCTTAAAATTGAATTGTGATACTTGTGCAGAGAAATCCTTTAACCTCTCAAAGACTTTTGTGCAAATGGTAAAGTCCACACAAATCACATTTTTATTTGTGGCATTTTCTTTAATACACTGGAAACAGTATTTTTGTAGGTATTTCATGCATATGGAGGTAGATTTTTGCTTTGATAGGCTATTGAAAAGAAGAAACTCATCTAACTAACAAAAATGTCTTAGTAAATAAGCAATAAGGATGATGAGGTATAGCTTAATCCTCACAAACAAAAAAACTTACAGTTCATCTGTGTGAAATGAGATGCTATTTATCTCTGAACCTCCGAATGTTTTGAAGGCATGAAAGCAACACCACAACTTTTGAGTAAATTAATGGAAGAAAGCTATCATAATGCCTTTTTTTTTGTTTCTTTTTCCACTTCAACCAATGTGTTATTTTCAAGATTTTTCTGTTTCCTCTTACAGCAGTTATTCAGACAATTGCATGAGAAATTGAAAAGGTGTTAATTAGATAACAATGAATTGTGAAGTTCAAATAAGAATGGCATTCTCTTGGAGAGAAAAGGAGGTGGGGGGAAAGGCAGCTACATTTAGCTGCATGTAGCTAAACCTAGACCTGCAGAGATCTGTGTGCCTGCTTACCTACTGATCCGTGGGAGTACTTTGACTGTCCGTGTGAGTTGAGTAAGCATACAAGAAGCTATTCATTGCTTCAGAGCCTTGCAGTGTGCCTTTGTTCAATATTTACAAGTGCTGATCACTCCTCAGAGGACTGGCACCACTCAAGTCTTCCAAATCTATCTCAAATGCCATGTAAAGGTAGGAAGGATTGTATTTGACAAGAGCTGGAATTTAGCTTTTGTCTTCTGCATTAGTATCAGACAATGATTTACTCCACATTTCATGAAACACACGCTGCCATGCCATTTCCATTTCTGCTGGAGCACTATTTTCTTCTAAAGCCCCCTCCCCTAGTTTCTTGTAGCTGATTTCACTGCAGTTTTGAAAATGCACTAGTTACATCTTCTTAAAATGAAGCAGAAACTCAAAATCAGTCAAGCTTAACACTAATTAAGCAAGTGTTGCCCTTCACCATGAAGCCCTTCCAAATGACTTGGAAAAATGCCTGCTTGTATGTATTACCATGGGTCTTGTCTTGCAAAATCTGTGAGTTTTCGTTTAAGGACTGTAACAGTGGTCACCATTAATCCTTTCTCAAAGTATTTTCACTGTGTACCAAGATGTGGGATCTCTGCCTCTCCTAGGCTCTTTTATACTTATCAGGGGTTTGACAGTGTTTATGTGAAGGTGTAACATGGAATGACATCAATTAGTGTGCATTCTAAGACTGGAGACATGAATTGTGATTAATCTGTCAGAGGTTAAGTTTACAAACACAGGTAAATACATTAAACACACTACTAGTAACTGCGTCCCTGTGTGGACTGACTAACAATATGTTTCCATTTCTGATTAGGCCTTAAAAAACAAAAAAAAAAAAAGAAAAAAAAGTTCTGACCTGAGGCATCATCTTTACACTATCTGTAACTTCAGGTATCCAAATGAGGCACTTAAACCTAAAACTTAAGTCCATAGGTCCTTGTCTACCCTAAGAAGATACACATTCAATTTTATATGAGCTGATATTCCCCCTCCATTCACTTTTTAATGGATATGCCAGTATCTTAGGCAGAGCAATTAGATGTGCAAAATTAAATGAGATTAAAAAGATTGCATGTAAATAATTTGATGCAAAGCACTATTAGATATTTTCTCTTCCCTCATCTTTGATACTTCCTGCTCAACTATTTATTTCAAAACGCCAGAAATGTGCTTTAATAATGGATAAGTTAAATCATAACACTGAAATCAATGGGCAAGGAGACTCACTCCTTTTTAAAGCCTTTATTATGATCAGCTCTAGGTAGGGGGCTCAAGGGGCTGCACACACCACCACTGCTCCTAATGGACAATGCAGAGGAGGAGACGATCAGCTCTTTCACACAGCCCAGCTGGGGGGTTCCCTCTCGCAGGAGCCCCTGGAAAGCTTGGGGGAGTCCTGTGTATGGGATACTTCTGAAGTTATGGTGACAAGCTGGAACTCAGGTCTGGTTGGTGTGAGGCTTTCCATGGTCTCGCCGACTTACAGTAGTTATTTTTAGTTCTTGGTTTGTGTTGGCTCGTTTATTTTTAGGGGTTTTAAGTTTTAATTTTGTCCCACAAACACCTGGGGTCTTTTCATCTGCATGTGGGGCGGTGCCAGGTCTTCTCTCCAGCCCTTGCTATGGCCGGTCATGGTTGCTATGGCCGGGGTGGCAGCAAGGACAGGTACAAAGGAAGGTAATTAACATTTGACAGACAAAACATTTAGGGAAGGCATCTTAATTACCATAATAATCAGTCTGGGTTAAACGGCAGAGAAAAGACCCACCATAGGCAAGGCAAAACTGAACTTAGAAATTGTTATTTTGTTTCTTTACAGGTTTGGGCTAAAGTATAGGAAAAAACTACTATAAGCAAGGCAAACAGTATTTAAGTGAATTCAGAAATTGGCATTTCGTTTTTTACAAGACTGACAGTAGAGTTATCACACTAAGAAAAAGCAACACTCAAGTTTTATGAAATTTATTCCATGTGGTTGAGTAAATGTCTTTGAATCTTCTCTATCAATCAAACAATATTTTTGTTTGAGCAATATTTTTCTTATGTAAAAGGAAATATAGGATGCTGTCATGGTTTAGTGTCTTAAAAACTCTTTTCTGCAAACTTGGCTTTACACTTTTGTATCAAAACAGAGTAAAAACAAAATATAAATCCCAGTACTTTTAGCAGACCTATCTTAATATCACAAAATCACCATGTAAATCATTTGTCAGGACAGATCTGAGAAAGCAGGAGATCAGAAATACACAAAGGATTTTGCAACATGCAGCATCACCTACCTCACATGCTTGTGCGAATTCCCTGTGTAACAAGATTTACTACTTCTCTTCTTATTAAGGTCTATAAATTCATGAAAAAATATTTTTTTTTAAATTGTGGAAGAAAATACCACAATTTTTTTCTCATTTATAAGTAGGGAGAATGCTTTTCAAAATGTTCTGTTTGTCATGTTGAGATTTTTAAGATTCTGTGCATTTGCTATGTGTGCAATATCTTTTTTTTGTGGGTGTGTGCATCATACCTCTTTAATTAATTTCCACATATTAGCTTGTGAATGCAAGCATCAGTTTCAAATCTGTTGCCTAGTTCAAATGTGGATTAGCACTCACTCTATTAGTTAGTTTATATGAGCAAATATATGTTAATACATGAGAATTGCATATCAAGCACTTATATGCTGCATATATGAAGCATACATTTTAAGGATACATTATTTAAGTTAATTTATCTCCACAAAACAGCAAAATAAAATTATTAAGACATACAACTACTATCCAGACCTATCCATACTCCATCTTGCAAAAAAATTGTTTTTGTGGTATTTAACATAACTTGCATATAATTTAGTCAAGATGAGAACTCAGAAGTAGCTGAGAAAGTTAAGAAAGGCTATACGCAAGCTTGAAAACTGAAACAAAAAGCATACAGACTTTCCAGTCAGAGCACTATTGAAAACAACAAAAAATATCCATGATAGTTGATATATGGTAGCTAACAAGCTCTATTCTAAAAGCACAAATGAAAGAATATCAAAATGAAAGGCAATCAATCATCCACTCTCCTTCACCAGTCTTCTCTGCTCTGCTCTTGTGAGGCTCCACTTGGGGTGCTGCATCCAGCTCTGGGGTCCTGAGCACAGGAAAGACATGGACCTGTTGGAGCAGGGCCAGAGGAGAGCTACAAAAACGGTCAGAGTGATGGAACACCTCTTATGAAGAAAGGCTGAGAGAGTTGGGGTTGCAGATCCTGTAGAAGAGAAGGCCCTAGGGGAGATGTTTTGCAGTTTTTCAATGCTTAAGGGGTCTTGAAAGAAAAATGGGGGCAGGCTTTTTTAGCAATAGGACAAGGGGTAATGGCTTTGAACTAAAAGAGGGTCAATTCAAATTAGATATGAGGAAGAAAGTTCTTACAATGAAGACCATGAAACACTGGAGTAAGATAATCTGAGAGGTGGTAGATGTCCCATCCTTGGAAAAATTCTGAGCCACCTGGCCTAGCTGAAAGTGTCCCAGCTCATTGCCAGAGGGATTGAGCTAATGACCTTAAAAAATCTTTTCCCACTCAAACTATACTGTGATTCTATAATTCTATGATCCAACATCCAGCAAATGCAATGACTTTTAAATACAGCAATACATTCTTGTTTAAGTATCATCGGTACTCTCGTGTGAGTTTAAATCAAAATAGAATGTTAATTTCCAAAATAATTTACGTAAACAATGGTTCATTGTCAGGGTAAAGGTATGTATTCACTAAAGCATATATTAAATACCTCTGGGAATACTGGTCCTATTATTTATCTCAACTTCAAAATACAACTCAAGCATTCATGTGGTCATTTGTACTTAGTTTCTTATTTTTACATGTTTTAAGCTAGGTTAACATATTTTCAATGTGTCAGCTTCAGAAAAGAATGAGTTTTACAGCTGATGCATTGGTCTCTTCTCTGTCAAGCAGGTGTCAATTCTATAAGCCTATCCTAATCCTCTAGTCAGACAAGGAATTATTTTTTTTTAAATCAGTTTTAGCTTAAGTCTAAAAGTCTCAGAGTTATGTTTCTGAAGTATTTCAGAAAAGGTATGAAATATATTACAGTTTCCCACAGGTGAGGAGACATAGGAAGAATGTTTACTAAACGAGAGCCCAGCAGAATACTGTGAAACATCCTAAAACACATTTTCAGCTGGTGTAAACTTTTGCAACTGATGTATTATAAAATATTTTATATATATATATATATATATATATATATAAAACTTTTTTCTTGTTTACAAAAAGCCCCATATTATAGTACGTTATAGAACAGTGCATAAGTGAGTGGTATTGCCCTTGGATGTGTCTTCAGCAACTTGTGCATATCTGAGATATTACCATAAGCACATCACAAATTGGCTCAAAATTCTTAGGCACGTTTTCCTTTTTTTCCTTAACTTAACTGATTAACTTATGGAAAAGAATTAATGGTCATTCCCAATAGAAGAATAAGTGAAAGACAGAATTGCTGTGGGGATTCCTGTCAACCTTGCATGAAGACTCCTAACTGTAAGACAGTCAATGTGAAGGTTTGAAATGTGGGGATTGACCTGAAAAAAAACCCACTCTACTTCAGAAATGTAACCAGAAGCACTGAGGGTTAAAATTATGGTCAGGAGTTCCCCAAATGAGATCTTGCCAAAGACCTCTATATTCTTTTGTTGGTCAATGGATCTATGTATCAGCGATGAAATAATTCTTTTGAAAGAATAAAAAAAGAGTTAATCCAGTAGCAGCAAACATTACTGAAAATAGCACATATGGAGTTGTTCTAGGTCTAAGCTCAGAAGCCACAATCTTAGGAAACAGGCAATTCACATGAAGTTATTTTTTTATTACTTGGCTTAGCCCCTGAAGTGCCGCTAACTAGCAAGTAGTATTTAAAGCAATTTGATCTAAAGCTGTGTTTTCCTCCTGCAGATGTTTTTAGAACATTTCAGTGAAGCTGAGGAAGTTGACAGTGGTCACAATTTTTAGCTTGAGAAAAGGGAGAGCAAAAAAAATTTTTTTTCAGTGAGACTTCTTACTCTACCTCTGCCTTACTGCTGTGAAGTATATTTGCCTTTTAGTACAGCACTGTTCTTACCCCATCTGTATCCCTCAGCTCTTTCAGAATACAATGCCTCCTTCATCTTCTTTCAGCAATGAGGGATGAAGGCACCCCTTACTTCCATTCAGTTTGTCAAGGTTTAAACGACTACGCAAGTCAAAATATCAGAAAAACAGTCCAAACATATTATCCTCTTTTGGAGAAAGTGAAAGCCTCCTGAAAACAATTTGTTTAAAGGGCTTTTCCCATCAAAGCACTGCATTTTCATTGATATGAGTTCCTTTGTTATGGACTTTGATAAGAGAAATGTTAAAAGCTTGAAAATTTTGTTAAAATAAAAAAATTTGATGGTCTAATGACCTAGAGGTCCCAGAAAATTGCATCCTGATTTTTTTTCCACTATGAAAGGAAATTACAATTAACTTCTAATCTGCAACTGAGTGAAATGGCTACATTTTGTACAGCTAACAAGTATGGAAGAAAAATTGCAAGTGCAATTTGTTCAATATCTGAAAAAATGAGGCTACATGTCAATGCTGTATTATGTCAATGTGATACTGTAATGCATACATGTGGGGGTTAAAAAAAGCTTCATCTACATTACTGAAAATCCAAAATAAAAGTTTATGCATGTTGGGGAATCTCAGAGTTTGCACTAGACGCAGACAGAAGAGATCATCACTTAAAAAGAAAAGATGTTTCAGATACCAAGAGGAGAATGGAGGAAAACGCTTAACAATGGATGAAGGCACAAAGCTGCAAAAAATAACTACAAAAATAGACTGTGTTAACTGGAAGCAGAGATTTAGATAAGGATAGCACCATGAATTCACTTATGAGCTGAGAATCAGTTATTTGAACTGCATATGGAATGAAGGAAAAAGATGAAAAAGAGCCCAGGAGAGTGGAATGGAATTGTAATGGTAAGTATAAAAAGAAAGTGTAGATTCTGAGAGAACAGAAGGAAAAGTAAAAATGTATGCAGAGAGCCTAAATGTGATGAAAATAAGGCAGAGGAGATAAGGAAGATTTTTTTTGCTATTATAAATTTTGACTGACACTGTCTGATAAACATATATTTCGTGAGGAACAATTATTTTAGAAGACAAAGCTGAATTTAAAAAAATAACTTGTAGAGGTTTCTTACTGTCTTCTTGTTTTGTTTTAAACACAGATGGAAATTAAGCATCATGCGCATTCAACCCTCCCCTCTCATTCCCCCATCCCAAGTGGAGTGGGGAGACAGATCAAAGCAAAATTTGTGTGTTGAGATAAGAACAGTTTAATAATTGAAAATAAAGCAAAATACAAAAATAATGGTAAAAATCAGTAATTACAATAAAAAGGAAATGAACAAGTGATGCACAATGCCAGGCCCCCATTCCTGAACCCATATTGACCACACTTCCAGCTAATTCCTCCCTGTTCATGACGTTCTATGGTGTGGAGCATCCTTTTGCCCAGCTATGTTCCCTCTCAGTTTCTTTTGTTTACCTCCTCATTAGCAGAGCATGAGAAAAGGAAAAAAGTCCTTGACTTAAGATAAACAAGTCTTAGCAAAAAAAAAAAAAAATCAATGTGTTATCAACACCATTCTCATTCTGAATACAAAACACAGCACTGTAACAGCTACTGAGAAGAAATCAACTCTACCCTAGCTGTAAACAGGACACTTGTTTTTGGGAGGAAAAAAGTTAAAATCACTTCAATAAAGAAGGTTGATTTTATTTTAGAAAGCCCAGAAATAACTACTTGATGAGTGGTTATGACTAGATCCTCTGCCATGACAAGGACATATGCAACACTGCATTCTGTGAAACAACTCCAGAACAACCAACTAACAAAACATACCACAGACTGTTTAGAATATCCTGTAGGAATCACTGGAAATATGTTTCAGTCAAATCATGAAACCAATCTTTTGTGGACTAGAACATTTGAGACACTGGGACAAAGCCCATACTTATCCCTTGTAAGACAAAATATTTTCTACTACAAGAAACACTGAATTTTAGTGATTTCCAGTGGGAAAGCTAACCATTGCTAAAAAAAGGAAGAGATAGAGCTGGGAATTTTCTTTGTTAACCTAGGAGAGAAGAGTGACAGAAACTGCTTTAAAATATTTTCTTAATATGGAGAAGAAAGAGAACAAGCAATGTCGCAGTTTAAGAAGGAATGAAATGCTTCCTTGTCCTATGAACAGTGATCAAATCCTAAACTTACAGGAATGAGGTTGGGATGTTTCATTAAAGGTATTCCTTCCCTCATATTTAACTTCTGGTGAGAAATTCCTTGCTAAATATCTCATTTGGACATATTGTCCCCAAATGGTTTAACCTGGATCCCACAGGTAGCTGAAAACTAATCCCATTTGTACAAACACAGAATATATGTCAAGCCTGAAGCTCTGACCTCAGACAGCAAAGCAGGAAGCCTGGTGTGACAGACATGATAACAGTACTCCCCAATTATCCAAAACATAGCTCTTTGCTGTGCATTGTGCAACCTCGTGCTCAGATGACCTTTCCACCCAGGTCCACCTTTCTATCCAGACCATGAGAACCAGTGTCTTTGGTGTATATATGCACAGCTCTCTGCACTCTTTGCTAGGGAATGAGGCATCCAGAGGAGCACTTGTGTGTCAGACATTGCCTCCTCCTTCCCTGGTGAAGGCTGTGAACAAGCTGAGCATCCAGAGATGCACACAGTGGAATGGGAGTGTGATAACATGGAAACTCTTTTTGAACTATAGAAAGTTGAGTGATAACATTAGTAATAAATCTTGGTATCATCTGTTTAACTCCCTTCTCCCAAAGGATCTGTGTGTCCTCATACCTTCCTGAATCCTCTAATGTTTTCTGGCTTCACCCACTGACTCCCTAGTGACATGCAATCCCCAGCCCACTGCTGCTCAAATTCCATCTTCCCTGACATTGTATCCTTGTCAGTTTCAGTTACACCAGATTTCTTGTTTCCTGTTTTGCTAGGAGATGACAGGAGTCAAGAGGAAGGGAAGGAGGCAGGGCAGAAAGTGGCTTTATAAGTAGTTGCCTTAGCTCAGGGCAGTGAAACAGTAAGGGCAGGAGGGACAGGGACAAAAGATTCCTGATCAGGGCCTGCATGAAGGATACTACCACTGTGAAAGTCTCCTTCACCTTCCTGCAGTGAGCCAGGAGCTGCAGTTCTGTTCTCTTTCCATCTGCTCCTCAAGGGCCTTCTCCTCCATGGTTAGGCATTTGGTAGAAATGGTTTATTAGTGAGTGAATATGCTCTTTTTGTTTTCTAATGGACTTTCGACATCCCAAGACCTACAGTCCCTGCCCCATTGGGTCCTGACAGCCAGATCTTTTGTCTCTCCAAGTAACACCATCTCTGTTCATTCAAGGCACACCAACCCTACTCCTTATGTCCTTGTGTCCTTATCCCTTGTGCATTCCTTCCAACTTACTACCAGTCAGTGCTTTTATCTGATACTCCCATATCTGTAATGTTATCCTGTAATAGGATATCAAATCTATTTTTCTTCTCATGCTGTCCAAAAAAGATTTGAACTAATTCGTAACACTGATCTCTCAGAATTATTCATTTGATTTTATAGCAAACCTGAATGCTGCAAACACATTCACTGAATTACATTTTGGTGATGCTGGTGAAAACTTTGTCCCATTTGTAAACCACTGATGGAAAATGCCTGTTAGTATTTAGATGTCTCTAACTCCTCACACTTAAAACACTCATGATAGATCATCAGCTAGTATTTTTATTTCTCAGTACTTTTTGCTTGTGCAGTAGACATTGGTCGTACTTTTCCCATTATTGTTATTATGACTATTAAAGCAAGCTTCTGCTACAGGAATTCTGTGATCAAAAAGTCTCTACAAGAATATCTAATGAATTCAGCTGATGACTGAGAGTGTGTAAACTATAGATGTGTCAAAGGAAGGCAACAGTTCTTGACTTGCCTGATTCATTCTGTGACAGATGTTACACTCAAGGAGCAGGGGAATGTTAGAAATAAGCATTTATTTATTCATTCCACAGTCTCCTGCAGAAAAAACTACAGTAGTGACAGTGCTCACCCACACTGAACAGCTTAGAAATGCCAATTTATGATTAAAAAGAAAGCTGATTGTTCTGTTAACATGGAAACCTTTCAGAGCACAATAAAGGAAAAAATAAACTACTTTCAGGGCCTTACTGGATACACAGTATGACATGTACCAGAGCACATTACTGCAACTTTTATTTATTCCAACGTGCAGGTAGGGATGGCAGACATTTTTCATGCAAGCCTAGAACTCAGGCTGGTCCTTTCAGGGAGTTGATTGGTGGCCAGTATATGAGATTTCTCTATAAATAACTCTAGGCATTTCTTGGCAAAGAGGTGGATTTCATCCTGAATGTAGATGTTACTTCTAGGTGAATGACACTCCCAGCTCTCCAGTCTCTTCCTGGAATATACGCTGCCACAGGTGGGTGCCACTAAAAAAATCACATCAGTGCAAGGTCAACTATAATTCTCTCACTCTCCTCAGTATTGAAAGAGCCAGCAAAAGAAAGTCACATGTCCTTTAGCATTCTGTAGCTTTGTATATTTTGGGATACCAAAGTCCCACTTCCACTCTGATTCTGTAAAATTTGTGATCTTTGCCGGGAGGTGGTGGCGGGAAGTGGGTGATAGAGAAGGGTGCATTTGAAAGAAAGACTTACCACTGTGTTCAGTCTTTTTTTTTTTTTTCCCTAACTTTTTTTTTAAAGAGATGAACAAATTTTAGCAGAGAGAAAGATCTTAAAATCTTAGAACTTGCAGGAGCCTTACCCTTTGCTAGCCCATCTTGCCTTCAGCCTCATTTGAAGCTCTGGAAACTGCTGGTGATGGCATGACACATGAGCTGTGAGTGTCCATGTGGTCTTCACTTTAGCTTTGAGCCATGGACAGACAGTGTTATTCAATCTGCTGCTTCCAACAGTTGTGTGAAATCTGTCATTATTGATCTGTTTAGACCATTATACTACCTAGAAGCCGTGCTGACAGTTGTTAATGACAGCTCACTGCAATCTTCTCCTTTACTCTTCCTTTCCATTTCTTCTGACTTCGTTCTCCAGCTATGAATGTGGAGTGGTTCCCTTTTGCGTATATTCCCAAAGGATAATCTTGTAGGGAAATGTGCATATACAATGGCTGTCTCCTGTTGGCTATGCAGCTTTATTCTTCAATGACAATCTGTTACTTGCTTTGTTGCTTTATGTATTCATTAGTCCACCATTTGTTCTGTAGTTTTATATATTCATTAAAGGCCTGTGAAACATGCTATCAAAATGTCAAGCACCTTGCAGCTCTGATTCATGTCTGCTCAGTATTCAGGTATTAGTTCCAGCAAACCTTCTCTGAACTTTTAATTGCAGCTGGTACAAACTTTGTGCTCTCCCTGCCTGTCTGCAAACATCTTTTGGTACTCCTCTGTGATGCATTTGAAAGCTGAATCTTGTCTTTCTATAGAAAATCAACACTCTTCTTTCCATTTCTCTGCCTGGATGAAAGTGCTGTCAGTGCCTCAGAGGATCAATTAGAAACTATTTCACTTGTGTGACTATAGAAAGACAATCTGAGCCCTTTCTCCGATGGGAAAAAAAAAATAAAATCAAAAGACTAATTTATGTCAGTCCTTCTTTCTGAATTAAGCAGAGCTTTGAATTAGTGGAGTTCTATTTTCATTCTCTCAGAAAGCCCACATGTAGACAGTGCAGTATGACAGCAAGGCCACAAATGGTCCATTCCTTAGATCACCTCTCCTAACAATGTCCCACAACTGGTTCGCAACAGTAGCTCTAAACCATGTCTGACCACAGTGCACAAGCAACAAAATATCACTGACTACATGTGACTGTGTGACATACCAGCATTGGTGTACGAGTGCAAAATTCTGTGTGCCTCATACCTTAGCCTGGCTTTTCTTTATCCTTTTGACCTAGGTGTATCCAATCATCTATATCCAAAGACAGTAAGGTCCTGTTCACCAAATGTTAGCATTTCTGAATGATTTTTGAACAATACATCTTAAGGAATGAACAAGACATCTGTGGGAATGCCTGTTAACTGGAAATTAGGAAACCACAGCCACTCACGAGGCACACATGGAACTTGTGATAGAGTATAAACATCCCTGAGTTATGCAGCCACCCAGAAAGTATAAATGAAGGGTTTAATTAACCTCTGCTGTGAGCAGATTATTAGAAATAGCTGTTCAGAAACTCTATTCCAGGTAAAAAAAGAAACCACTGATTCCTCAGAAGAGATTTCTGTGATACACGTTAAGGAAAGCTTTGGAAACAGAGACCGTCAGTCATGGAAAGTAGAAAACAAACCAAGGAAAGCAAAACTTCTTCATATTTAACACAGGGTTTCCACAATAAGATCAGTAGCAGAAAGTGCAGTAGAGGACATTACAGACTTTTATAAAAGATGTGGTCTCCTTGTAGAGCAGAATCTCAGAACTCTATAACTGCTTATCATGTATATTGATACTATATATTCTTGAGTTACAATGAATTAGCAGAGATTTTGGTGGGCAGGATGCCTGCTCTGTCAGAACTGTCTTGTGTGGATATTAGCTGTGCCTGGTGGTCAAGTCTCTTGTGTCATAACAAGATTTCCTGCTATGGAGCTACCGTCTTTCAGCACAGCAGCACTCATTTTCCTCCATGATTTCTAGAATAGTTTAAAATACTGATAAACTGAAGTATTTGTATGTTGGTTGAAAGGAAACTAGGACTGTGGGAAATGAAGATCCACAAGGAACACCTCTAATGCAGGAGCGATAATGAAACTACATAGGGCTCTCCAAGCTGGAACAAAAATAGAGCAGCTTGAGTCCTTACCATCAGGAGGAGAGAGAAGAAAACAGACCAAAAGGAGTGTTCATCAAGTTATTGTCCAGTTCTGCTTTGAGCAGTGATGAATTTATTTATTCTAATAAATAAATTACTGTAAAATAACACATAGAACTGCTCCTATACCAAAAAATATTTTTTGAAAAGGTAAGAGATTTCCCACTTCATAACAATACTGAGTCAGCCCCTTTTAAGTTCTCAAATGCAGTGGGAATACAGAAACTGAAAGTCTAATTACATAGCTTTTCTTCCTATGAATCTGCCTTTCTTTCTGTTAGTATGCAAAAGGAAATTTAAATCTAAGTCTAAGGATCATCAGACCTAGTAGCCAAGACTGCTATTTTGAAAAGGTTATCTTCTTACATGCAAAGCATTTAGAGTGAAATCCAAGCCTTGGCAAGTCTCCTATTGATCTCATTTATTTCAGATGTATATACTGATCAGGAAAACCACTTTTCAGTGAGGAAGGAATTGAACTAGAAATGTAGCTTTATGAATAAAAGTCTTACATGTTATTGCTATAAGATTTTCCTTTCCCATTCCAGGATTTAGACAGTTTTTTGTTTTTTTTTAATTCTCCGAAAAGTTGTATTTGGTTCACCTATGTCACTTTATGGCACTTTCTTCAAAGCTAGTTTCTATATTGGAAAAAAATCTTATGCAGGTATTTTATATTTTAACCTGAATAACTCAGTTCTTTTGATTTATCTTTTCATTGCTTCCAGGTACCTGACCCGTTCCAATTAATTACTACAGGTGATTAAAAAAATCATCTTATTAGCTAGAAGCTAAAGCTAGCATGATACCCTCCTTTAGGATACTACAAGAAAATCATGCAGAAATTAAAAGCTTTAGAGGAGTTTCTAACATGCACAAATTATTGGAAAGATGAGATTAACTCCCAGATCTACAAAATCTCTTTTATAGCTGAACTTTATAGTGTCTGAAGATCAGGATCTCCAAGAGAGTAGAACAGAATCTGGACAGGAGATGTGCTACCATACTTCATAGTTATCAACAAAAAAGCCTAGAATAAAAAATCCTACTTCTAAAAGTAGAAAATTAGACAAGTTAGAGTACTTTTGAACAACCATGTACCACCTAAGTGTACTGAAATGTCCATGTGTTATTTTATCTATTTCTAGAAAAAATTAAAAGTCTAAGTTCTCATTTGTTCTCATTTGTTCTCATTTGTATGTGATATTTCTACAAAACACATTTTCTAATTCCACAGTAAATTTGTCAGGCACTAAAGTTTAATTCTTTACATATCTCCATTCAGTTTGGGGAATGGTTTGGAAAAGAAGATAATCATATCATCTCCATCAGACAGGGTGAAAAGTATAAGGTCTATGTCAGGCATAATGTTGCCTTCTCAAATGGTGAACATCCCTCTATTTCAGGATCAGCTAAAAAAAGAATTGGATGATGGAAAAATTTGGAAATGTTGTAACGTTGTTGTTGTTATTTTTGGAAAGAGTCTCCAGTCTTTGAAAAGATTTTTTTCATGTACAATTGAAAATGTGAGTGAAAGGGTTAAAAAAGTTTTTGAAAGTGTCAAACACTTTGGATGCTAAGAGAAATCATTTTTGTTTGACTACACAATATTTAAAAAAAAACATTTTCACCAACTAGAAGTATCAACTATCCTCAAAGCCTTTTATGCAGAAAAAAAAAAAAAAAGTATGGGTTAGAAAGTCAGGGTAATGCCCATAAATTGGGAGTCTGAGTTGGAATTTGAGTCTGTCAAAGAGGTTTCTCGGTGCTGCTGGAGAATTGGTGCCTGTTTACTGGAAGTACATGCTTGTTTAAAAATAGAAAACAAGGGGATCATAAAGGAAATGTTTTTCAAAGTTCCTAGGCAATTCATTTTCTCTCTCTATATCTAAGCTGAAAGTGTTTGGTTTATGGGAAATACATATATTAAGGAAAGTATCAGTTCTGTTTTAACTTAATTTCCATTCTGTAATCATGATACATATCAAGGCATCAACAAGCATTCCTTAAAAGAGCAAGGATCAAATTTATTATCCTCTGAAGAAAATTGCTTGACATTTATGACATTTAAACCCCATTCTTAAATGTATTCAGGGAATATGGAGAGGTATGACAGCTCTCAGTCAAGCAACGTAAGATATCACAGTCTGTAAAGGATGGGGCAGGGATGCTCTATAGGTCACAAAATGTGTCTTAAACTCCTGACAGTCACATTTTGCGCTGGTGAAAACTGATGAACTCTTCTGTTTTTCTTTCTTTTTAATCATTAATAGCACAGAACACAACCACCTAAGGGAATTCCTCTTTTGTATGGACTGAGGACAATCCTGTTTTCCATTTTTCACAGACCTTCTGGAGCAATCTGTAATAAAATAAATCAGAATTTAGATTTTGTATCTGTAGGCTTGGGGCTGCAGTTGCTACAGTCGTACTTCACCCCAACAGTGCAATATTAAAATTTATTTCATTTTTAGCAGTTTTCTGAAAAGCCTAATCTTCTAACTACCGTAGGAGTATGTGCCAGGTGTGCTAGAGCAGTGAATTCCAGCTTGTGTGCAGAGACAGTGAAGGAGGCAGCTTTGTAACTGAGGGCTGGAAAAGATTACACTGGTGATGCAATCTTGAAAATGGTACATGGAAATTTTCAATGCTGTTGACTAAGTGCACAGGCTACGATTCCTACACACCTTAGATAAATACCTCTCTTTCTTGACAGGCTTAAAAGCTCAATCAATTGCTCTGAACTCTAAAAAAGAAACATCAGAGACTCGTGTAAATGCTTTTACTATTTACAATCATAGATTTAATTACATTACATTTAATTACAGTGAAGTACTGTCTTCTCTTCATCTGTCTCCTGTCAGTCTTAAAACCATTTCACTGACATGCCTGGAAAATAAACTCATTTTAAGAAAACTCTTCATATCAAAGCCAAATGGAATTGATTCTAAAGAAAAATGAATGCCATTAAAATAGTCAATTGTACTTCTAGGTTTAATAGCATACACAATATTTATCAAATTAAACCTTGTCAATAGTAATTTTTTTGTTTGGTAATAAAAGCAGTATGCTGCTTTTTCCCGTGTTAACATTAATTCTTCAATCTCAGGACTATCAAACTATCAAATCTATATATGTGACACACCTCTTCAGTAGCATTTATATTTTTCATGTCAGCTTTATAGGACTTCTCTTAAAAAAACCCTATGAATCTTATTACAGAAGAAGAGCTATTGAAATGGATGCTTTTACAGCCATTTCGTTGCTTATTTTCCTTTCTTAGCATACACATGCTTTATTTGGTATTTTGCAAGAATTTGAAAGCATCTTGTCAAAGAAAAAGTAGTTATTTTTCTACAATTACATCTGTATAGTCCAGTTCACTGTCCTTGCTGCTGTTTGTCAAGCCGCATTGGGTTAAGTTCTAGTAGCAGTTAATAGATCTTTGAATCCTTTAATGTAGGGAGGTGC
Organism: Trochalopteron elliotii; assembly: GCA_024734555.1. Lineage (NCBI taxonomy): Eukaryota > Metazoa > Chordata > Aves > Passeriformes > Leiothrichidae > Trochalopteron > Trochalopteron elliotii. The sequence continues at coordinate 1,519,176 of JANPWX010000014.1, forward strand.
CGTAAGAAAAATCTATGGCACAATATCACGCGAGTTATCCATCAAGACATTCCAAATCTCTCTGAAGATATAGTGGAACTAATGAATTCCTAATATCCACTGTTTCTAAGGCATGTGTTTAAAGCTCTATCTATGTCACAGATCAATACTTTAGAGTAACAAGAAAAAGGAGGAAAGTATTTCAATGATGAGACCAAAAATCAATTGTTTTCTGTCAGACTTGATCTATATCAGCAAGATCTATATTGAGATGCTCCAAAATGCTGACACAGTGTCTTTGAACAGAAACTAAAACTAAAATAAAACATTAAAGTAACTAGAATTTGAAATGGGAAGATGATAGTCATCATTGATTGCCATATTAAAGTCAAGACCTTTATTTTTATCTTCCTTTAGTTTGAGCTTTCATTCATAGATACACTTTTTAGGGGTTGCTCAGATGCCATTTAGCTATTTTAGTCAATAAATAAAAATGGTTATATCTCCATTGTATCAAAAAGGAAAAAAAACAAACAACAAATTAATCCTAAATTAGTTTCAGAATTTAGTTTGGATTTGTAGTGATAGAGGAAGAAATCAGATTCAGTTTCTAGATTATGGCACCTAATGCAGGGATCTCTAAGTAGAATTTCAGACCTACATTGACCAAGGTTTGTAGACTGTCAGTGTCATTACACTGGCAAAATCTGCATTCTATTGTGATCTTAGATAAGAGTGTGAGCATAAAATTTAGGTGTCTTTATATTTTAGCTACGTTGTTTTACGTAGTTACTCATCTTGAAGCTGAATAGTGATTGTTTGAGACAGTCATGCAAAAAGTCTCTGGTTCCTTTAAGGAGAAGTAAATAAAAGGTTGCATGAGATTCTTGTTATGATCTCTCTGAGCCTGAATTTGGTAATTTTGGGCTGTCATGCAATTTGCCTAATTCAGTTTTTTTCTGTGACCAAGAGAAGAGAAAAATAATTGACAAAGGGCTTGAGGATTGACTGGCTTTCAGGCTATGTATGAGGCTCTCAGACTACAGCTATCAAAAGATTATAGACATTAGGAACCATCTAAACTAATGAGCTCAGTGTATTAAGGACCATCATCTATGGTATTAAACTCTTCTAACCAGAACAGCCTTGTAGCTGCCTAATGAGAGTAATACCCAATCCATGTTAACCCCTGAACAGTGCTCAGGAGGTGTTTGGAGCAGGGATAGCTGGCTTGGGCCAGATCATCATGGCACCTAGCCTAAAAATTTAGTGTTCTATGTTGATTGCTTCAGGGAAACGTATCTTCATACTCTTCAGTTTATTACTAGAGATACAGCTTATGTTTCTCCAGCAACTTATTTATAGAAATTTATATTTATAGAAATGTATTTATAGAAATGTATGTGTCCTGAGTGTTCCTATGCTGTGGCTGAAGACTAATTTGGATGCAATAACACAAGCATACCAATAGACGTTTCAGATATCTCTTTAGAGAAAATGAGCAATATTGTGACCCTATCTAGATATGCAAGATTAAATACTATAGAATAATACTGCAGATGAGGATCAAAACTACAGAGAGAACAGAGTTTTGAAGGAAAGATCTTAGAAAATATCCAATTTTCAGTTACTTCAGCAAAGTCAGGATAGCGCTGCTCTGATCCACTTCTCTCCATAGCCCTAAACTGATGAGAAACAGAAGATGCCTAACATGTGCATAACTTTGAACTGAATCTTCCTTTTAAAATATCCAGTATTTTCAGGAATTTAATCTGTAAATTTTTTCACATTGATTACTTTTTTCATCTTCATATGCATCCTCATTTGACTGGTTTGGATTATCTTTTAAGAAGTTTTTTAATACTTTATTTTTCAAGTTGTGCTTATTTGGAAAGATAACTTACTTAGCAATGTCTATTTCTGCTCTCCTGAAGTAAAGCAATTAAAATTTGCTGCACTTTCAGTTTATGTGTTTAGTAAATATCTGTCAACATTCCCCACCTGGATTTTCTTTTTCTCTCCTGTGTATTTTAAGTGTATATTTGCACTTCTGCAGGAATTTGAGCAAGGGCTGAATACTAAGCAGAAAGAATGTCTGTCACAAAATCAGGGTAACAAAACGGATGAAGCTGGAAGGGATCTCTGGTCCCAATACTTTTGAAATGGCCTCACAGCACTGAATAAATGGGGAGGATGGCTGGTTCACATTCCATGTGGTGTCCACCAGGACCCTCAGGTCATTTTCTGCCAAGCTACCCTCCTGCTGTGTGGCTCACGGCATATTTGGGTACCTGGGCTGGTTCTTCCCTAGGTGCAGGCCTCCACAGCTCCCTTTGCTGAACTGCATGAAGCTCTTGGCAGCCCATTTCACCAGTCTGTCATGGTTCCTCCAGATGGAAGCACAACCCACTGGTGTAACAGCCTTTCCTCTCAATTTGGCATTTGAAAAGTTGCATTCTGCCCCATCATCCAGATCATTAATGGAGAATATTAAACAGGAATGGCTCCAGTATTGATCCTTGGGGTACACCACTAGTTACTGGCCTCCAGCTAGACTTTATGCCACTGTCCATCACCTCTGGGGCCAGCCGTTCATTCAGTTTTCAATCTGCCTTACTGTGTGCTCATCCATTCATAACTTCACTTTGGTGAAGCCACACTGACTACCTTTGATGACCTTCTCATTCTTAGTATGCCTGGAAATAGCTTCTGGAATTACCTTCCTGCGGATGAAGGCTGATCAGCCTGTAGTTCCTCAGGTCCTATCTCTTACCCTTCTGGAAGACATTGGGGACATTTGTTTTCCTCCAGTCTTCAGGTACTTCTCTCAGCCACCATGATAAACGCCAAGTTTCTCAACTATTCCTTGGCCTGATTCTCTTCCACTAGGGGTCCAGCTCTAATTTTTCCTTCTGGAATTCCTGAAGGCCAGTCTTGTTAGTAAAGTGTGAGACAAAGAAGGCATTTGGTATTTCCATCTTTTCCATGTCCTGCGTCCTGATTAACCAGGTCCCCAACTCAGTGAAGAATTCGCCTACATATCCTAGTCTTCCTTTGGTCTCCTGTGTTTTTCAAGTTTCACAAAAACTAACACTTAAAAGGGAAAAAGATTTGCATGTGATCTGACTTATTCTTTATTTTTGCCTTTATGAAAAAAAAATTTAAAAAATCCCTAACCATCTATTCCAACTGTCCCAAGTAACAGCCTTTATTAGGTGAAGACTGCTTGATTCATTAAGACAGGGACACTGCAGACACTTTCAGTGATTCTTATTTGTATTTCTTTTAAAATAAGCTAATCAATGACATGATCTAAAAATTCAGAGTTTGTATTTTCTGACACTTCTATTGAAGAGCAAGTTACATGTAAAAAATAAATGACAGACTTCTAATTTTTTTCCTAAAAATACCTTCCAAGGAAAGTAGAAAAACTAGTCAATTAGTCATATTGATTGGGTCTTGCCATTTGGCTCCAGAGATTGATTTCAGAAGAAAAAATATTAAGAGGTTCAACTACGATCTCTGGAGAAAAAATAACGTTGATTTTTCCTGAAATTGCAAGGTTTTAGTGCTGAAAATTGACAAAAAATAATATTTAGCTTTTTTTTTTTAGGAGTATTGTGTACTGAGACATTCATTAAAGTGCAAGGATGTGCTTCAGGAATTTTGTATGAAAAAATGATTTCATACTCTAGTTGCAAAATCTCCTGTTCTTAGTTCCTTAAAACTGTAGAATTTATATCTGCCCTCCTTGTGAAAAACTAGTGAAAAAATATTGCAAAAAGAGCTGGAAAGGTTGAAAAACCTGTTAAATTATAAGCTTCTTAAGAACTGAACTTCGTGTTAATTCTATTTGTGAGTTTAAAGAGTTTTATGAATGGATTTTAAAAAGTAAGTATATCAGCATTAAAATTAACTGCTGAATTGTAGGTCGTGCTAACTGAATTGTGTGAAAACCATTAAATTTTTTTCCTTGAAAGCAATGTATATAATCTGACACTAAATTGTCTAAAATTTACAATTCTCCTACATTACAAATAGTGTCTCCTTATTGCTGTGATGCAGTCCTCAACCTTTCTGCCATAACCCTCAAAATGTAAATTTCATGATCATATCCTGGTCTAATGCAATATTATCACAGTGGAAAAAAGTACCTGTGACAACCAGGTAGAAATGCCACTAATGTGAAGTTTGAGCAACTCTTCAAAATGTGACTGCACTTTTTTTTTTTTAATAGTAATTGTTTAAATGTTACACACAAGGTAAAGATTTCATTAAGATTTAAAAAGAAAAACAAAAAGAAAAAAAATAAACAACAAATTAAGGCAACATTGCCCATTAAGATCTCAGCCTTATCTGACATCTCTGGGATAGTACCTTAGAGTTCTTTCCAGAAAATCCACAAAGTCCTTATTTTCCACGTTAATTATATTTTTACAGTTTTCTGTACAAAGGACAAAATATGTGGTAAGTTTTATCTAGTGTTGCATAGAAATTTAAACAATAAGGAAACTTTAAAGGGGTTTTGTTTGCTTATTTGAACGCAAATTTTCTATATGTAGATTTTGTGTTTACTTCACAAAAATAATGGTTTGCAAATAATACTGTACATGTACAGAGTAAATATTCTTAGACTTGCAACAAATGTTTTTGATTTTTATTCAAAATGCACATTTGAATCACAGCCTGCTGCCATGATTAATATGATTACATATTAAGAACAAAATTTTTGTGGCATAGCATCCAATAACTTTTCTCTAAAATATAATATGCTCATTTTCACATTCTCCACAAAAAAATCTCTCAAAATAGAAATTTCAGCCTTGTTCCAGAAAGCCATCATTCAGCCTAGAGCAAGCATGTATGAACACCTGCTCTTCCACATTGGAGAAGTCTCAGAGGAAAGAAAAGAGGCTGTCGTGTGAATCCAAGGATTACTCAGCAATGCCTGCTGGTGTCTTGAGCAAACACATTAGTCTCTTGCTTAAAACAGATGCAGGTCACGTTCTCCGGGCCAACGTGTGCAGACAAGACTGTTGAATTGCCATCTGTGCTTAATCTGTCACTGAAGAGCAAACAAGGCTGTTCCAGCCTTTCAAAGGAAATGCTGACTGGTAGGAACATGTGCAGCATTAAAAAGCCCTCCAGTCACAGGACTTTGTTCACTTATGCCTTCCGTTTGATTGCTTTCTTAATTAATTATTTGGCCAAGATAGCTATCTTAATCAGTATAGGCATTTATTTAAAAGATTAATTGCTAAAAAAAACAGAAAAAAATTCCCCATGAAGATTTGTTTCCCAGTACACTACAGAAGTTACATAATTTCTGGACGTGTCTGTTCTAATTAGCCATCTTCTTCTTAAAAAGTCCTAGGTTTTTAAAAATGTGCTTAGGGATGTAAAAATGTACAAAAAGTACTTTCAAGCTACTTTAATATATTATCTAAGGGCTTTTTTTAGAGACAATTCACACCAAAGCATGGTTCCAGGAGAAATGTTCTGCCAAAACCATTAGTTTGCCAGTGGGTTTTTTAGTCCTCTTTTCTACAGTAGAGACACTTCTGTGGATTAAAAGTAGACTTTACCTTGCCAAAATCTTTCTCTTCTCTGAAACTCTCCTACCTATATACTAATTCATGCATCTCTCTCTATCTTATTGCCATCACCAAAGAAAGGATGTAATTTCACAAACCATGTATTATGACTCAGCTACTGCAACAGCTAGAAAAACATACCAAATTACTTTCTCTCTAGGGGCAAGACATCACTTTGATAATTAGGCAAGACGGCAGTAAAAGCTGGTGGAAAGATCAAGACAAATTTGCATGCATTTTAAATAATATGGATGACGTATATCTGTATAAAATGACAGAGTTCCACTGATATAAATTACACTCTTACTATTACAGCCCGAAAATTAAGCTTGATGTGTTTTGGATTTTTGTAATTTATCTAGCAAACTACTCAGCTGCCTGCCATCATGGGCTGGGTGCTGAGGGCAGGGAGAGGAGAAAAAATATAGCCAGGCAGTTTAGTTTCCCAGGCAGTTAGAGGGTCCTGCTTCTCATTAAGTCACAGGAATAGCAGAATAATTTTGTTGTACCTTCCATTATGCCTCAAACACACAGCAAACAGGACAATTTGCTGGCCTTTAAAAAACCTTCATAAGCTTGGTTGCCTATGAAAGAAGCAATATTATGAAGACATAGTCTCTGGAGAACATTTATTGTTTTTCCCTGCCAGTTCATGAAGCTCTCATGAATCTTCCATGATCTCAGAGATTTTCTGGCCAAGCACCCCTTTTTTAATGAAAGTTACTGTTATATTTTGATCTGCCTCTGTCTCCTCAGATAATCTATTACAAGTAGGTTTTCTTCTCATTTAAGAGCAAGATATCTCTAATCTTTATTTTACTGAGCCTAAAAAGGAGAAGATTCAACCCTAGAATGGTAAAATTGTGTTTTTGCATCAAACTGCCAAATTCAGTGGCATATTTCACCAGCTATTGGCACCTTTCTAAGCAAATCTCTCACTTTTTTTTTGGGCTGTGGGCATAAAATAATCACTATACTTAATGAATTCAGGATGGTTTCATGCTCTCAAGCTCTATTCCATAGAGATAATGACATTAAAAAAAATCAATGTGTGGACTTTTTTTAAGTCTCCAAAACATTTCTAAAATAGCTCTTATGCACTCTTTGTGGCATATCCAGATAACATGGCAGCAGAATATAATGGTCATTTTTAGCAATATTTTGGGATGTATGATGTAACTTGGACCTGGTATTATCATTTATAGATAATTCAGTTTCTTAAAACTCATGTAATAAAAATGAAAAATTACTTAGAAACAAAACCATAACATGTTCCACATTTTGCTTTTAGCAGAATCTCCCCCTCTGTCACCATTGTTCTTTTCTAAACAGTACCAATTTTTTATTGTGAACCTGAACTATGCTTTAATTTTGACAAACTGTGTTTTCAAGCAGGAAAATGCTCTGTTGGGCTCTCTGACTAGCTCTGCATAGTAGAGATGAGCAGATGGAAAGCTTGTACTACTCCCACTAGCAGTGAGATTCAGGCAGTTGATGCTTTTCAGTTCCCAGGAATTTTTATTGGCTTCAAATTTTTCTCCTCCCACTCTCAACCTTCAATCCTCTTCAGGGCTGAAACCAGCCTTTTCTCTTGCTTTTCAGTTCTTGCTTCTCAGTAACAGTTAAAAATACTCCCCACCTGAAACAAGAGCTGGGATGACCCCAGGATACACAAATATTTTTATTTCTTTTGCAATGTGCATCCAAAGTTTTCTAAACAGTTTATGAATGGATTAAACACACTGGCATATCCAGCAGCCTCAAGAAAAAGACTGCTGTTTTGTCTGTAGAAAAATCAAAGTTTAAATTTGTTTGCCAACTCACTCATCACTATTCAGAATGCCAGGACTGGAGTGGAGATTGAAATTCAGGGTTTACACGGCCAAGGGCAGGTTATTCGTGCTTTCTTGAATTATTTTGTTTCTTAACCATTAAGGCTATTAAACTATTTAGGACTTGTCCTAAAATGACTGTCCCTTCCCTGCCCAAATAATGTAATGCCTTAGTGCCCAGGTGTCATGTGTTAGGGAAATTGAAAGGATATTCGGAGTTTAATCTGCTCCTTTCAGTCAGCAGTGGCTTGGTGCTAAAAGCTCTGCTGAACAAAGATGGGTTTCAGTGCCAGGAATGAAAGCTCGGATCTGACAAAAAGCTACAATCACAAATAAAACCTTTTTGCTGTCAGTTTCGTGGTGACAAATACGCGTTCAACTGACAGTGACGAAATGCCGCCGCTGCCCTGTTTGGCAGCAGCTCCGGAGTGCAGCGGAGTGGGGCCGCTGCTGGGCAGCTCCGCGGCTGCCGGGGTGGCAGAGGCAGCGAGCGAGGAGCCGGCAGGAGAAGCAGGAGCCGGCAGGAGGAGTAGGAGCCATCGCCTTCCGTCGCCTCCGCCTTCCCGCGTTCCCGGGCGCGCAGCGCCGCCGGCCGGGAGCGGTCCCGGCTTGACAGCCTCTGCGCTGCAATCGGGAGCAAGGCGTTCTGAAACGCAAGAGCAAAATATAGGGGCTGGAAATTACTCGTATACAGAAGGAATAAAAGAGAACTACCAAAAACTAACAACACAGTACCACAACAACCTCTCTCCCCAAGCCCACCACATTTAATTTGGTTAATGCACCCTGTTTTGTGTCGACATGCTGGCTCTGTAATTACTCAAGGATTTCCATCCATTCAAAAGGATTTCAAAAGATAATAGTAAATCACTTAAAGCCCCGTTTTAAAGAGACTGCACAGTAGGGGGATCTCAAATTTGTCATAGCTGAGTATCACACATCTAGTCCTCTGACTTAAAACATCATAATTCATGGCTCTGTACAGATGTTCCTACCTAGATTACAAAAATTTTCTGTGGGCATCTGAAGTAGTGGATAGGCAAACACTACATCCTGATAATATTTCCATAATGCATGTGTTAGTCTGCCAAAATGTCCCAATAATTTGAATTCCATAATGCCTCAGAAACCACCGTTTACTCCAGAGGCTAAAGCCAGCCATGCTGTGGATGAGACATGGACTTCTGCTCAGTGCAACCTAAAAAACCTATCTTACACTTTCAGGGCTGAAGATCAGTTTTGTTTTCACTTGTGTCTGGGCCACATTCTTAAAGTCCTGAAGGACAACTGATTTTTTAGATGTCTAAAGAGGTGGGATGATTCTCATCACAGGTTTAGGTATGGAGACAGATCAAGGTTGTGTTGGCACAGATCAAGGTTGTTTATTCCATCCGTTATCCTGTTGTGTTCTCAAAATATGTTTTTATTCAGGTTTATTTTCATGGGGGAACAATTATGTCATATATATGCAGTTTTTATTAGTAGTTCACTAGTTTGTAATTTTAAGCATTGCCCATTATCAGCTGTAATTGTCACTATAGTATCCTGTCTTCAGGTGTTTGTAACTGAGCATGGACTAAAATTTTCCATGTTAGATATATTCTTCAGTTTTAACTTTTGGGAAACATATAATCAAGTTTATTTTAGCTGTTCCTGAGAATACAAAAAAGTGTTATGTCCCTGTTAAAAATTTTTGTGCTCCTTCTTTTTCACCCTCCTGCATTTCCTCTAAAGGGCAGGAATCGATGTTGAACTGAAGTACGACTTTTATTTTAGGGCACACCTCTTCTGTTGTGAATGAAAAGTACATCCGTAGTTTTTCTTCCATTTATGAACCTTTAAAAAAAAGTGCGGTTTAGTTATGACTATAGGAGGTTTGAAAAGGTTTTACAGTTTGGCTGAAGATTCCCCTTACTCTGAGTACAAGTGCTATCCACATGGACACACATGTGCCAGCTCATATTCCAGGGCAGGGTTGAAAGGGCTACACAGGGATTTGGGCAGCTCTGATCTTTTGTGGGCTGAGTTGAGGGTGTGGACTAAATTCAGAATAGGAAGCTAACTGTTGTGCTGGTGCCAACAAGTTTGAACCAGGAGAAGAGAAAAGTTGGTTCAAACAAGGAAAGGAAAGACATAAAAAAGCAACAGTCTCTGAAGCTGCATTGGGACTTGAGGCCTACTAACAGAGCATAATTTATTTCTATATAGCTTTGTCCATTCCCACTCAAAAATAGGATGGCCTCATCCAGACAGCTGGCTTTGAGTGCTCTTCAGCCCTTGCAGACTGCAGATATTGTGTAGAAAAGCATTAGTTCATTCAGGGCAAAAAGATGCTAAGCTCCATATTGAAGGTATACACATCTGCCCAACAGTGCCTTGTGCATTTTACTTTTCTCATGTAAATGAAGTCTTCTGGTGATAGTGAGGTAGGAACAGAGAAAACATTGAACAGCTCAGTCTGGGAGTATTAGAGAAGATGACTGAATAAGGAGTCTAAATAGAAAACATAAGTTTGGGAGAAAGCCAGCTTTAGAAAAAGTGCTTACCATGGATGAAAAGCTCCTGAATGGGGAAGGCTGGGATCTGAAAGTAATTTAATTTTTAAATTTTAAAGTAATCTTTGTAAACAACTATATCATTTTCAAATACTGGATACTTATCTCCTAAACATTTATCAAAGCAAGGTGTCCAAATCTCTTTCTGATATGGCAATAACAGCGGTCAGACAGAATGATAATCAGTCTGGGGCTTTGCAGTCCCAGATTAGATTTCATAGCTTTTGAAAGATGTTGCATTCATGTGTTTTTGTAATGATATCAATGCATAATAAAACATAAATCATGTGGATATCTCATTTGCAAAAAAACCTTAACTGAAACCAAAGTTACATTGTTTGGAATTTTTTTAAGCATATCCTTAATGTTGCAATTTCTTAAATCTATGTGGCATAATTTGTTAAACGTTTACATTTCAGATGCATATTCTAAGCCACACCTCCCATTTAAACTGTAATTCCTGTGGGAATTTTATTGCTTTTTGAAAAGTTCATTCGTGGTCAGTAGGAAGGTAAATGCAAGGGAGAATTACTATGCTCTCATTAGTGGTGTGGAACTATATTTTAGTGGAATCGCAGGTTTGCTAAAGTAGTGTTTAGCAACTACTCTGTGCTGCTAAAGGAAAAAAATACAGCCAAGGTAAAGTGCTTACAGAATCACACAATGGCTGAGGCTGAGATCTGTTTGGAGATTGTAGAGCCAAACACCTATGGTCAGAGCTAGGTCTGCTAGAACAAGTTGCCCAGGACAGGTCTTGAAGATCCAGAGATGGAAATGCCACAGCGTCTCTGGGCAATCTGAATCAGTGTTTGACCACCTTCACTGAGGTGGTCAGTATTTCTCATATTTACGTGAAATTGCTTATATTTCATTTTGTGCCCTTTGCTTTGGGTCACCACTTGGGCACCACTAAGAAGAGTCTCCAACTCTGTCTTCTGTACTGTCCTCCTTGGATGTTCACACACATTCATAAGATCTCCATCAGCTTTTTCTTTTCTTTAGCAAAATGCTAAACTAGTGGCTGCAGGGTTCTTCTCAGCTTTTATTTGGCCACTCTTTGCATGTAATATCTAAAATGAAACATGGATCAGCCTGATCTCTTGCCTCTGGCACATAAGACCATGAAAAGGAAGAGACACCCCCCTTGATGTGCTGCTTGTATGATGTACTCCCAGGGAGAAGGAGCAGAAAGGTGTAACTTGTTCTGTCAATATCTCGTTTGGTAAATGAAGAATGGGTCTCTCTTGTCAGGCATCACTGCCAGGATATAAGGAGTAGTAAAAATAGTCTTGTGTCTTCATTAGTGTGCAATAGAGAGATATTGCCAGGTCTGTGGACTGCCGTTATTGGCATTCTCTGTCAGGCTCATTTACTAAACTGAGTATATATTTAATTATCTACAGTAAAAATACTAGTGGTTTAGATTTTTGTGTGATGAGCTTTTTTCAGTGCAAACACCAAACTGATCTTTATGTGCCATCAGATGCCATCAGAAGTACCTATTAAAACACAGTTCACCATAAATTCATGTTTTAGGAAGTGTGTGTTTTGGGACATATTAAGAAGTTTTATTTGGGAGGCCTTCTGGTGATATGCCACAAATTTGAAAGTATTTAGACAACTTGAAATTATTAGATACTGGTTGGCTGGAGAACTTAAATTTAAATTGTAGTTTGACAAATAAGATAAATTCAAAATGTTGCCATAAAGTTAGGGTCGTTTCATCCTCTTAGCTGTGAGAGCACTTTAGACCAAACTATTTTTCTATATTAGCCTGCATTAAAAAGAAAGGGAGGGGGGAAGAAGAAGCTGTTATTTTTTCTCAGCTATTGTTTTTCACTAGAGATTCATATGTGTAACTCATACCCTCTTGGAGTACCATTATATATAAACAATATTTTTAACAGAATTTGCCGACTCTTTACTATTAAGAGAACATTTTCTACTTTCTTTTTTATTCCTCCAATTCACAGCAGTAAATTAAAAACCCACACATCTTTCCTTATGCTCCTGAGATAAAATACTATTACTGAACAGCTCTCCTCTAACAACTGTGAATTCTTTTGTCAGAAGATGAAAATTTTAAAAGTGCAATAAGCTGGTTTTCCTTAGAAATACTTTAGACAGAAATTCAATATTTAAGCCATTCTCTGCCATATTATTATGCAATACGCAGAGCCATTTATCCTAATTCTATCACAAAAGCATATGAAATAGATGAAAAATTCAGATATTCAAAACCTGGGATTTAAACAGTTTTATTCCCAGATTACAAGTACTTCTAAAAGACTAATTTTTAAATATATATATGAATAATGGCAGAATGAATATTGAAGTAAGGCATTTCAACTTTATAACTGAGTTTATACTCAGAGTTTTTTAAAACAATCTCTTGTGAGGAGTACAGCATCAATGATCCACCATTGAACTCAAAAAGATGACATACAACTTGTGCACTGTGAATGGAGAAAATATTCTGTAATAATTTGAACACATTCAACTGTGTATCAAAATGATAAATATTTTGTACTAACTGTAGTGCATTAAATTGTCAAATTTTCTAGTGCGATAACAAAACAGAGAAAGGGAATAAGCAATTTCAGCTTTATAGGGCCTTGGCATTGCAACGACCAAAGAACTCTTGAGTTAAGAAGCCTTTTTTTTTTTTTAATTTTGAATGCTAATTGATGTTGCTTGAAATATAAATTCAGCTGTTACAAAACAAAATTAAATAAATTGGACGAATCTTTCTTATCCATAAAAGAAAATAAAAATGTTTATCTTAATCTTTCAATTGAAAAAACAGTAAGAAAATTTGAATAGAAGCAGTCTGAATTAGAATGCAAAATACTTGAGAGCTACATTTGAAATGCCTTTGGGGAAGCTCTGCTTTTTGTTCTTGTGATATTGCAGTTCTTGTTAACCTTCCAACATTAGAATAGAATAGAATAGAATAGAATAGAATAGAATAGAATAGAATAGAATAGAATAGAATAGAATAGAATAGAATAGAATAGAATAGAATAGAATAGAATAGAATAGAATATTTTCAGCTGGAAGGGACCTTCAATGATCATTTAGTCCACCTGCCTGACTATTCCAGGGCTGACCAAAAGTTAAGGCATGTGGTTAAGGCCATTGTCCAAATGCCTCTTAAACACTGACAAGCCTGGAGCCTCCACCGCCTCTCTAGGAAGCCTCTTTCAGTGTTTGCCTGCCATCTGAGTAAAGAAATGCTTCTCAATGTCCAGGCTAAACCTTCCTGGTGCAGATTTGAACCATTTCCGTGCATCCTGTCACTAGATACCTGGGAAAAGAGGCCAGCACTTCCCCCTTCACTTCCCCTCCTTGGGATGCTGTAGAAAGCAATGAGGCTGCCTCTCAGCCTCCTCTTCTCTGAATTAAACAAGCCCAAAGTCCTCAGCCTTCCAACCCTTTCCTCAGCTTTGTTGCCCTCTTCTGGGTGCATTCAGGGAACTCCACAACCTTCTCAAATAATGGGGCCCAGGACTGCACACAGAGGTCCAGGGAAGCCCACGCTGAGTACAGCAAGACAATCCCCCCTTTCTCCCAGCTGGTCTTGCAGTGTTTGATGCACCCTATGTGTTTTGCCCTCTAGGCTGACAGGGCTCACTCACTGCTGACCTGTGTAAAGCCTGCTGCTCACCAACACCCACATATCCTTTCCTGCAGGGCTGCTCTACAGCCACTCTTCTCCCAATATATAGTTGTGTTCAGCATCACTCTTCCTAGGTGAAGAATATGGCATTTGTACTTGTTAAATTTCATCCCATTAAAGACTGCCCAGTGCTCCAGTCTATCGAGATCCCTTTTTATAAGCCAGAGTTTTATGAAGGTTTTTATTGTCTTTCAAAGACAAAAATATAGCAAAAGGAGATACTATAATGAGACTATAAACCTTACATTTATTCAAATTGTTTTCTTCATGATTAGTGAATTTGAAGTAATTTTTACAGACAGTAAAATGGTAGAAAATTACACTGATTGAGGAATAAATTTGGTGACATGGTTTTCAATTAAACAAGGGTTTGATAAGTCTACCATAAACTTCTGCTAGTTAGTTTATGGCATATCAAAGCTTTTCTTGCTTTACTGGCTCTCTATTACTCCCTCTCTCTCTCAACACCACCCTGTCTTATGGTATCATCTTGTGGGCTATGTCAGGATATGGGAGCTGAAAAAGCTTTCTGCCAAATAAGAGATTTGCATCTTGCTAAATGCTCAAGTTCCAATAGTTTAAGAGGGTTTCTATTAATCAGCAGTAAAGAGTGTGAAGGAGGAAGACCAAAAAGTATTGAAGCATTATGAGATTTAAAGGTGAACATTAGCAAGAGAATCTAGGACTTTTAAAAATTAGTTGGACAAAAAAAGAAGAAAAATAGATCCACAGATCTATTAGGTAGGCACCTAATTTTATGAAGTATTCAAGAAATTTAAATATGTATATTTTTATATAAAAATGTATACATATATATATTTGCTTTGGACAGACAGCCTATCAACACCTATAGCATCATTGTATTTAATATTGATTTTATTTATATTTTTAGTGGTCTGTTTCACTAGAAACATGAAAAATTGAATACTTGTATAACAAACTGAGTTTTAAATCTTCTCTCAACTTAGAGTGAAATTAGAAATGGCTTATGGCACCTAATTTTATCTTTGCCTACAAATGTAAGGATCAGATCCACCGCCTTTCCCACTAACATTTTTCCTTCTCATTTTAAATCCCTAGCCCACATCAGCATCATTCTCTCTCAAGCAGCCTGCTGTGAATACCAGTGTATTTGTGATGGTTTCCATGGCTATAATTTCAGCCAGCTTAAAAAGCAAAGCTATAGCATATCACCAAGCCTCTGCCTCTTCTTGACATCTTCTAAAAGAGCACTTATGACAGGTCCAGGTGCATGATCTGTGATCTAAATGGGATTTTTTGGTTCTCTTTTTCCTATTTTTGTGATGCATTTAATTTGCTTACTTGTATATATATATTCAGTCACTGATAAACAGGTTGTAGTGTCTGTTTATAGCAAAAAGTATATTTATCTAACAAGTGCTCTTTTTTCTTTCCTAATGCTCAAAAAAACCTCCATTCTAATGTTTGGTGAAATGCGTGTTGGGATTTTTAAAAATTTAATCATCTAGTTAGGCTTTCTCTTTTCAGTATAACATAATAATGTACTTAAAAACCTTCCTGAATGGGATATATGTTCATAAGGGGAACAGAGGGTCTCTAAAAATAAATGTCTGGGGTAGCAGTTTTGACCACTTTGGCACAAGCGATGCTAATGTTTTTCTGGTTCTTATTCTGCCAGGCCTCTCTTAGTGTATGTGAATCATTAGACAGTAGGCAGCAGGATTAGAAGTACATATATATATTTATTTAGGGAGCTGAATGTCAAGCAGTTCTCTGCTCTTAATAGCTGATGATTTTATAAGTCAGACACTTTCCTTGTGCTGTCACTCCAGTTAGGGTTTCACATGAGATACCGTCTTGGCTCTTGCAGTCTTGGCAGGCAGGCTGTGTGCTCTCCTCTTCTTCTTCTGCTGATGTGCCTTCAGCCTATTGATCTGTGGAAGGCAAAGCAGCCATCAGAGGGAAATCCTCATCTTCAGTGCTGCAGTCACTGTCTTCTCCAGATTCCTCCACTGCCGCTTTGTTTTCGTCTATCTTCATGTACTCGTGCCGGCCCATGACGTACTGGTTGGTGTTGTGAGGTGTGCACATCCCTGGCAGGCGATACCCTGCCAGGTTCATGGGCCAGAGGCACGCTCTTGCCTCTTGCCATATGGCTGTTGGCAAATGTGAGGTTGTGATCCAGCAGCGCTTCTTTGCATTCCAGAGCAGTTCTTTCTTTTGGTCACTGCCACTCTGCTCACCTGCCTGGTCTTGGTGGAGGGGCTCAGTACACTGTAGTGGTTGCTGCTTCCAATTCCTGCTGCAGTCGTGACCCTGCCACGGTGCCTTCCCAGGCTGCTTCTGCTGCGGTCCATGCACAGGACTGCGATGCTGGCCACTCTGTCTCTTATAGCCATTTGAGGAAGATGCACAGGGGTCCTGCTCCATGAGGTCCGTCTCTCTCTTCTGTTGCCCTCGTTGATTGTCTCCGTTAACGAGCCTTCCGCCCCTGTGCTTCCATTCCTGCTGTTGTCTCCTGCCCCTGCCAGACCCGTTGCTACACAGGAGCACGATGAGCATGTCTTTAGCCTGTGCTTGCTGGCGCTGCCTTGGTCTCTTGTCCTTGTCCTCACCTTGCTGTGCCTTCTTGCTCTGCCCAGCAGTGACTGCAGCCAGCAGCAGGGCACGGCTTGGGCTACTGTGCTGGGCTTGGTTTTCCTTCCAGCTGCGGCCTGGCCATGCAGCGATGGCCCCGTGAGGGGTGTTTACCTGGCAGGCCTGTGAGGGAGCCTTGTACCTTGCCCTCTCCATGCTGGCACCCTGCTGTCCTGCAGAGGCTCTTGGTGTGGGCACTCTGTGACAGACTGCCTTGCCGCCCTGCCTGGAGGAGCCAGCAGTGCTCGGCGGTGACCTGCAGCTGGTGACAAGGGAACAGTCCATCAGTCAGTAGGGGGCTCCCTCCCGTGTGGGCCCTGCAGGCCCAGGCCAGGCCTCGCTGAAACAAATCCGACCTCTGGCCCTGATACCATTGCCAGCCCTGGTCTGTGCTTTCCTCCAAACACCTCCTGGGACTGAGGGAAAGTTGTCCTGGGCACCTGGTGAAAAGAGGTGTGGAGGGACTAAGTAGCTGTCACAAGCTGGCACAGAAAGTCAGCACCTTCAAAAAGTCTTTGTTACCCTCCTGACTCAAAATCCTGCATCCAGCCCTTCATGTTAGCTGTTGAAATTAATTTCTACTTTTTCAGTGTGGAAGATGGGAAGATAGATACCAGACTTATCTCAAGATTAATTTGCTATACACAGTATATTTACTAACACCAGGTACTATTTGGAGTGTCTCTCTTGTTGGCTTTTTGTGATACAGAATAAAAACTAATAAATCATAGAATCACAGAACGGTTTGGCCTGGAACGGATCTAAAAGATCATCTAGTTCCAACCTCCCTGCCGTGTCGGGGCAGGCACATATCCCACTAGACCAGGCTTCTCAAAAGCCTCAACCTAACCTTGAACACTGCCAGGAATGGGACTAAATAAAATTATTATTTTTTTTTAAATGTGTCTGTTATGGTGGGAGAAAAAGCTTTATAGATGACAGCTAGGTTGAAGAGAAGAGTGTCCTCATTCTCACCACACAGATAAGGATGGGATTTTTGGGGCCGTATTTGTCTTTGGAAGTGTGCACATTTTATGTTGCTGGGAATAGGTGGGTAGTTATTGTTTTAGGCTCCCCATCCATCCTCTGATACTGTGAGACCAGGCTTATGGTTTCATAGTAAGTGATGCATATCCATATTTAGACCAGAAACTGTGTTTATCTTTTGCTGAGAAATATCATCAAGGAATCTGAATTTTTGTACCTAATGATTAGAGCATCTGTATAGTATCATGGCCTGCAACATAAATTGTTCTGATGGCATTTATAGTCTACTTATTTAAATATAAAATAAGAAAAATATTAGAATTTTAAAAATATATAACATACTTGTTTGCAATATCCTATACAAAAAGGAGGTTTTCTTTTTTATTTTCTAGGTTGATTTAAAAACCCCAAACAAAATACTGAAGCCAACCAAACAACCCCCTCAACAAAAATAAAAACAAACAAAAAAATTAACACAATCTTCCTTTGTCATTAAAGATGAAAGGAAAATAAAATGTGCATAGGATCAAGTTTACCAAACAAGTAATACAAGTGTCATCTACCCTCAGTGTCAGGCTTTGGCATGGTTTCAAGTGTCACTATTTATCAACACACGATGGCAGTAGTGGTCCATGAAATTATTAGCTGATGCTGTACATAAGTGAAACAAAATCTGCCTAAGGCCTTTTTTTCTAGAGATAGCAACAGTCTTTGCTTATGAATATTGACAGTTCTGAGCCCAGCTCCACCGAGAAATTAAAAAAAAATTAAAAAGGAGGAAAAAAAAAAGAGGGGGAAGTTCACAGTCTTTTCTTGATCAAGGTGACCCTAGAAGTTATCCCAGGTACATTTTGTGATTGGTGCTTTCATTAACAACAATGACTTTTTGGAAAGCTTTCTGGCCTGTAATGTTAACTGCAGCAGGTTCTGTAGTCATTCTTTATCTCCTGGTCATATTGTAGCATTTTGGGGATCTTCTCAAATCAAAGATTTCTCTAGCAGCCCATTTAGTTAATAATGCTCCCTTATCAGTGATCGGTTTTGAGTGAGGTATCAAAGGTGCTTACTGGAGAGCCATATTAACTAAGTAAACACAACTTCTTTCAAACTGCATTCCCACTTCATTTTCATTGCATCAAAAAAAGGTCTTTTAGACATGTAGCTTAATCATCACAGTTGTGAGTTTGATTTAATGTCATTACTTGTCTCCTTGTTAAACACTAGTATCTTCAGCCTTTCTGCAGAACATGTCTTCATGGATTTACTTTCAGGTGAGATCATTCAACAAGCATTTAACATCAGCTCCCTGTAACTTAAAGTAATTACATGGTTGAGATTCTCATGGGTCTCCCAAGTCAACTCTGTGGCTGAAGGAATATTTGTACTGGTCGATGGATGGTGCTGCTGAGGTAACCCTGTATGCTTCCCAGCTCCAGAACCCAGCAGCAGAAATAGCTGCATCACTCCAAAAAGCCCGAGTTAACAGGATTTACCAAGAAAATCTCAGGGGTAAGAGACCTCCTCTGTTTCAGGCACCTTATGTTCTCCCAAAACTGTTCAGTTCTTCAGGCCAAAAAATGATTTACAATTTACAATGATTTTCTTAATTTCTCCTGTGATAGTCCTTGCAGACATTCTTAAAATATGTCAAGCACATAACTGCTGCACTGAAGATATAATTTATGAAATGTAATAGCAATCTTTTCTTTTAAAACCAGCAGTGGTTTTATTTTTGTGATTCACTAACAGCAGTTTTTGTCAGAACACTGTCTTCCCAACAGAGGCCAAGTGGCAGAAATTACCCCTGAAGAGACAGGGCTCTATTCACTTCCATGACTTTAGTATGTGTCTGGGCAGGAATGGTAGAAAGCTGTAGCAGATTGGCCCATACATGATTTAAACATGTAACCTTGGCATTGTTGCTGCTGACCTCTGGACTGTTATCTGAAGTGGGAAGAGCAGCAACTCTGTTACCTCTGATAACACTCCAATGCGGTAAGGGAAAACACACACACACACAAAAGGAAAATATATGCACAAAACCTGTGAACTACCTGGCTAGATTTCCAAAACTGAATAAGGTCTGCATTAGATTAGTACAGTTGACCACTCCACAAGAGAGGGAGCTCTGATCTGTGATTTTGGAGATTTCTTCCGAGGCAAAGTTTAGAGAGATTATATTCCATTTAGTATTTCTTGACTTCTGAAGCACAATGGTTGTTTTTTATTTACAGTATACCCTTTTCTTGCTGTGCTTGATCTGAGAGTATCTTGCAAAACAGTCTTGACTTTGCAGGTTTGCACCATAGAATATGCTTGGCAGCCAGACATCTAAACATTCAGATTCCTTTGTATAATTGAGGTGCACCATACTCTTTATGATTAACAAGGTTTGTCATCTCCAACAGAAATGCATCTTCCCTGAAATAGATGTGGTATGGGCAGCAAATCCATTACTATGGCGTGGAGTTTGACCTCTTTTTACAAGAGCTCAGGGGCTGATTCAACCTACTGCAGCAACTGTGGAAGGGGCTTTAGTGCTCTCCCTCACCTTCCCCTCGACCTTTGAATTTTTGTCTTTCTCAAGAGCATGTGTTCTGCTGGGAACATGATGAGATGATGACAGCATGAGAGGTGGCAGGTGGATGGAAAGGAAAGGCTAGAATTGCTTGACAATAAAACTAAATGCAGCTAAGGTCTAAGACTTTTGGAATTTTACTGTTCTCCCTCTGCCTTTCAGCAAGACAGGAGAGAAAAAGAATTATCTGTCTCCACTCAGTAAACACTTTTAACTTCCTCTCTTACTTCATCATATCACTCCATATCCTGTCCTTACCTCACCTCACCTCCTTCCTCCCAGCTCAAACCATGACGACTTTAGTCTGTCTGATGTTCTATGTATGTTCACTTCTAGAAAGTTGCAGTGAGGATGAAGAGTGAGGTCTCTGTGAGCAGTTTCCACTGTCTGACCCAACAGAAATTTGTCATTTACATTTTAAATGAGCATATATGTTCAGCTAGATGAAAGGGAACTTAGATATCGAACAAATACCAGATTGTCTATGTTGATATGTTATGTTTAAAGGGATTTTTTTTTTTACCGAAGTAGTTCATCAAACCTTTATCACTGAAGATATGCGGGTGTTATTTGCTGCTTGTCACAATAGAACAGAATGAACAGGTACCTATGTTGTATCTATTGAATCTTTCCTAGGGGCTTTCTCTCTGGAAAAATGTATTAAATCTCCTCTACTCAAGGAGAAGAGTTATTCAAATTATTCCAAGAGGGATATTTTCTAATCTTTACCTGGAAAACCTGTTAAACAGTAAAGCAGAGATTTTTTTTTTGTGAATCAAGTAATTGGAAACTGAGCTCCACAACGTTATTTGTGACTTTGGTTGCTGAATCCTGGTCCTTAGTGTATTGAACTGAAAAATTTTGTCTGTGTAAATATGACAAAGGGAGGGGTTTTTTTTCCATTTTCTATGCAGAATAAAATCTAGTATTTCTCAAATAGGCTATATTATGTGAGATTTTTATTACCACATAATCTGCCAGGCAAGTGTATCAAAGATACACAAAACAGCTTTGGATCTCATCAGCATTACAAAGATAAATTATTGCTGCAAAAATATAGATAGATTATGGGAGGGTAATCTTGAGATTTGATACTTGAGATTTGAGCTCTATAGTTCATTATTGATTTAAGGAAAGGTTCTGTTTTCTGAAGAAAACATGTGTTTTGGAATATTGCTGGTACTTTTCCAAAATGAAGGGACTTTTAAGGAAAGAAGTAGAAAAATGGATGTATCTCTGAGAGAATAATGTTTAATTAAAATAAAACCCAATAAATAATCAATTGTGTACACATATTTTATTTTTATTTCTTTATTTGCCATGTAATAGCTAAACTGTAAATGTAAAATTATTTAAATTTAGAATTCATACATTAGATCTGAACAATTCACCAAAAATTGGTATTTGCATTGTTTTTGTAGTAAAGTATTTTTCTTGTTTTTGCTAAATAACTTGCAGTTGGGTAGATAATGGATTTGTCTTTTAGCATTTCATAATCTTCTCAGTTTCTCAGTAATCAACTCCAATATTAACAGAAATATTTCCCAAATCAATGATATTTTTAAAAATTCATCTAGGTTAATGTAGCAGTGAGTTAATGAGATTTGTCTTTAGAGATTCTTACAGCATGTGACAGTCTTGGCTGCTGTTGAAGCTTAGATGAGGTTACCAACTGGCAAACGGGGTAGACACATGTATGCATAAGGTGTTTTGCTCAGGTTGATGGGATTACCATCCAGTCTGATGTCTTCGAGAGCCCTACGCACATAAGTAAAATCTCTCATTTTGCAGAAAGTATCTTCATGCATCTCTTGAATGTTGTTGTTCTAAAAGAAAACAAGCAAACAGAAAAGAAGCTATCAGAATAGTTACCTGAAAGTCATTTTTAATTCTGAAACACCATTAATGGATGTATCTTCAGTGTCTAGAGAGATACTTGCTCAGTATCAAGGGCCCAGATTCTGGCAGCAAGTCATCAACAGAGAAATCTTCCGAGCAGGGGAAGATTTATTGGCCAGTGCAAAACTTCAAAACTAAGTAACTCAAACCATGTAGCAGAGACAGGCTTTGAAGGAGGAGCCCAGTAGAAGTATAGAACATTTTCATTTCCAGATTGTAGTGAAGAGCCTTATTAAGACAAATTTGATCCACGATAGGCCAGTCCAAAAATCGTAGAAACATAGTTATCATCCTTAATATGACAGATATTAATAAGAGACATCTTAATATGCTTCAACCTGCAAAGGTACAACTCTGAAATTTGATCTGTGACAATTTCTTTCCCCTAGACCCTCTCACATTAGTTTTACTCACATCTGTTAGCATCTGGGAAAACTGAATGCTTTTGGTTTTATTCCTTTGATTTAAATTGCTCTTATATGCCTTTTATTCACTGAGCTTCCGTTCTTGAAGTGAACCATTCTCATCAAAGAATTGGTGAAATACAGCATTGTCAGGAAACTGGGACTAAAAATTTCATCACCTAAAATGACGGCTGTCTCAAAATTCTTTCCTTCTCCATTCCTTTGCTAGTCCAAAATTGGTGTGGAAAGAGTCCAGCTCACTAACTTTTTTCTGTAGCACATAGCACTGAATATTTTATTTATAGGCATGAATAGATGAAAAACAAGTCAGCTAGCAGACAGAGAGATTCAATAAATTTATTTACTGAAAGATAGAGGTTAAATGATGCGAAGTACATTAGATTGCTTACTGAAAGATTTTTTATGTATAATGTAATAAATAAAAACCTCTGATAAACATAACTGTAAATTGGTACAAGAGAAGATAAAGAGAAAGCAGGGCTGGAAAAGGTTAAAAGGAAGAATTCAGAAAGAAGCTATTAGATAAGAGTAATTCTAGAATTTGATTTTAGAAAAATATTATATTACTAATTCTGAAAATTAGCTGAGTTAATTTTACTTCTTTGGAGCATTGCAATCACTAGCTAATTTTATTTTTCCCATAGCTTTTTTGTCAAGTAAGAACACTTTTGGATAAAAAGAAAAAACACTACAAGACAAGTGTTTGCCCTTCCCAGTTGTGCATACTATTTGAGCATGATATAGGGAGCCATTTCTTTTGTAGCGTACCTGAAGATGAAGAGCTTGGAGGCTTTCAGGGAGTGGCAATGGAATGTGATCCAAGTTATTGTCAGTAATATAAAGATGCTGCAGTTCATCCAGATTCTACAGGAAGATGGATAAAACAGGGGGAAATTACAGACATATCTGGCAAGTTTGAAATCCTTCACTGCAATGAACACCACTGGATAGCAAAATATTTTGTTTCAACATGGTATGGTGAAAAGATAGAAATTCAAAAACAGTAGTGAACTCTGATTTGCATAGACTGAGAATGGTGCTGATAAAGGTTAGATGTTAAATTGATTAAAATGAAGGGGAAAAATGTTTTTCAAATTTCTACAGAATTATTAAAGATGTAATTTTAATGATGACGTTGTTTCTTTTGTGACAAGGCTACTCAGTTTTGCAAAAGTGTATTTTGTTGAAGCAAACTATACCTGTAAAAGAAAAGCCTCAGTTAAAAATACATTTCTCATCCCATTTCAAAAGGTAAATAATTTTCTCCCTTGACTTGTTGAGGAATGAGTGCTGGGAGATCTGGCAGACATCATAGCTAGGCTGCTCACAGTGACCTTTGAAAGGTCACAAGGGTGAGAAGTGCCTGAGGACTGGAAGTAAGCTAGTGTCACCCCTATCTACAAACAGGACAAGGAGGATCTAGGGAACTACCATCCAGTCAGCTTCACCTCAATCCCTGAAAGGTGA
Source organism: Trochalopteron elliotii (assembly GCA_024734555.1). Classification (NCBI taxonomy): domain Eukaryota; kingdom Metazoa; phylum Chordata; class Aves; order Passeriformes; family Leiothrichidae; genus Trochalopteron; species Trochalopteron elliotii. The sequence goes on from JANPWX010000014.1 coordinate 1,542,790, forward strand.
TGGAGCACCTCATTCCAGAGGCCATCTGGATCACCTTCACCAAGAACGTGATCAGGAGTAGCCAGCATGGATTCACTAAAGGTAAATCATGCTTGACCAACCTGATTGCTTCTAAAATAAAAAAAAAAAGTACCAGAACAGATGAGGGGAGAACACTGAATATTTTCTACCATGATTTCAGCAAGGTTTTTGGTGCTTTCTCTCATAATATACTCTTAGTAAACTAAGAAAGTGTGGACTGGAAGAGTGCAGAGTGAGGTGTATTGAGAACTGACTGAATGGCAGATCCCAGAAGGACATAATCAATGGCAGTCTAGTGGGAGTTCTGGCACTAAGTCTATCCTTCAAGGTTCAGTGCTGGACCCAGTATTTTTTAACATGTTCATCAACAACTTGGGTGGAGGGACAGATGCGTCCTCAGCAAGTTCATTGATAATACAAAGCTGGGAGGAGTGGCCAATACCCTAGAGGGCTGTGCAGCCCTCCAGAAGGACCCCAACAGGCTGCAGAGATGGGCCGAGAAGAACCATCTGAAATTCAACAACTCTTGTGGCCAAGAAGGCCAATGGAGTCCTGGGATACATTAGGAAGAGCATTGCCAGCAGGTCAAGAGAGGTGATCCTGCCCCTCTACTCAGCCCTGGTGAGGCACATCTGGAGTGCTGTGTCTAGTTCTGGGCTCCTCAGGACAAGAGAGAGACATAGAGCTCCTTGAGCAGCTCCATTTGAGTGCTACAAAGATGACGAGGGGACTGGAGCGTCTCTCTTATGAGAATAGGCTGCACTTCTAACCACGTCCTCTGGAGAGAGGAAGAAAAGATTTTCCCATCACACCCAAACTTACTTTAAATGCCTCATTTGGTATGCCTCTGCGACCAAGCCTGTTCTTACTAACATCAATGAACGTTAAGGTAGATGGTAACTCAGGAAGTTGCCTTATCCTATTGTCACGAAGCACCAACTCCTGAAGTTGGGGCAATCTTCGGAAAGCATCCTTGTGGATATCTGATATGAAGTTTGCAGTCAAATCAATCCTCTTTAAATGGTCTGGCAGAGAAATAAGATACAACAGACTTATGAGAATGTATTTCCGGAAATTAAAAAAAAAACTGCCTGTGTTATTCTTTATACATCTTTCAGTGAAAGACTTCAAAGCTGAGTTTTAAGATTTTGGTGTGTTTTAGGAATCTTATAAATGATTATCTTTTGGAAAAATTATACTTAGAGAAAAATAGATATATTTTCTACTACTTTGTTTCACATTTCTCTACTTTAAAACTTTTCTGTATGTAAGAAATTTGATATATTGACTTCTTTATAAACTACACTCAAACACTTTTCCAATTAAAAAAAAATTAAAATGAATATTTGGAGGTTTTATTACTTTTCTAAAGATGATTGCAACTAACAGCAGAAAGATCAGTTATCATTGTTATTTGTAATGATTCAAAAGTTTGACAGAGAATCTGCATCTAATGTATGAACCTTTATGCTCCAAAGTAGCAAAATGCGTGTGCATTTATGTGTAAAATTTGCCATAATCAAACATTATATAAAAATATATCACTATATTTTTGGTTGTTATGAGCCAGAAATAATCAAAATTAAAGCTGATTTCAATAATCTTGCTATCCATACTTAAGTTAGCAAAGTCATTTCTGCTGATCCTCTTGATTCTGTTATAGCGTGAATAGAAATATGTGGTTTTCTTAGGCAATGGTGGAACAGCATCAAGCTCACGATCATCACAGTAGACTGTGGTCCCTAGGCATGTGCACAAGAGGCAAGTGGGAAGACCTATGAAGGAATTTAAAAGAGAACACTTTGTTAGAAAGGACATGTATAAAAATCATGCATAAATTACTGCAATTAAATGTTCACGTAAGCACCTAATGATCAAACTATATCTGTGGTAAAGTTCACTTCTCATTCTGCTTTGATCACCAAATCATATAATTGTAACAGTAGAGTGATTAAATTCTTTTTAAAATGAATTTATTTTACTCCCTATGCCTAAAAGAACAATTAAATTGTTCTAATAAATTGTTTCTCGGACTGTAATACAATATTTGGTGACAGCAACCAGTCAGAAGTTGATTTCTCCTTAAGCTAGGAAGTGTATACTTCCATCTAGATGGAAGAATAATAGCTGATAAATGATATTTTCTATTTAATCTGTCTCTCTGTCACTCTTCTTCTCTCCTCCCCCTCCCTTTTTATATTTCTTTCTACCTCTCTCTCTCTCCCCCTCAGATTTACTATAAAATAAAATCCATCCTATTGGCTTTGGCATATGGTCTTGTTTGCACCTTAATTCAGGCAGAAGCATAATCCCTCTAACAATTTTAATAACAGGATTGTAGCACTTGTGACACTGACCTTTTGATACATCTTTTTCTTGATTATGAGCATAAATCAGCATATCTGTTTATCAGCTTTTAATCCCATAGAAATACTTTTCTGTTTCATGTTTTCCTCCTCCTTGTATCAGATGGGATTGTTTGCTCTTGTGGGATATATACTATATACTATAGAATAGTAGGATCCTCCTCCTTGTAGGATCCTTCTCTTGTAGGATCCTCCTCTTGTAGGATCCTCCTCTTGTAGGATCCTCTCCCTTGTAGAAGATGGGGCTGTTTGCTCCTGTAGGATCCTATATACTATATACTATAGAATAGTACAATAATTCAGGAATATGAGAATGTTTTTCTTGCAGATTAGTTTTTCCTCCAGATCTGATGTGGCTACATGAGCAATGTACCTTCTTAATCTGCCCTTATTATCTGTAGATTATTGAGGTGCCTTTTGAGGCAAGATTAAAAAATCAGTAATCAGAATAGTCTTTTATTTTTATGTGATAATCTCTACTTGTACATCCAGGAACACAATTTCTGGAGAGATAAGGATATTTTTATGCTTTCCCTAACTTTCTTTACAGTACAGATTAAATTGGCTGGAGAGAGGAGGTTTGACACAGAGAAAATGTATTCAGACCTAGAACTATTCCAGCAAATCTAGGCCTAAATGAATATAGAGTTAAGGATGGCTGATTTTTTTTTCATAATATTGCAATATAGTACCATAGTATGGGGAAAGGGTTTTGTCCTATCCTATTTTTGATCTTGGAGGAGTGGTATTTTTCCCCAATGTCTGGTGGACACTGAGAAAAAACAGAGGTAGGGGAAGGATTCAAAAAGATATCAACAAGAAAAATGAGCTTGGCTAAATGTTACTAAGCCCTGTAGTCTTCTATTCAGTACCAGGCCAAAAGCAGCAACATCTGATAGGAAAATGTGTTGCTAAAAAAAGGAAGACGCAAGAGAAATCTGATTTTATATATTGGGGATTTCTTGAGCAATTCTTTAGTTGATGCACAACTTGATTTGGGTTAAGTACTCAAAAATATTGACACATACAGAATTCATCATATATAGTATTTACAGGACATATTGTAACATCTTGTAATTTTCAAAATTGAAAAAAATTGTGGGCCTTTTTCTTTCTTGTTTCTGGAATCTCCTGGGAAGTTTTTATTCCATTTTTATTTGTTTTGACAGTGTATATTTTTTCCTGGTTAAGCTCACTTGTAGTATGTACCAAAATAAGACTATGAATTATTAACTTCACTGAATACACAATTTGGAACAGGAACTCTGGGGTTTATGTTTGGATGGATTTTTGGTTTTGTTTTGTTAGGGTTTTTTTTTCCGTTGGGTTTTTTTTTCCATTTTTCTTCTATGGAACTCAGCTGTAGTGTTGAGCATAGTAAAAAGTAGGATTTTCCTGTTACTGTATTCTGATCACCATAAAACACAAAGATCCCTCACAGCAATGGATAACTCTAGTGTGCTTTACCTACTATAATTTAGAGGAACTTCTGACAAATGCCAAAAATTACTAGTGCAAAATTTGTTTGGGAGAGGGACAGATCATGTTTTGTAACTTTCATTCCCCTGCAAGATTTATAAAGTTCTTATTTCACTATAGATAGTCAAAAGAATTGAAAATCATCTTCACTAAAACGTTCTAAGTAGCTCCCTTTCCTTAAGTTTTTCAGTTTATAGTTTTCATGGTCAAAAATTTTTCCACATTTTAATTATATTTTGTATGAATTCATTTATGAAAAACATAGCAAATCATTATAAGTGAAGACAGTTGATAATGATATTAAAATATAAGACAGAAAAACAAGTACTGGTAGCATTGCCAACCATCAGCAAATTTTTGAACCATCAGCAAATTTTCAAGTTGTAGATCTTCACTGGTTGTTTTCACAGCTAAATAGTACGGACACCTTTTGACTAGGCAGCTGACTCTGGAGCATTCAAGACAGGCATGTTGTATCTTTCTTTAGTAAGAGACATACAGAAATTATGTACTTCATTTTCAGTTAAAAAAAAAAAAGAAAATAAAATGGGCTTGCTCAGAATCAAAGCTATACACAAAAAAATTTCACTTTCCTACTAACCATCTTGAGTGTGGGGTCCAAGAACACCTGACCCCTGTGCTGAAGACCCATCAACTAATTTTGGTGTTGAAGCTTCATCCTCAGTTTCTTCTGTCAATGGTGCAGAAGAATAAGTCTCTTGAATTACAGAAGGTAGTTCTGCCCCAGTATCTCTCTAGGGAAAATTAAAAGAAAACGTTACTTTTTACTTCCCTTGGAAGCTGTTTCTCTTCCACTTATTCATATTCTCCCACTAGAGGTTACATATTTTCCTGAGGTTTAGTGCTTGAACTGCATTTTATCCAGGAGCTATAATGAATTCTGATGATATATAAACACTACATGAAAATCCAGCATACTTATTCATATTTATCTCAGTGTTTTGAAAGTTTTTATGTATGCACACATACATATACTTCATTACTGAGAATATATATGCTAGCAGAATTATTTTTCAATATTTATTTAAAGATAAATTAGATTTGTGATAAAAATTGATAAACAGGTGTATGAAAAGGAAAATCTGCTCTGAAATATCAAACAGGTGCAAGTCATTTACTATAAAATTGAAAATTGTACCATCATAAATCCAAATCCAATATAGCTGTGCAGACTCTGCTTAGAACGCTAACATGATTTAAAAATATTACTAAATAATTCACAACTCCAACTTCGCATACAACTTTCTAATACATTAAGGACTCTGGTTAACTATATTCATTAGTAGCTGTATTATGTAATATGAAAAAAATTGATATAGATAAAAATATTGTATAAAACCTTGGTTTTAAAACACTTTTAACATTTGGAAAATCCTTGTGTGGAACTAGAAGACTTTTTTTTTTGTCCTTCCCTCAACATAATTAGTCAAAGCAGTAAATTTTGTCAGGTTAACTTTAATTCTAAAAATGCATTCTGTTGATTTTCCTCTGTGACAGTTGAGGATAAAAATTAAGATGCAGCAATTTTCTTGCATCACATCACTGCTTATAAAAAGAGTATTGCAGACTTGCCAGGCTTGTTGCAGAGGGATCTATGTTAGCAAAGAGGCAGAGTTGTTTTCTGTTTTCACCCAGACATAGTTGTGTGATCTTTGCAAGTTACTTTCCCACTGTGTCTTCATTTCCCCACATGTAATAATATTGTTCAATGAAGCCAGAGCCCCTTTTGAAAGTTCCATCTTCATTCTTTAAATCCAAAACAATTAATTAGTGTCATTATAGGGTTTTGCACATCTGAAGTGCCGTTAAAAATGTAGGTAATCTATTTAACCCTGTGGGTGCTGCATGTCTGTGCTGCAGTTAATAGTCCTTATCTTTTCCTAAGGCACAGCCAAATATAGGAATTTTGTCACACTATCATTATTCCAGTTGCAAAGGCACCAAAGCCCAAAATTCTGCTTCAGTTTTCATCCACTGCAGCTTTCTAGCACAACACCACTGCAAATCTATTGAATTCTGAGTCTTTCACCTGACCAAGCATCTCCTTTTTTGAGACCATCCCACAGCTACTGCTTTCTTTCCTGTCTCCATGAAGTACCAGTTGTTGAAATCAAACACAGCAATGTTCATAAATTCTGATTGTAAAAGACAGGTAAAAAGTAATTTCATCCAGACTAGTTAGAATTTTTGAAACTTTATTTCATACGTAGACTATAGAAGTTAAAGGAACTAAACCACCTGACATCTGGATTCCAAGCACAGGCAAAGCTTTGCTGTATTTGATCCCTATTTGAATCTCTTTGTATGTGTATGTGTATATTTCCTATGTAGCCAGCAGCTCAAGAGATATGATTCTGCCCTTCCACTCTGTTCTTGTGAGACCCCCCCACCTGCAGTGCTGCATCAAGCTCTGGAGTCTCCAGTACAAGGAGGACATTGGCCTGTGGGAGCAAGTCGAGAGGAGGGCCAAGAAGATGAAGGCAGGGTGAGAGAGTTGGGGTTGTTCAGTCCAGAGAAAAGAATGCTCTAGGAAGACCTTACAGTAGCTTTTCGGTACCTAAAGGGGATATACAAGAAAGCTGGAGAGAGACTTTTTAGAAGGACATGTTGTGATAGGGCAAGGGGGGATGACTTGAAGTTGAAAATTTTTTACTGTGAGGGTGCTGGGGAATTGGAAACAGTTGCCCAGAGTAGTTATAGATTCCCTTGCTCAAGGCAAGGTTGGATGGGGCTTTGAGCAACCTGAGCTAGTTGAAAGTGACCCTGCCCATGGCAGGAGGGTTGAAAGTAGAAGATCTTGGTCCCTTCCAACCAAAATGATTCTATGATTCTATGAACTGTGAAAATTTTGGAAAAAAACACTTTACATCACACAATAGACTATTTTGCAGCATAGATATATATTACAAGTGGTATTAAGCATTATTATCCTGGATTGCCTTAGAACATCTAAATAACTACCTAAAATCTTATTTTTTTGTACACAAATAATTTGGTTTAGGTTATATAATGGCAATAGGTTCAAATATTTTATATCAGTTAGTTTCACTAAAGACAGAGAACATGAAAACAATAAAAAAACAGTTAGCACTCTGAACCACACAGGGTCAGATTTTGACTAAGAACGTTTTAGGTTTTCTGCATATTCTTTAGTTATATTCTACTAAGCCACAGATACTATTTCTAATTAGAGTTTATGGATAAAAATGCCCCAATACAGTTACCAAGGTCATAACCTCACAAAATGCAAGGTAATCAAATAAGCAAGATGACCTTCAGCTGAACTGAGTAACTTGATGTAAGAGTAAGGATGTACCTTGTCATTTTGTGCAGACAAATACACAGTGTTACCATCTGCTGCACTGACAGTAGACAGCTTAACCAGGAATGGACTTGGGGACAAATCAAAAGAAGGCTTTGGGAACAAAGGAAATGGGACAGCTGTTCTCCGAATGGAGGAAGCCTAGAGGGAGAGATACATTCCAGACTTTTATTGACCCAGGTTAGTACTGCACTAAAGTTCTTGCACATGCTGTCTACTTCTTCACCAGATTTGTGGAAATTGGATAAAAATCACTCTTCAGAACTTTGGAATTAAATCTGGAGATCTTAAGATCTGTTAATGTCTTCATATACAATTTTTGTTCTACTGAATGTAATATTCTGGAGAAGAGTATTTTCAAGACAGACCTTGTAAATAGGCTTCAGACCAAAGATAATTTTCACTTGTTATGGGATTTGGGTTGTCACTTGTTATGGGATTTGGGTCATCTACATTGACTGCCACCTCTCTGCATATTTGGGGTAGTCTTTATGGAACTTAACCTCTTGGGATTTGTGATTTACTTTGTGCCTTCTGAGGGTTCTTAGTTCAATAGTCACTGTAGCTGTTGGGTAGCAAAGAAGAGGTGTTAACCTCTAGCACTTTCATTTCTACACTGTTCTCTCTTTCTTATTGTAGGATGTTACCTAGATTTGTAGATGCACAGTTTGAAAGTCTCCCAGCAATTTCCCTGCAAATGCACAAAGTCTGGGGTTTAGGGAAACTGTTCCAAGTAGTTAGCATTATCTATTCAGTCTCCTGCAGCTGTGAATGTCATAAGAAAATTAAAATTATTGACATTAACTTAATGATGTTGCAAATTTTATACTTGTAACAGAGTAGGAGTTCACTGATATTTGTGTTTTACATACCAGACCCAGAGCACGAGCAGTATTTTCTTACTGTACATAACTTGGATTTTAACCAGTGACCTAAAGGTAAAAGTCTGTTTCCCATTACTGGTCATCTGATCCATGCAGCTTTGTATCTTTTAAAAGTTTGATAAATCATGCAAGATTGTAACAAGACAAAGATGTTTCTTGGACTATATACTATTCAGAATAATCCCTCATCTTCCAGATGTCTGTTTATTTTTGGCAACTGGACTTTACTAAAAAAAAAATTGAAACATAAATTATTGTATATCACTTAATGGCATTATTTTTCCATAGGATTTTTGGAGGGAATCTGGAATTAGGCAGGGAGTGAACTTGTATTTAATTTGATACTTTAGTAAATACTCTTTGTGAAAAATCACAAAGTAGAAAGAATATTGTAGAGAAATGCAATAAAGTATATTTCTCTTTGCCAATAGCTACAAGACTTCAAATAATAATCTGCCTTCCAAGACTGTTTTAATACACGACAAGAAAAAACTGAAGGGGTATCACATCACCTATCTTTAGACATCTATGTGGTTAATAGTTACCCTACTCTGTGTTTGGAATCAATCAAGAGTTCTAGAGAATACCAGTGCAGATTAGTCCCAGAGCATGCCAAAGGATAGTTGATATCTTTCCTAGGATTGCATGGAGTACCTACTTTTTTCCTGATCCTTTCCTTATCCAATGTGACTCTATTTTCTAATGGAAGTTCTTAGTGTGGCTGGCCAATTCAGAAGCACTTTCAGATCAGGAAGTTACAAAAATCAAGAATGCAGAAATCAGAACACATCAGTAAGTGATAAAATGCAATTGGTAAAATCCAACTTGCAACTTGCTATCCATAGGCTGGGCATTTAGTTTGTATTAGCAGCGCTTCACAGTCAGTACAGACTGAGACAAAGCTTCTGAAAAGCAGCTCCAGACATTGGCTACAGAAATTCCTTTTAGGGGGGGCTCTTTAGGTATCTGTATCTCACCATTGACAGTAAAGGAGGCAAGACAAACAAAAGACTAGGAAAGGCTCAGGAGTTTATTTTATATATCTTTTTTATAAGTCTATTTTATATCTACATCTTTTAGGATCAAAGCTGACGTATTACATGTGATAAGTTTAAATCCACAGGAGAATGTGAAGTGTGTTCTGTTTCAGTGTTTCTTTTACTGCAAAAAAATACATTTATTACACAAATAAAAATTCAAAACTTAAAAAGAGGCATTTTAACCTTGAAGGGACAGTTGTTCCACGCAATGACCCATCAAAAGGAACTGGTTTCTCCCATAGCTCTTCTGAAACTACTAAAGGCTTACAAGAAAATGTCTAATTATGGTAGAAGTTATTCATAGAATCACAGAATGGTTTGGGTTGGATGGGAATATAAAAATCAACTATTTCCAACCCCCTTGCCACAGGCAGGGAGGTTTGTTTTCCTTTCCAAAAGTGGCATATACTTGTTCTTGAATTTTGCATTTAAAGACTTCTTTTCCTCCTATTGTTCTATCTTAAAAAGAAATAGAATTGTTAGTCACTGCAGACAAGTGAATAACAAGAGCTTATGTCAATAGTTTTCTGAAGCTTTTCTGAAAAACAAGAAAAAATCCTATTTGGGGATAAAGCTTCAAATGATGTTTGATTCTCTTATCAACTATGTGGCCGACTTGTACATTACTTGTAACAATTTAGGATTTCTTAAAAATGTATATGATGTTCGGAAAAGTCATTGTATATCACTTTGAAGTCTCTTATTTAATCAGATACCTACGACAAAGATAGGAACAGCAGTGTAAACCTCTCTCAACTCTGCAGAATGGCAAGAGCGAGTTCTTGTTGGAGTGTGGCTCCTCTTTGTGTGTATTATGCCAACAGGAGAAACAGTTTGTGATTATGCACACAGGCACGAGCAAATGTGTATGTGGAACTCAAGTTCTGAGTTTTGTGCAGGCACCAAAATGCCCTATTATTAGTTCGATTCAAATTCAATGAGCTATGAACTAATGCTAGTCAAAATGCATCAAATATTAGATTTTCACTCTGTTTCTTTCTAAATATTTTGTGAATCATACTTTACAACTCACCTCTTTTGTGTAAACAGACCCAGACCCACCTGTATTTAACTCCCTTGCTTTTCTGCTTATTCAGTACTAGGCCATTCTTAAACATTTTTAAGTGCTCCTTTGCTTTTCAGCCTCACTGATCACCTATCTTAACAATGGAAATATTTTTCTGATGCTCCTATATTTTTACTTCTTATTTTTCTAGCTTAGTTTTTCCTACCTAAAGAAAAATTGACTGATTATGTTTAACAAACGCCGTGATAAAATTGTAGTGCCAATTTATTAGGCATTAGTAGCTGATGTACATAAGAATCTCTCTCCACAATCAGTTTTTCTCACACTTTTTCCAAACAAAGTTTTAGTTTCAAAGAGGGAAAAAGTGAGAAGCTCACAGAAGAATTCCTTTGAGAGTCTAGTTTGATTCTATTAATTTTAAAGAAGGAAATCTCTCTTTGTGCATGCTTTCAAAGCACTTGGAAGACCCAGTCTTGACTGTGGCCTCTGTACCCTATGATGATATAAATATTAATTCAAAATACTAATGAAATATAAAGAAAAGGGAAGATACATTGGCTCGTGTTTATACTGTTGTAACTGTCAAAAGATAAATCCAACACAAAGCTTGTACTCTTTCGGTAACATTTCTTTGCTGTATTTTTCTCCTTGAGGACCTTGGAATTCTTTCCTTGATAATAGGCTTTTCTTTTACACAGCCTTTTTTTAGCCATTATCTGTGAAAGAGTTGATGCTGCTTTCTTAGTGGCTCGATGCACATTTTATTTCTGAGTGATGTATTACTTAAAGTTTTTCCAGTAATAATCTCCATTTGGATGCAAAGCATTAGCTAGGTCTTCTGTGTCTCACTAACCTGGGATCTTAGAAACCACAGATTTTATAATCTATACTGTCAACTAACACGTGACAATACATAGCTTTGACTGAGGATTCAATACAATTCTCACAACTAATTCACAGCTACAATTACTTTCCCCACGCAAATATTTGCATTAAAAAAATATTCCATGTATACATTTAGTAACCTTTCCCAACCTTAAGATTATTCTATAATCTATGACAAAAATAGACTTCAAGTGGAAGAATATCAAGAGCCATTATCTAGACATGTTTTCAGAAAGATACAAGAAACAACATTTCCAGAGTATAAGAAGTAGCAAAGAAGTCAGAAACTTGGACTCAGTCACTCTTAGTTATACTGTATTAAGATGAAATTCTCATACTAAGTCTGAAACAGATGTCTATGGTTCATCAAAAATTATTTGGGGAAGATAGGTGTATGGGGCCAGGCTGGAATGGAATTGACCTTCCCCATGGCTTCCCTCAGTGCTGTGCTTTGTGTTTGCAGCTGAAAAGGTGTTGATAATGCATGAGTGCTCCGCGACTGCTGAGCAAATCTGACACAGCACCAAAGCTGTCTCTCCAACATTTCCCTCTCACTGCTACAACCAGATGTGGGGATACAACCAGATGTAGGGATACAACCAGAACAGAGCACCCAAGCTGAGCAAAGGGATATATATTCAATATGGCATCTGGTCAGCAGTAAAGGCTCAGAGAAAGGAGGCAGCAAGGGCAAGGGCATGAGCTTTATTATTAACGTGTTTGCCATCAGGAGCACCTCCTACACATACTCAAGTCCTACTTCCCTGGAAGTGTTTGGCCCTCACCTGCTGATAGGAAGCAGACAATTAGTCTTTTGTGTCCCTTTGCTTCTGCATGCAACCTTTGTCTTTCTTCATTAAACTGCCTATATATCAACTCACAAGTTTTTAACCTTAATTTCTTTGCCTGTCTCTCTGAGAAGGGGGAGAGAGAAAGCATCTTGATAGTCACACGCAGCCAGCTAAAGTCAACCCACCTCAACAGATATCCCAAGAGAATGATTCATACTTGTCTTGGAGCATGGTCTTGGGATGCCAAGACTAATTTTAACCAGATAGAATGAGTGGAAAGAATCCCTTTCTAATTATCTTTAGGTCTTTCCTCATTTTGGTGATTATACATCAAATGTGTGTTTATAGTACCTAATGGTCTGGAAAAGGACATGTGGACACAGGTGATTTAGTTTAACTCCTTGAGGTGCACAGATGATTAATTCACATTGAAATTAACAGCAGAAGAACACTAAATATGTCTGAAGTGCTAGAGCTGGTCAGTCTCCTGGACGTTCTGCAAATCAGTTGGATATACAACCTTGGTAAAGTTTGCATTTTGTCAATGAGTTTAAAAATGGGTTAAACAGAATGATTCTATTTGCACATAACTGAATTTTAAAATCTTACATTGAAGAGAGCAACAACAGAAAATACTATTTGAGTCTTATCTCCACCATTTCAGAAGTCTGAAGACATGATTCAGAGGTCTCTAAAGGGAAATTCAAGTCTTAAAGAGTTATTGCACACAGGCTAGATCTGTTGAAGGCGTGCTGTTTGTCTGGGTCTCTGTGGTATTGCTCATCATGTAAACTATGCATAATAAAAACTAACCTCTGACCTTGAATAAATATTGGATTTTGCACATAGACCCATTTGTGCTGTTCACATCGTTATGACAACAAGATTTTAAGCAGTAAAGTTATATCCACAATCAAGAAATTAAATGTATTCTGCTTAAAACTTGAGTGACATCAATTATATTCAGGTTAAAATATAACTTGCAAGACTGACATGCTCTATCAAACAGTACACTGACATATCTATAAAATTTTCTTGATTTCTACAGCACTGAGTACTCATATCTCCTGGGATATGGGGAACTATGAATGCTTAGGATTCTCTTGTGTGGTACATGGTATTAGGAATGTAAGCAAAAAAAAGATTTTGGCTAAACATATACGAAAAAAAGCCTCTCACAGGGAGGTGCATCCATATGCAATGCAAAACTCTGTTCAACTGCTGTGATGGATGAACTTCACCTGATGAATTTTAAAAAGGCTGTCTGAAGAGCTCAGCAAAGGAAGATAATCCTGCTCTGGAAAAGAAGCTTACCAGTTTACCCTGACTCTGCCTATTCCATAGAAATTCCTATTCTAAAAAGAAAACAACCTGTGCTGGGATCTCTTGTATCTTTTCTTGTTGGGTGCAGCATCAGTCATCCTGAATTTCCTTTCAGCTGGAAAGGACCACTGAAGCCTTCCTTTATCCTTCACTCAGAAACTTGGAATGGGCCAGCCCATGTTTTGGTGTTATAGGACTTCACAGAGAGAGCACAGCACAGGAGAATCCCACCTACCATTTCAACTAAGAAATCTGTTTGAATGAGGAAAACTCAGTCATGAAGCACATGCAAAATAACTTCTCCCATTTCTGGGAAGAAAGTTTCTGTAGGAATGATAAAGGCTTCATTTCTAAGAGCAAAGAGAGACAGAAGCTATGGTTTATTAATCAATGTGAAATAGAGCACAGCAACTAAAATTGGTAGTGACTTTATCAGGAAAGCAAGCTCAAGCAGGATCAAGTAGAGCACAAGAGTGGCACAAATGAAACATGCCAAAGGCAAGGTAAGGTCCTTACAGCAAAGTTCCTGTCAATCCCTCTTAGACATTGAAAATTTATTTCCTAAAGTTTATAAGGTTCTGATCTTAGTGCTAACTTTAACATTATTTTTATCTCTACAGTTCTGTTTTGGAATATAGTTATTCTTAAATTGTCTCTGTCCTTTGATTTCAAAACTGTTATGCAATTTCTGTCTCACACTGATGAAAAAGTAGCTCCTGTCCCTCCTGCTGTAATCATGAATCTTTCAAAGGATTGCATTTTCATGAATTCTAGGCATTATGTTAAAAAGTACTAAAATATTATGTAAAAAAAATGAAAATACCATATTATTTAAATGTTATATATTTGACTCAACTTCTATCATACAAAATCCTGAATCACAGAGTGCTTATATTACCTTCAGGGAAGTTGTGCTGATGTCTAATCAGTAGGGTGACAATAAAATTAATGTAGCCTTTTAGTAATTGTAAAGAAATAAAGGACTGTAGAAGAGGAAGAAAGCATTTAAGTCAACAAGTGGAGTCCCTTGCTTCTACAGGTGATATACCTTACCAGCTCATACTGTGTCAGAATTTCAACAGTTTTTCTTCAGTGATTTTTTCTACTTTCCTGTGTTTAAATTCAAATGCTTTCCCTTTTTTCTTCCTTCTGCTACTTTCCTAACAGCAATAGAAAACATTAGCATTTATAGCCTGAAATACTTGTACTGAACATGAACAAGGAAACAGCATTTTACAACCTCATTTAATGGGAAATGCTGGAAATCCTGTCTCCACTGCCTCTGTGCATCACCTAGACAGATAAATCACAATGATGACCTCCAACAGAATTTGTGGAATTGCATGGAGAACTGAGGAAAGCGTGGTACCTTTCACCTACTCTTAAAGATTGCCACAAATAAAACCCCAAACAGAACATATTTTGTCTGTGTTTGTAGGTTAGGGAAAAAGTGAATGAACTGCAAAAGCAGTAAAAACCACATAAGTAGATTTGTCTGATAAGTATTTTCATGGCAAAGAAAAATTGATGTGTAACTACTGCATTTATGCACTTTGGAAAGACAGCATAAATTAAGTCCTAATTACCTCTGCTTGGTAAGACTGTTTGTTTCCATCATAGGCAAATGGATGAGGCAGCTCTCCAAGTGGTATGTCATAGAACTCAGAATCGTAAATTATGGTATCACTGATAGGGGCAGCTCCAACAGACTCAAAGATAAAAAGTCCCAGAAAAACATATACAAAGGTCTGCATTTTGTTTTCTTTTCTGAAAGAGAGGAAAATGGACAGATTGTAGGTACTCTGGTATTGAGAAGCAATCTATGACAATTTAATGTCACAAATACAGTACTTATCTATAAAACCCACAATATTTGTGATGAATATTTCATATTTATTTATGAGAACTCAGTGGTTTTCTTTGTGAAGAGTCTCTGGATCTGAGAATTCTGCAGACTGCTTTCACCATACTCATAGTCATATAATTTAGAAAAGACCTATTGAATTTTATTGGTGTAAAAATAAACAGACTTCAACGAGAAAGAGTCTGAATGGCATTTTTCCCCTTCCATCTAATTCACCTATTTTCATTGCACTTAGATATGAACTTTTGAGAAACTGGAGAAAAGGTAAATTATTATATTACTTGTCTTTATCACAATAAATAATCTTCTGCAATATATAACAGTGTAATATTATATCTCTCCTCCATTATAAAAAAACCTAAATGGAATCAATCAAGCAAAAATCCAAAACCAAAACCAAAACCAAACCAAGCCAAACCAAACCAAACCAAATAATTAAAAAAAAACCCAACTCACTCCAACAACCCCCCCACCCCCCCACCCCCAACCTATTAAAAAACATTAGAAACTCTTCTATCTCTGGATAACCATAATCAAAACACTTTTCACTTGTTATTTGTTTTGTCAGAACATAATTTTAATTGGCGTGGCACACTTGGGCCATATTTTTGCAAATGTCTTGGGCACAAAATAAAAAATAGTATGTGTCCTTCATACAGCCGTGGACAGTAGAGCCAGTACACTGAATTCCTTCATTATTCAACCAATACTGTTTTCAAAGTAGTGAAAAATTGTAGTGTAGTGTATTCACCTGTTATCCTTGGAAAATAGAATTGTAAAATTGAATTATCACCCATTTAAAGTTCTATAAAAGGAATTATCACCTATTTAAAGTTCTACAATTTTGTAAAATGGTAGAACATTCTTGCTAGGCTTGAGCACTAGTATTTATTCATTCCGTTTTCCTTGTAAGCGATGCATTCACTGTTATCATATAGGATGCCTGACACAAGGCTCTATTCAGCATTCTTTCCTTACACCATTATTTGTCCACAGCTTATGTTAATTTCACCAAAAGCACAGTAATAATGAGCAATGCATAGTCTAATAAACTGTGCTCATTATGTGATGTCATGGTACACCCTCTTAAATATTTAATTTCAAAATTGTAATTACTTATAAAAAAGTATAAGAAATATATGAGGGTTTTTTTAATGTATGTACTGAGCAACGAGCTGAATTTTAGCTTCATGAAAAGAGGTCTTTATAAAGCTGGTTTAGGCATGAGGATATGAAATTCCTCTGGGGATGGTCAGTAACACAAGGCGTTCATTTTTCTCTCATTTTCTTTATTCAGAAAGACCTCAGCTGCTGCTGGAAGAAGTTAGAGTCACTGGGTCTTCTCTTTGAGAAAGCTTAGATGAATTTCACCTTTCAGTATTAGGTTCCAATATTGCTAAAAATATTCTGCTTTATTAAAAAAACAAATGAAGTAAAATAAAATAAAAACACAATCAACTTCTTAAATAAGCAAGTATGCTAGAATTAGTGGGGGTTTGTCTGTCTTTATGTTTTCTGCTGCCTCTTTTTGACTGAATTGGTTTTGGTCTTGCTTTTGCTTTCCATGTCATTTATCCCAGATGATTAATCTATAAAGGGTGTTACCTATCAACCCAAAATGTAGTACTAACATATATGGTGTAATTTTTCCTCTGAATGAACAATTCTTAAATAAAATATTGCTCACTATGTAAAATTATTTTCATGTCACAACTCCTAAAAGTAAAGTATTTTTAAAGGGTATAAGACTTGGTAAGTATTAAGTTTTGCATATATAGACACAAAACCAGCAAATATCTGTGGAAAAAGAAAAAAAGTTTACCTATGGCTATAGTATCTGCACTAATTTGCAGGGTTTACATGTCTCTATTTCCCTTTCATATAATGTATTGGAATGTACAGTAGAAATATTGGCATCTGCAGTAGCTGTAAGATCAAATATTTTGATGAAGATTATGTACACCTCTCACAGGAAGGAACTAAGACATATCCAGGGAAAAATAAATAGTCTCCACAATCTGTGAGCTTTGAATCAGTATTAACCACAATAAAATAAAACAAATACTAATATTTCCAGCGTTTAAAATTCAACTAAGAGAGAAGTGCCAAAACTTACCTTTAGCTTCCACAGTCTCAGATGGGATGGAGTTACTGAGAATGAAGAGCCAGTGCTGTTAGACCCTGACCAATGGCAGTGGCATTCTGGGGCTGTGGGAGGTAGTACAGCTTCTACCCTCAGCTGAAGACCTCAGCTCAGGGAGTTTCTCAGACTTCAAACCTTTATACATGATTTTGCTGAACTGAATTTTTGGAAGGTCAAACAAAGATTTGTTGTAAGGAAATGACATTAATTTCATGTGACAGTTTTTTACCCCTTCCTCTCAAATTTCTTGCTGCTCCTACCAATATACCAATAATACTCTCAGTTGTATTCTGGAAACAACTTTTTTGTGTTACCTGGTAACCTACAAATACAAATTTGTCAGTGTCCAAAACGAAGGCTGAAGCAAATTGAGTCATATTTTTTCCTATACGTAGCATCTCTAGTTTGTGACTTATTATATGTGATAATGTTTAATGAATTTCCAGCTACTGCGGGTATTATCTGATATGTATTCAGAGGTACTTTTTCCCCCCTTTACTTTCCTCTAAGTACTTATGAAGCAATGCTCATAGAATATACTATTATCAGTGTTTTCCTTCTGAGAGAAAATGCCACTTTCTTAATAGATATGAACCTCTATCATATGCTGCAAATGATGGGCATACAATTGTAGTATAATGTGCTCTATTACATCAGAAAAAAGTTTACTATATTAGCATGTCAAGCTACCTCTTTTCCTAATTGATTGTGTTTTCTTTATTATCAGTTCCTACTTAATTTCGTACTTTTATATTATCAGTATTTGTACAACATGCACCTATTCCTCTGAATATTTCCATCATTTTCCCAACTCTTCAATGAAATATGCCTACTAATACTGTCAACATCCAATATTAACAACAGAACCTCTCCTGTATCTCTGAGGGATGCAAGATTCATGTATAAGGCTCCAAAGTGCTGAGGAAACTTTATTTCCTTTGCTTTATATAACTTCCACAACAATTTCTTTTTTTTTTTTTTCCAATAAGGCAATCCTAGTGGATCAAATTTACATGAGGCACTGAAAGCACATCAAGAATTTTAAGCCACATGTCTCGTGGCAAGAATCCAAGATGTTTGGCAGGGTTTGACCCATAGGTCAAAGGGTAGAAAAGCAATAGCTCTGTTAGCAGATAGATAGAGTTTAGGGTATTGTGGGACATACCAAATAGCTCCAGGTATCACGTACTGTTTTGGCAATTGAGTCAAGTCTGCAGTGTCTTATAGTATTATGACCACTCTTGGATGACAGAGTTTAGCATTAATTGCTTCTATGAAAATAGGGGTCTTGAATCATTAAATCATGTACTATTAATTTATTTTTTTCACTGTCCTGTTGCAAAGACATCTTCCATGAAGAATCAGGGCAGTCAGTATAGTGAAAACACAGTGTCCTGTTGCTCTTCTCTTTCTTCAGATCAATAGCCTCAGTTTACTCCTTAATTTAGTGATCTAATTGCTTGCAATGCCTGTGTATGCTCCTTCCTGACAACAAACATCTGTACCTTCTGCAACAAAAAATTGTCATTTACCTTCTTAGTGCTACTGATATTTGTTATGCTGCTCCATTTGCAAGTAGTTAACATTATTTCACTTTTAAGTATAGTATTTTCTGCTGTGCTTGGCAATTTAAGATTTATTCTGCTAAAGCCTCACTTCCAATGTGTCTCCTTCATTTACATAACATACCCCTTCTAGGCAGGTCCAATATTCATTACTTTCATTTGTGCAAATGATCTCAATTTTTTATTTGTTGAAGGAGAATTCTTATCTGTAACAAGTTATTAATATCATTATTAATACTTTTCCTAATTCTTACACAACTAAGTAGATTTAGGCACACTGAGACCTAGGGCCTGAAACCTTTGTATCTTCTGGTCTGTAGGTCTGCTTTTTTTCATTTTATAAGACCAATGAAATTCAAACCACTTTGTGTCTGGATCTTAACTTTGATTTTAGCGGTATACTGTATTCCTGTCAGAATATAATATACATTGCTGGCCTTGTTTTCCAGAAACACTAAGCAAGTAAAATTAATTGAAGGCAAATGTTAGCTTACAAATACTGGACTTCATTTTTTTGTTTGAGCTAGGGAAACTTATCTGAAAGAGAATATATTTTATATAATGAGTTTTACAAGCTTACGAGTGTGATGGTTTGCATAGAACACAAATTAGAAAACAGTTTTGTTTGTTTTGGTTTATGCTTTAAAGAACAAGAATTTAGAGATTGAGTGGAGTATCTGTAGGGGACATGCCTTAGTTGATGCTGAAATTAATGTTTGGCAATGTGTTTGAGCTTGGATGACAGAAGTCCTGATGCTAGCAATCCTAGACCAGCTAGAAACCCCAGAGACCCAGCATAAAAAAAAGATAAAAGAAAAGAAAGACTACTTCGAGGCCTTGTGGTACTGCTGAGAAAAACCCAAGCATTTTAAAAAGCTCACAGAAAATTTGTGCTCGAGTTAGAAATTGATTCAGATCACTGCTTGTATTTTCTGAATCCTGTTATCACAGAAGATAATGAAATTCCTGAGACTGACAAAAGGACATTTGGGAGTGAGCTTTTCATGTCTTCTAATCAGCCCCTTCACTGACACTTGGGGTTTTTCCAAATCCTCTGGCCTTGTGCAATCTAAGTTACTGCCTTGTGAACTTCCTCAGCTGCCTTTAAGTCTTGCTGTCTGACTCACTTGGGCTTGATTAAAAGCTCGTTGAAGTTAATAGAGAGTTCCATCACATTCGGTGGTTTTTGGGGCGCTGCTCAAACTGGAAGCATACCCAGCTGTGACCATTGCCTAACACATTCCTAGTCAGAATGTATTCCCACTGCATAATTTCTGGCAGTAGTAAATGAATTAATTTATTCCCTTGTTTCTTTGAGAGGGCTTTGTTTCCATTTCAATTCTCCCAGTTCTTGGAGGTGCAATGACTCCTAAGTGTGCTCTTGAACTCAGTGCCAAAGCCTCAGGGTCGTCCTATTCTTGTTTTTCCAAAACTTTGATTATAAAGCACTGAGCCTTTGATCCAGACTGTCAACATTCACTCATTATAGTTTTTTCTTTGCTTTCTTTTCTTTCGGTCCTCACAGATTCATCCCCAGGAACTTACGATAAGAAAAGATGTGTGGAAAAATGCTACTTTTGCCATGAAATGAAAAATTCTCCCTGGCTTTCAGAAAGAGCTTGAGTATTGTACCAACTTTCCCTCTTGTCAGCTTCTCAGCCTGACAGTCTGAACAGAAGCAGAGGTCTTCAGTCTACTGTGTCAGCTCTGGAAAATTCTAGAACTGATTTTTAACAAGAAGAGAAAGATATGTCCAGCTTTGAAAGGAGTGACAGGGAATTCCCAAAATAACTTGTTCATTTTGTTGTTTCACCTTGGCACCCGGCTAAAAGTTTCTCCTTGTCTGAAACTATAGTGTAAGAGTAATAAAGCAAAAAAAGTTAATATGTTGATATATTCTCATCTAAAACAACAGTTACAAAATAAAAGGTCACCTTCTTTTGGGTCAAGGACCAGTCCTACATAAGGGGGAAGTAATACATGAGTGTTCCAGTAATGGTGACAGTAAGTTCAACTGTTGGGTTACACAGCCTCTTAGAAAGTCATATTCAGTTTCCTCCAGCTTTTTCGTATTCTGTGACCAGAAATGCATCTGTCAGATGAACAAAATGGGGTCACTCATATTGTGTGACAGAGACAATTGTGTTTTGGTCAGAAGTGGGACGTCCATGAATATTCATTTCTCAAAATATGCTATGCCTCATGAACTTGTTAATATTAGTAAGAGGAAGCAAATGAATGTTTGTTTTCTTTGAGTTTACTATAGACAAGTGACTGCAAAGTAGATGTAACTCCTTCTACAGACACTAAATTCTTTGGAAAGACATGTATTATTGTGAATTGAAAAATAATAGGATGTAAAATATGACTTTTCAAACAATATCCTTTTACCCACATATATGTACCATTATCTAACTCTAATTTATTGGTTTTAATTTTCTAAATAAAAGTAGTATTTAGTATTCCAGATTGTGCCCACTGAATGAAGAATTTTACTACAGTACATAGCAAAGAGCATTCCCTTTTTGCACCTGGATCAACCGTCTTTTACATCCTACTTCTCCCAGTCATTGAATATGAAAATCCTCCAATATTTTCATGGATGTTATATGATACACCAGTGCATCTGCTTCATGTCCAAAAAAAAAGTTTTTCTCACCTTTTTTTTTTGGTCTGTGACTTTATTATTTCCTGAATCATTATTTATCATTAATTTTCCAATCTTAAATATGTGGTCAGAATTATACTGAACAAAGGAAAAGCACAATGTGAAAGTCTGGAATCACTGAAGTTACTACGATCAGTTTCAGAGCTAAAATTCAGGCCAGTATTTTAGACTGATTCCTTCTGCAATACTGAACACTCTTGACTGTTTGTTTGTTTGTTTTTTGTTTGTTTGTTTGTTTGTTCCATAGGCATAGGGAAAGGATGTAGAGGTAGGAATCTGCTTTGATAGATCTCTTGCCTGTATCACTTGCATTTCATGAATTGCTGGATTGTGGAATTCCGTTCACCCTAGGGCCCTGGGAAAAGGAGAACATCATATGAACCTTGCTGGGACTAGGGACAAAGGCTGAATAACAGAAAAACAAATATCTCAGAGAGAAGGAGAAAGGAAGGAAATCATGTGTCTGCAGAAGGGATTAGCATTTCCATTTTGCTCATCAAAGTCAAGAGAAGTACAAAAGAAGGATTTAGAGTGCTCCAACTGTTCCATCCCCTGTGCAAATTAGCATAAACAGCAGGGAAAAGAGAGTTAAACAGAAAATGTGAGATATCTACAGCTGTTTTTGCTAGCAAAGTCTTGTTTAGATTTAATTATTTCTGCATAAACAGTGAATGTAAGCAATAAAAAGAAACATTTCAATGAGTCACAGAAATAACTACCCTTTACATACAGATCTACCCGAGTGTCTTATTTGTCATGTTTGCCTGATTTTTTGTTCTTGGTGGCAGATTTCAATTCATGTACTCTTAAAGTGTATTATTCTTTTCCTCTATGGTTGCTTTAATAGTCACGTCTTATTTCCATGGTTGATGCAGGCAGGTAGCATATGACTTTTTCCCTGTCCTTCAAATATACATTGCTGCTTTTTTTGGTACTGCCTGGCCAGCTGTTTGGTTTAGGATTTGGGGGGTTTTCAGTTGTTTTTTTTTTTTTTTTTTTTGCTTGGTTGGTAAGGGTTTTTTAAATATTTCAGAAAAATAATAATGTGCCAATTTAAAATTTGCTTACCAAGAGTAAAATCTCAGAATATTTTCATGCAGTCTGGTCTACCAGACTGATGAATTTTTAAATGAGCATTCAGAGTATTGTTTTCTTGCATATGGAAAGACCATATCTATCTATCCATCTATCTATCTATCTATCTATCCATCTATCTATCTATCTATCTATCTATCTATCTATCTATCTATCTATCTATCTATCTATCTATCTATCTATCTCCATCTCTGATACATCATTGCATTTGGTGTTCTTGGATTTTCTTAGTTGTTAAGAAAAAGCATTCATTTCAACAGAGATCATGCACATTTACAGTAGAAACAAACAATCCATAGTTATAGCAACAGAAGTGGATAGCTTCCACTTTCCTTTCAGAAAGGGTGATTTAGAACCTTCAATATCTGCTTCTGAAATTACTAAACTTTGCTGCAAAATGTGAACAGGATCCAAAACTTATTACTTTTAATCATCTTAAGCCAGGCTTGATGTAAAGTTCAAAGATCCTCCTTACATACATTGCCAGTTTTACATCTCTGACATTTGTTTGTATAATAAGCCCACAAGTTAAATCCATCATAGCATGCTATTCACTCTTTCTGTATTTTTAAATTTTAAAGCAGATGAAAATCTTATCAGATTGTTACTATATACTGTAAAAGAATAAACCATATAGTTAGCCTAGAAAAGCACTTTGGAAATCAGAGAAGTCCAATTTTTCAAACTCTGCTAAAACAGATCTGAAATGCCCTTTACAATAAATTATGTTACTTGCACTTCTTTTTATTTGATTAAAAAGTATCAAGACAATATTTTTTTTGAAGGAGATTTAGTAATTTTGGTTTTGAAACAATTGGGAGGTAATACTGAAATATAATCTAAATTGATGTTGGTGCCTAAGAAAAATTTTCCCTGTTCCATGAGAAAATGTATGTGGGAGAAGGAAAAATGACTTTCTTCTGAAGATTTTTTGGGGGAAATCTTAATTGGTCAATTTTTTTACCTTGTTCTACCTTTTCTACTTTTTCTACTCCTTTCATACTTTTGAAATTACTTGGATTACACCTGGGTTGGTCAGTCAGGTACGTGCATGCACATAGATCTTTGCAGGGTATACCAGAGCTCATTAATGAAGGCACTTTCAGGAATTCCCAACAAGAGGCCAAAGGCAGGAGTCAGAGCTTCAGGCTCTCGTACTTGGGTTCTATTCCACTCACATTAGACAGACTGTCATTCTTCTAAAACCAAATTTACAATTTGCTGTTTAAGAGGTATAATTTACATCAGTTTTGAGAAGGGTCAGGGAAAGAAATTGCTGTCCTTTCTTTAATCATGGCTGAATATAAGATAGCACTGCTGAGTATGCAAGCATGTGGTGTTGCAAAATGGTTTTTATTAGCATACAGAACTATTGTCTGCTGTTCCAGCCCAGCCTGCAGACTGGTGGTGTTAGACCCTTTCAGGAAAATGCAATTCCTGGCCCCAGAGATGGAACATTTCATCGTGTTTTTGCTTAGCTAAACAAGTACAGTTCAGAGCTGGGTTATCATATTTATCACTAAGAGACAAATGATATTTTGCTTGGGATTGAAAAATAAACCAGAAACAAAGTCCAATAAGACAAGGATTTGGAATTCAGTAGATCACAAGCTTTGTGTTCTATGTTGACATACCCATTTATTCAAATGAAATTGTGAACACTATTATACTCCACTTATTTCATGGATAGAGAATATAAGAGACTTTTTGTAGCATAATGTCCTCAATATGCTGGAAAATTTAAAACTGATGTAATGAACTAAAGTTTGTTTTCTCATTAGCATAAAAATTTCCCAGTTTCCTATGAAGTTTGAAATTGTGTGTGTGCTCTTAGGTTTGCATTTTGTGTTACATATATTGCAATGGTTTATACCCTCCATATGTGTTTCCAAAATATTAAAAAAAGTTCGTAAAGAAGTTGGCATGACCATTTGCATTTGACTGCCTTCAACTAATCCTACATTTGCAACATAAAGGTGTTCTCTGCTTTTATTGAATTTGTTGCAAAATGCTATCATATTAAATGGATATTAATAACTTGTAGAATCTTAAGTTTTATAACAGTATATCTCTCTAGCAAGTAATTCTCACACACAGTGATCCAAAAAAGTTATAATTCCTCCAGACTCTAGAATACAATCTGGGAGTTATTAGTGCATCTTAAGACTTTGCTCGGTCACCAGTGTGTCAGACATGCAGTTAGTATTCATGTTCTCAAAATATCAGTTGCACCCTTCAATGGCATATATGCATTGTCTCCTTTTGTTTCTTCTAGGAGAAGCCAAGGTAGTGGCTCTGAGGGCTTTGATCTCAAGGGAAGCCCTACTGACCTTAATTTACATTGCTCTGATCTAGTATATTGGCAATATATTAATTCTCTTAACCTCTTGTGGAATCAGTGCTTGACTATGGGTCCTGTGAGATGATCCAACCCTGACTATACACAGAATTTCAGGCTCTATCCAGCTTTTGGATGCTTCAACTTCCACAGCTGAAGGCAAAGAAGGCATGGTGGCACAAAGTGGGTGCATGGGAGGTGGGTGCTGTGGTCAGGGAACATGGGGCAGAAGTGAACGAGTTGCACAGAGTGAGACAGACACAGCTGCTCTAGGCCAGGGCTAACCACAGCCTGATTCCAGGACCTCTGGCACTGTAAATAAGAGACCCTTCAATTCTGTTTATTTGGTTTGAATTTCTGCTTTAAACTGTTTCTTTTCTGAGTAGATGTGAGAACATATCCTTTGAGACACTAATGTACAAAGAATGTGAGAATCTTGGGGTTTCTCATGGGCTTTAAGGAAAACTATTAATTAGCTTTAGCTCTTAAAATGACTATGAATTTGTTTATTGCTGATAAAATAATGTGGCTGTGAACGAGAATGAAAGATGTTTTTAATCAGACATTCATTTATAAAAATTAAATGTTTGGAAGACATCTTTATAAAGTATGGAGAAAATATCAACACAGATAGCAGTTCAGCAAAACTGCAGGTTGCTATGAGCATGACAATGAAGAAAACAATTATTTGTTAATGAGCAGCATGTGAATTTCTCTGCTATTTTACAGGTCAGGCAGTCATATTTTTAAAATGCAGATATCCAAGAAAAATACTTAAGCTAACATTCCCTGCTTGTGTGTGTTGTTGAATTGAAGTGTTACAACATTGCCTTCTAGCTCTATTTGAAATATAGGTGGCACTTTCCAAAAGTGTTCTTCTAATTTATACACACACACACACAGACACAGAGATCCTAGCAACTTCAAAAGATCTCAAGATAGTGAGATCAAATGTCCTTTAAACTTTTGATTAGTGGCATTGTCTTTTAGGAGGTTTCTTTGTTGTGTTTCATTGCCTGCACAATGTGTCGTTGACCCTCATTGCTTAAAATCAGTATTTACTCAGCTCACCATCTGCATCGTGGTCTCTGGTCTGCAAATTCCATCATCTCTCTGTTGCTGTTAACAGACGCAGGACCAGAACAAGGTGATGAAAGGCCTTTTAACCACCACAGTCAATGCAGTTAAAATGCAGGTAAAATGGTTCACTGAGTGAAATTTCACTATCGGATATCATCCTGAAGAGACAAACAGAGCAAAACCTGAGCACATGATCTAAGCAAAGGTTGGGAAAATACACAAGGAATGGATGATACACAGCAGGGAAAAGGAAAGTGTTAGGTTTCCACGTAACTGCAAATATAGTGAGTTTTAGTGCTATTTCAAGGTTGCTTATGTACTGTTTTCACATAAAGCTATGCTGATGAATGTGTGAAGGAATCATTCATGGGGACATTTCAGCTTCTGCAAGTTTCCTGAAGTCTGGAAACCCAGATTATTCTGGATTCATCCAACTTTAGACTAAGGGAATAACTCCAGCTCTGTGCAGAGAAAAATTCTACATCCAGGCTCACAGGAAACAGTGTTAAATTTCATGGTATAAATGGTGCTCTCTTTTTGTTTCTGTCCTTTGATGAGCAGTGCAGTTATTATAGTGTTGTTTGCCCAGATGTCCGCAGTTATTTTGCTGATTCCTTTGGTAGTCAGCTGGTCTGTGAGTAACTGGGGAAAAAGTTATCTGCTGGCACCACAGCAAACGGACTTCTGTCAGCCATATATAAATTCAGGTGGAAACTTTAAAGTTCCTAACTGTAAGAACAGTAGAGGAATTGTCCTGTGATGATGAAAAGCCTTTGGTTATTTAGTGTAAAATCGCAGAAATGCATTATTAGATTATGTGATAATAAGTAATGGAGATTTTTGCTCAAAATGAAAAAGTTGTATGTGAAGATCAGAAGAGGTTCTTTTAGCATCTGAGGAAAGGCAGTAAGTGGGAATATGCAGCAATAGCCTGATGCAGTCAAAATGGCAGGCAAGGAGGAGCATTTGAAACTGGGTGGTTATAAAAATGAAGTGCATCTAAATGACCATGTACAAGAAGAGAAGGAAAATAAAAAAGAATTGCCGTACTGGAGATCAGAAGGATGATATTTTAATAACAGAGCTTTATGAAAATACTGACAAGAACCATGTGTAGAAATAACAGTTCAGGTATCTAAAACAGCATAGCACGTAAAAAAAAATCAGACCATAGAATTGTGGTATCCAAAAGAATGGGTGAGATATTAGTATCAGTAAGGAAGACACATAGATGGCATTGTGAAGAATTACAGAAGAAAAAGAATAAGCTCCATTTTCCCCATTTAAAATTCCAGTTTCTTTTGTATAGTTCTCAGCAGGAGACTGGGGAACCCCTACCACAGAGGATAAAGATCAAGTAGTGCGAATTGTTAAGATTGTCCAAGGAAAGTGAGCAAAGGGAGATCAGCAAGGAGTGGAAGAGATTGAGGGAAGGACTAAGAGCTGCTGAATGGGGAACGTGAGAAATAAGAGGATACCCAGTTACTGACGTTGCTGTTTAACCCATAAACAAGATGCAGAACCACAGCTTTTTTACATAATTGTTTCCTGGAAGGAAAAAAGACATTTCAGTTTGTCTCTGTTATGCAGAGATGTAAGTGTTCATCTCGTTTGTAATTTCTAGTATTAATAGACTTTCTTTGCCTTAGTAAATTCTGAGGGACACAGCTGCAGCTGGTGAAAAACATCAGATTTTCCTGTCTGAGTGCAGATTAATGAAAGCTGGGCCCTGAACATTTTATGGTGGTTTAATGATAGCTACTACATAAGCATGATGGGCCAAAACTAATTAAAGAACTGTGCAGTGTGACTTGTAAAACTACATTGCTGAAGTAAAGCCATCTCTGAGGTAAATCACTTGGAGCCTGTGGTGAGCTCAGTCTGCTGGCAAAAGTCATTGCTTTCATTTACACCTCTGAAACCCCATTAACAAAGGCAGAATTTGGCCCATGTGCTACTTGATATAGAATTCAAGGGCAGTGAGTAAGTCAGACATTTCTATCATTAAAAGGAGTCCTGCTGAGGGGACCAGTCAGCTTTGGTTGTTGCTACTCTATAGTGCCAGTGATTGTCACTGTATCAGCTGCTACAGAGAAAAGTTTAGTCCTGAAGGACTTAATGCAAGAGCATTTGAAATGGTTTCATTTCATTATGTCTGGAATTTTATATCATTGAATAAAGATAATAAAGGGAGCAGAGGAGAACTCCATAATGTATAGTCTGAGAAGAATAACCAAAGGCAACAAAAACTTTCCCTTTGGCAGTTAGTTTTTTTCCCTTTTACTCCATGAAACATGAGAACTTTTATTATATAAAACTGTGCTTTTTGTGAATTTTTCCTTTAGGTTTGCCAGTGAGAGATGATGATTTAATTCTTTCCAGATATTCAGTTGATTTAATATAATTTCTTTCATGTGGAACAAAAGGGGATAAATGGGCACAGATCCTAGAATATCTATTCTTTTTCACAAATCCTTAAGGGTACATTTCATAGAATCACAACATATTTTTGGCACTCTGTTCTTGAAATAATTACACAGTGTTTGATTATAAGGCTGTTTATTGAAGATGATATGGTGTTTGTCCTGTGTGCTTATGCTGGTTTTTTTTCTTTGTTTTAATGGACTAAGATGTATGCTTGAATTAAAAATACTATTAAAACAAACATATTTGAATAAGAAGCCCTCTTGTCCAGGTTCTTTAGACACAGCTGTTACTTTTTCAAACTCAGAAGCTTTCATGTACCTCATTCTCATTTCTTTTCTCTTGGATAATTTCCAGAATAGCTTTAAGCATTGATTATGGTTAAAAGCTTCATTTTCCTCTAACTAAAACCAGTTTCATAAAAGTCTTCATTTTATAGTAGCTTTTATTCAGTCTTGTGCCTCTTCCTCTCTCCTGTGTCTTCTACGTGCATGCAGTATGTTTCCTTTGTGTGCTACACATATTTAGTTGGAAAAAATCATACTGAAACGAGCATATGTATCACACAATTGGGAGCTATTGACACAAAGAACAACCTTGCCACTGTGGAATTCTGGCAAGAAGATGAGTCACTGTGGAGAGGCAATGAATGATCCAAACCAACATTTTATTCCCTAATTAGATTGTGTATTGAAATAAAAATATGCTGTGTTAAGACTAAGCCAAAATACAGTTCTGTGGGTACAGGGATTTGGTAAGAGGGCTGTTGAGTATTTTCTTCTCAGCTTTCCCTTTCCTTTGAAATTCACTTTCAAAATCAATACCTTTTTTTACTGTTCTATATATTATTGAGGTAGAAAAGGGCTTAGGGAAATTTTCAGTTCACCTTTTAGACCTTCCTTTCCCCTTAGATTTTTAATAGGAGCCCATAAGATCATCGTCCCTGTCTGGGAACGGCTGATTCACTGACTTCATTGTCCCGAATGAGGGAACAGCTGAATTTTGTTGCTATTGCTGTCATGGCCATTTCAAAACAGTGCTGCTGTTCTCCCTGTCAAATTGTTGACCAGAATCCATTTGGGACCAATGTAACCCAATCTATCTGTATAATAAGAGATTCGCTTTTACATTCCTGGAACCCAAGAGGATGTAAGATCAGATGTTTATCTGCCCTTAAAAAAAAGAAACAACAAACAAAAAAAGCCCTGAAAAAATTTTATCTTGAAAGATACTGATACTTCACTGTTCTTCAGTGAAAAAAAAAATCGAGTTAGATTTCTGACATTCTAAAATACGAATTTAAATTTAAATTTGCTCCATATCAATAAACATTAAGTATCCAGTTATTTTTCCATTAGGAATAAGATGACTTTACAAAGCCATCTCACTTAGGTGGCCTAAGATTTTATATTAAGCAATGTTTGGACAGTTCTTAGAATTTCTTTAAAGATTTTTTCTATAACCATCAAATATTGACTTTTCTCCTTCAATATGGACAATTTTTTTCCAGTGTTCCTAGACAAAAATAGGACTTTTCATTGCATGATGTGAAATGGAGGCTAGCAAGAAACAAAACTTTGCTTCTGATCTTGTAGTACATCTGAGGCATGATTCAGCACCTGAAAGTATTTAGGCAGCCATAGCACTTCTGTAAGACCCTACAAGTAAACATGCCTCTGAAAACTAGTAAACTTTGGATCTTACATCAGCCAGTGTCTGATACATCAGGTGATAAAACTAAACATATAAGCTGATTAAACACGGAGAAGCATATAGTTTACGGGATGAAAACTAAGTCTGGGAAGCTGCCAGAGCTGATTTGCCAGCTGACGTTGCCTCTGGGGTTTCCAGCTAATTAAATTGATGGTTGTGGCGTATTACCATATTCCTCTCAGAATTCATTCTAAAAGGCGTGAAAAAAAGCTTGAAATAGTGCACAGAATACAGCAATGCATGATCTGAAGAAAGCTTATGGGAACTCACACATCTGGACACTTTCTTTGTGTTTGGACTGTGTATTAATCAGTCCTTTAGTCAGCATTACAAACACTGAACACTTTCTCTTAGCTGTTGCTGTCATGCCAGTTCCCAAAAGTAACTCTAGACCAGGCTGAAGGATTATAAGTCTCAGGCTATGTTTATAGCCTTTGTGGACTTATATTTTCCAAGATTTCCAGCTCCAGTTTTCCACCCTAAAAGCACATGAGCATCTGGTGTCTCCTTCCCCATTCTATTACTCTCATGCAAAGGGATGCCCAGTAAGGAAGGCCTGTCTGAAGCTACCTTCTTTTCCAAATGTTTTTCCTTCTTCCTCTTTTATCCCCTCATCACAAGTTTTTCCTCTTCCCTTCCTAGTCATCTTTTTCATGTCTTTTATTTTCTCTCTTCTAGTATTTGACTTCATTTTTCTTCTTCCTTATCACAGTATGGTTATATTGGTTACATGAAAAATGAACGATAAAGCTGTTTTGTTACTTGTTCAGATACTGGCCATAAAAAGAGCCTTTTCCTATAACTGGAATTACTGAGTAAAAGTGGTAGCAACTAAGGCTCCTGCACATATTTTTGAGACCTCTAAGACCTCCCCAAAAAGACAGTTTTTCTACAATTACAATACTGCGAAAGAGCACTTTTTTAAAAAAGTGGAAAAAAGCCTCCTATAGGGCTAAAGTAAATATACCTTTCTAAGTAATGAATGCCATCCACAGCTATTTGACTGTGCTCTGTTAATTGATTTGTGATTTGTTCATATCACATCACTTCCTTTTCATCACAGTTTGCATCTCCTCCCAGCTCTACAACTGACAAAATAACTCTGTGGTTTTGTGATGCAGAGGGGGAAGTCTCACCTAATCCTGGTCCAGGGCTGTGCAAGCTGCCTAATTTTATTTCAGCTGAGGGCTTAGTCTCTTGAAAGAATAGAAATTTTTATTCCCAGCAAGGAAGTTAGCTGGAATCAATAGCTTCAGTGATTCCCAGTATATCAGGCATTTTGTTGAATCTGAGAAGACTTAAAATTTTTATATATGTTACTACACACACACAGAGCAGGACAATTTAGCAGTATTAAATGTTTACTCTTCAATGGGAGGCAAATATTCCATATAAAATGGTTCTTCTAGCAGATCAAATGAAAAGATTTCTCTAAAACTTTTCAAATTGTCTACTAATGACAAGATATACTTGTTCCAAGTTTATTTTCTTTTAAAAAAGGGGCATGAATTCCTCTGAAAATAGTTTCTGAAATAATGAAAACTTAATGCAAACCATAGTAGTACTTAGTATATTCTCCCTGTAAACAATAACAGATTTCAAAGGAGAGGTGGTCTTTTTAGTTTCTTGGGTTTTTTTAAACAAGTTAAATGTTTACATGAGCTTTCAGCAACACGTATAACTGCTGGGCTGTGCCCAAACTGGTTTGTTTTAAACAGTTTCTGGAGATCTAAAAATGCTGCCTGGTGACTGTTTAGACCTGATCACAATGATCAGTATAGGAAAAAAAATATTTCAAACCAACCTGTTGACAGCCTATTGTTTACCTGTGAGAAGGTAAACAAGAGACAAATCCTTCCACACGATCAGGAAACTCTGCAAGTGTTAATTCAGCCAGTGCAATCAAAAGAGGCAGTTAGAAAGGATAAAGGTGTTTCTATTTCTGCATTCACAGTTTTCCACTGTTTTTTCTCTCTGAAGTTCCTCTGGGTTTATGGCGTAGCAGCAAACTGCCCAAGCTTCATGATAGGTTTCCAAAGACCTGAACAAGTACTTGCACATACTTTTAAGCTTGACAGTTTGCCCCAATTACATCTTCATCTCAGTCTGTCTTGCTCTGGATGATTTTCTGCTTTGCATGTTTGTGATGAAATAGACTTCACTGAGTGGTTGAGCCCATTTTTACCTTGATTCCTACAACATAATTCAGTGCCTTCGTAAGCTGAGCTGCAGGTTATTTGCTTCAGATCCTCAGACACAAGACACCCAGGCTGCCATTCCCTCACCAAGCCCAGATGTCCCATGTCAGAAGCAGCCCACCAGCAACTGGACTTTTCCTGCTCCATGCCTTGCAGTACTTTCCATTGGGAAAAATCCCAGTATAGAGCTAGTATTAAACCAGCAGGAATTAAAACCACGTGAGTGTTAGGAGGTAAGCAGAGGATGTCTAAATATGGGGAAAGAACCAAAAGCCTTGAATCCCTGGAGCGCCTTTTTCTCTGAATAAAAAAGGGGGGTTTCAAAAGTAGGAAAATATAGGCAAGCCTTACTAATGTTTTGACAAAAATCAGAGGCATGGATAATACTACAGCTGAAATAATCCTCAGTGTTCCTCAATACTTACTAAGTCTGCTACATTGATCCCAGACAGAATGCAGATGTAAAGAACAATGGAGATAAAAAGGAAAACATGGAAATTTTGGCTTGAGAACAGAAAATTCGCTTTTCTAATTGTTTATTTGACAGGCAGTCCAGTGTAAACATATTTATATTTGTTTGAGGAGCGATTTATTATTTTAGTCTCCCTCTTCATATAAAAATGAAAAATAGAACTCATACCATGTTCATATGTGATATTTTAAATTTAAGGTTAAAGAACTTGCACCAAACCAAAATAAAAACATAAATAATTAGCTTTTTAAAAGATCCAAACCACTGTGACTTTCAGAGAAAACCTTCATGCACAGCTTTCTCTTCCCAATTTGGTCAGCAATTCACAGGCAGGGGGTTTGGGGACCTTGTTCCCAGCAAATTTGTCAAAGACATTTTAAGTGTAACTCACTTCTATTCTGCTGCTTAGCAGAGTTGAGAAAGCTTGCCATCAGTTCTTCATTGGATGCAGTTCCAGTCATTAAAAAAACAAAATCTTAAAATTCACAAAACATCTTGAACCTCTAGTCTGGTGCTGAAAACAGCCTCCTCGGGGAAGAAGTAGCAATCTACACTCCAATTCAATCTGCTTCCAATTCAGACAGGGTCTTGAGCCTAGATCCTATAATACCATGAAGCTTATCCTCACTGCCAGGAGAGAGAATTGGTGATTATTTCAAGTCCTGTAACAAAGTAGAGCATCACAAGGAGATTACCATCTTCAAAATAAGCTTCCTAGCAGAGGGATCATGATTTCAGACAATTCAAGGATTTCATTAACTGGTGAAGGGCATATCATGCTACATGGACACCTTAGAAACAAGAATATTAAGTAAGAAGCATGAACACTATTTTTTCTTTCCTTTCCTCTGAAACTATTTTCATTTTTTTTTCTGAATCCACTAATATTTCATAAAAATGGGGATAGACTATTTTATTGAATAAAAAATTATTGAAAAAAAAAGCTTCACTGAGAGCTGCTCAGCCCATATGTAACTTTCATTGCCCCAGCCCCTAATTAAGAACAGCTTTTCTTTGTGGAAGATGTGATTCTAGTTTCTTCACAAATTCTCCTGCAAAAATTACTGGGAGTGGGGAAAGAAAGCTTCAGAAAAGAGATTTCCAGATGTACTCTACCTACAAGAGAGCACCAGCCTGGATCTGCACACAGACACGCAGAGGTGTGAGAGCTGTGAACAGTGGGGCTGCTCTGCTGCTGTAGCTGTGTGCAGTCAGGGCAACCCTTTCCCTGGGGAATTCCAGATAGAGCTGAACTACCAGGAAAAGGCAGGACATCAGGACAGACATTGACACCACATGCATAAAGATGTGTAAGTGAAAAAAACACTGAAGAAACAAAACTAAATCAAGCTGATAGGCAGATAGTTTGGTCAAATGGATGTAGAATCATAGAGTGATTTAGATTGGAACAGATCTTTAGGATCATCTAGTTCCAAGAGCTAGACGGGCACGAAACCTTCCATTATAGCAGCTTGCCCAGAGCCTCATCCAACCTGGCCTTGAGCACTTCCAGCCATAGGGCATCTACAACTTCTCCAGGCTGAGCAGCCACAACCCTCTCTGTCTTCACAGGAGAGGTGTTCCAGCCTTCTAATCAACTTAGTGACCCTCCTCTGGACTCATTCCACTGTGTTCATCCCTTCTTTCAGAGGAAAAAACCACAATTTTTTCTGAACTAGGAAATATCAGTGGGAAGTTTTGAAGAAATCTTGGATTAGGAAGAATGATCATCAGACTTCCAAGAACAGTGATGCTTTTTACATTGTATGATAAGCTATCAACATTGGGAAGAAGACAATGTCTTTCACATATTCCTTTATAGTATTCTGGCACAATAAATGAACTGACTGTGTTGTGGCTAAAAGACTACATTGTTTAATACCACACAATAATGTGATTTGAGCCTGCTATTGTAGTCTGAAAGGAAATTTCACCAACTTTCCCAGGACATTTAAGAATATTAAAACTGTTGCAAATGACCAAGTACGTGCAGTAAAGAAGCATAACCCCCAATCAGTACTGATTTATTTTGTGAAGATCACTGCAGCGACATAACTGGTTTTTATTCTACTTCATGGAGCTGGTTCTGGGGAGGAGCATCAAGATGCAACAAATTAGCCTAAGTGAGAATACTTAAGATTTTCTCTTTATTAAATAATTCCCAGATGTGGAGTCAGGGCATTGCACTGTAGTAGAATACAGAGCACTTGGCAGCAGCAGCTCTTCAGCCCAATAGAAGTTTGTCCTAGGATGTATTATGAATTTTCACTTCACTCAGATTAACTGGGATTTGACAGAGACAAATCTTGAACGTCAATCTGCATGTGTTCTAGAACTGTTGCATAGGATAATACTGACTATTTGAAGGACCAATTTATAAGGATTTCTACATTACACTGTGTGGGAAAAATAGCAGTACAGCTGGTGAAAATAACTGTTAAAAATTATTTCATCAGATCTTGTGCTCCCGATTCCATCTCATAATGCTCCTATGCAGCAAATGGGCATGATCCTTGATGTTCTAGAATCCCTTTATGATTTCACATATCAACCTTTGTCATATGTAAGCTCAATACCTCTTTGGGAAAGGTTTAGTCTTTTCTTCAATGTGTATGTGGTACTTAAAAGGGTAGTAATTTTTTCAAGATGCTTTGCTGTCCAATTAGAAGTGTAAATAATGTTAATAAATGCATATACGCCTGTCAATATTCACTTTGGAGTACATGTATTTGTTCTTTGTTTAAAGTAGAAATTAATTTCCAACTACAAGAACATAATTATTGTTATAATTTAATTAGTAGTATTGTCACATAATTCTTTCTCCAAAAATAAATTACTCTTCTATTATTGAGTAAAGAACATAGCTAAACATGCATACATATTGTAAAGACTTTTAAAATCTGTATATTTTCATATAGGGTCAATACAGAGGTACAGAAAATACTTTTGTTAGAAGGGTGGGAGTTTCTCAGCAATCGCATAAAAAGAACAGCAAAAATAAATGGTTTAGTGATTGCATTTCTGAATGGGTTATTCCTATGCTGGGTTTCTATACTAGGTTATTTCCACAAGTTCTGTGGAACAGAATAAATCCTGATTTTCAGATAAAAAGGATTGATTGTCAGAAATTACAGTTCTCAACATTAAAAAAATCTACTTTTAAGAAAATGTCTAATCTGAAAAGCTGAAGTTATACCACGTGCATAGTCTTTAAGTGCTTGCTACTGCGGCCAGTCTTAAAATGTTAGCAATAGATGCAAGATATCAATGAGCAACTAATTGCTTCTATCTAGAAATTAAAAACTAAACTAATGACTGATGGATAGCCTGTTGTGCTGGCTAGCAGAAATAAGAATGTCATACTTTCTCAGTGAATAGCTGACTCTAATATTCAAGTCATTTACTGAAATTCTATTATAAAATAGAAAAATAACCAACTAGATTTGGTAAAATCAACCATATTTCATAAAATTTGCCTTCTGATATCTCCATTGTTAGTGAATTGTTATTGTATTGTGTTCTAATAATCTGGACTTCTCTAAAATCCAGTATCATTGTGTGCATTTATGTGAGTTAGCAGGTAGCTGAATGCTGCTCTGAGTTGATTGTATTTGCCTAAATGATACAATTCCTGTGCAAGTGCTTTCCTAGTTCAGTAAATAATTGGGAGGGGAGGTATCTCTTGACTTTAATTTTCTCTTCATCATCATTGTATTAACTAGCCATTCAAATTTTTATGAAGTACGTAGTCCATGAAATATGTAATCATTGCTATTCTTGGTTGTATCTCTCTACAAACTAAAATTAACCAAATATTCAGTGATGATCTCAAAGTCACAGAAAGAAATGATGTCAAAACTAGAAATGGAATAAAGAAGCAGAAAACTGGGACTTTGAGGGAACAAGATTACATCTCATGTCTCTTGTCCCTGGATTTGAGTTGGATCAATTTATTCCAGTTCTGAAATTCACTGAATGAATCCCTACAATGGTATATACTCAGTATACTGCTTTGAATGCTAAGCCTCATGTACTTTTCACCTTAAAAGTATTAGTCTTCAAAGGATGAGAGAACCTTAGGGTTATTTGCATGTTAAGTGGTTGTTCACCACGTGTCACTATCTGAAATGTCAGTGGCAGTTCTGATAACTAGTAATCATGCAGCTCATGATTTTATTAGCATATCCATTTGGCCAAGTGCATCCAAATTCATTGTGTTAGTTGCTATGTAACAAAATGAGGATGCATAACTTCTCTATAGGAATGATGTTAGCAGGGTAGAGATTGTCACATTTGACAAGAAATATATCTTTGGAATATTTGGGATTTTACAGCAGTGATTTTCAATATAATAACATTATGAATTTATAGGATAAGGTGTTAAGCACATGTTTCAGGTCCTTACAAAATCCCTTCTGAAAGAGCAACCTTTTCA
Source organism: Trochalopteron elliotii (assembly GCA_024734555.1). Taxonomy (NCBI): domain Eukaryota; kingdom Metazoa; phylum Chordata; class Aves; order Passeriformes; family Leiothrichidae; genus Trochalopteron; species Trochalopteron elliotii. Next base: position 1,579,944 of record JANPWX010000014.1, read on the forward strand.
GTTGCAGAAAAGATACAAGCAAAGAAAAAAGATTAAAGTCAAATAAAGCTGTTACTTCTTGATTTATGAGTAAGAACAAGTTTCATTCCAGCAAAACTTGTATCTTAGCACTCTCACAGTACAAGAGTGACACTGCAATATCTTTATATGACAACAGCTTGAAGTAGTCGGAAACAAATCATGATGTCCAATGGGATTGGCGGCTGAATTTCATTTCCATCCAGACGAAGGTATCGGAGGCGAGGGATGTTCCCATAATAACCATAATCTTCTTCTAGGGCAATGGAAACTGGGCATATCTGAGTACCATTGACACCTGAAAATGTAGATTAACATGTTAGGTTATTTCCATGGGAAATCATGAAGATAAAATTCACTTAGGACACGAAAGTAAGCTTCTACTGATGTTAGCATGGGAGACTGTTGCTTTTGTTACCATTTAAATACGCTGTTGATTGAAAACAAGCATCTTCATATAATGTGATCTGGATTGGTGAATCATATATTTATTGTGCTGCAATTATAAAAAAAGGCCATTAGATGCATTATTTATTCTTGGACAAAGAGGATACTAAGTTAGACAGCTACATGGTAAGCATTGAGAAATAGCTCTTTACACTCTGAGTGAGCAAGGCAAGTTTACTTCTGAGGGGTTTTGAACATCTTATTTCAATGACAGTACATTAATTTTAGGCTGATAATATTCCCTAATGAAGATCTTAAATTCAAAGCAATTGCAGTATTGAATCAGAGGAACCTTTTGCATAGTGTTTTTAATTTTTAATCTTTACTTTTCTGTTCTCTCACATTATTAAGTGGAGTTGGTTTTAATTGCAAGGATATAATTTGTGCAATGGAATATTTTTCTTCCTAATCTGAAAGCTAACAAATCCCCAAAATTCTATATACATTACACATAATTTGTTTCTGTACAGATGAAGTTTGAAACTATGGCTTCAACCATTACCCATATTTGTAAGTGTTGAATAGTTTGGGCTTCTTGTCTCCTCTAGGTTACCTCTGCACTGACACTTGGCTAAAATGGTTTTTATATTTTATCTTCAGTTGTTAGGCAACTGCTGCCCTATTTCAGCCTCAAAATGGCCTCTAGAAAACACTGAAGTGGTGTTTGTTTATCAAAGTTGTCAAATTCCTTTGACCAAATTATTTTTTTTTTAATTGATCTGACTGCTTGGGGATCTTGGCCTCAGACTAACTGAAAAAAAAGTGAATGGAGAATGTGCATGCAACAGACTTTTTTGAATAAGTTTTTTTACTAAAAAAAGATAGGAAAAAAATTTTCTCCCTTTATATTTAGCAATGATACCATGCACAAATCTTCTGACTACAATCCCCCAAATCAGAGAAATGTCATGAAGTAAAAATAACAACATAACTTACTTTTTTCCCCCATAACTTACTTTTTTTTTTCCTCCACTCTATTTTGAAAAACTGCCCAGATGTTTGCAACATCTTGGAAGTGGACTTTATCTTTGTCATGGAAACTAGAAAAATACACCCGGTTGGCCAAGGCCTGAAGCTTTTGTTATATCCTTTATATCAAAATGTGTTTATCTTGTGAAATTTGATTAATGTTCAAAAAGCTTTTGGTATTCTTGGAAGAAACAAGCTGCAACTTATTTTTAGATGTGAATTTACAACACAGAAAGATTAAGAATTGTCATTATGAAAGCAACTATTAAGAGTTTTAGATGAATCAAAACTAAAACTTTTGTTCTAGCAGAAAATATCTGCTTTGTTTGGTCAGCACTACTGTTCATAGAGACAAGATGGTTTCAAGTGTATCCTAAATCTCTGTCTTCCCTGGCCTAGAAACTATCCCCCTGCAGTTATTTTCACTGGGTTAATTACTCCAGCCTTGAAGTGAGGCAGCAGTTATCTAACTACAGGCCACCTAGGAAGAAGTTATTTCCTGATGATGTGTGATATGAATTGGTTTGGGTTTTTTTGTTCTCTTCCCATAAACAGTAAATCCAACCCGAATTATCAGGGTTGTAAAAGCCTCTCTTTCTTTTTCTCTCTTTCACTACTCTTCATGGATATACTACTGAATTTTGTTTAAGTAGGACGAACAGGTCTTTCCTTCTAGAGGTACAATTCACCTTGCCTAAACTGATCCATGTAGAAGTGTCAGCCTAAGTAAACCATTTAGACTCTTTTTAAACTCTAGAGAGAGATGAATGCTTCCAAAAGGGGACCGACAGCTCCTTAAGATGGGATGAATTTCCCTATGCAATTGTGTATCCTTTTCCATAGAGTAAAAGATCTGTATGGCTACCACAAATTAGATAAAAAAATCTGGAACAGTTTATTCTAAGAAGATGAATTCCACTACTTGTCAACAGAATTGTCATGTCCTTTAATATTTAAACATGAAACCTAGAGCTGCTCTAAGGGAAAACTGCCAAAGAGGTTCTCATTAATGGCTAACACTGTATCTCTGCCCAAGAACTGCAGAAGATCCTGTTTCTTCTCCAGTAAAACTTACAATTTAGAAACAAAATTTAGATACATGGCCCAAGGATTTCTCCCTTTCTCTACACGTGGAATAATATTAGTTCACAGTATCTATCCCAGCCTCCTGGTGTTCTTTCAGGGAAACTTACTGTTTGTTGCCTTTCATTTATCCATTGATAGCAGTGTAATAATACCACATGCTTACCCTTGCTCACTTGTTACATCATCATTTCATACCTTCTCTTTACTTACTTTAACATTCTCTTTTCCACTATTTAACAACTACCCAGAGCCTCATAAGTATATCTCTTAGGTAAATATGTAGGCATGTGTGTTTTAAAATGCCATGGAACAAATGCATTGCAAATCTGTTGGAGAAAAAATTACTTTTAGTTTTAAGTCTATTTTACTTCCAAAATTAGAATAGTTTTTTCCTCTGTGTATCAGGATCCTCAGGGAAGGCATTGCAGGTGAAATTCTTGTTCCACTGAGAAAAATGATGAGGCTATCATTGGTTTCCTGGGTTTCAGAAGAAGGTCTTATATCTTCATAAATGGTCCCCGGACAAATAAGGCCGTGCACTTATATGAAGAATTGATATTACAAAATAACATACAATAAAACATATACAAATGGTATTTACATAGAAATGCTGATGTCTGAACTCTTGCAATGACAACAATGACTCACCAACAGAAAATAAAGCAGTGATTTGCAGTTGTGAAGGAATACCTGAAAATTAATATTATAAAAAGGGCTTGTAATCCACACATAAAAGCAAACCTTCAGCAGAACTCTTTTGTTAAGACACCAGATCAAGACTTTACAAGTATTTTTCTTTCAAACCTTTTACATTGATTATCTTAAAATAGCAACTGATCTGGATTTAAGAAGACAAAACCAATCTGCAGAATTAATGTCAGCTCTTATTACTCTGGCCTGTTTACAGTCCTTGTTGGCAATCCTAAAGACCCTTTAAAATATTATCCATTAGAGCAATGTCTCATGAAGATTATGTCATTATCCCTTCCTTCTTGAAAAATTATGCTATGTGGTAAAATACCCTTACATAATACCCAATTTTCACTTAAGGTATCAGGTTGCAACTATTTTATATTCAGCTACTAAGAATTCCCTTTTTTTGTTTTTTTTTTTTTTTTGTTTTTTTTGGTTTTTTTGCTAAAGTCAGTTTTGTGTTTATGGCTTAAGCTGACAATGATTTTTGAAAAGTGATAAAGGCATTGAGGAATACAAGACTTGTGGAAAATTATCCTGATTCAGTTTCACAGTTCAAGTGTCATTGGAACATGACACTTGGTTTTACACAAACTACAAAAGTTAATTTTCATGGTCTTAAGCTTTGTCAAACTTATTTATGGGAGGAAGAGGACTGGAGCTCTTTAAATACTACCTAGATACAAAAATGTTCTTAAACTGGACAGACTACATTCCATTGATTTCAATTTTGTGTCCACTTGAAGTGACAGAATAAAGTTTGCACCTGAGCCCTTGCAGTGAAGCAATTAAAATAAATCCTTAGTAACCAGGGGGCAATTAAATATGTTCAGAAACAACATCTGTCATAAGCTTTAACTCTAATTAACAGTTAGAATTCTTACAGGCCACTTAAATATGTTCTAGTTATACAAACCTTTTTGTATTTACATGATTTCATGCTTTTATTTTGTCAAATGCAGTGAATAAATTTAAATTATTAATAAGTATCTTCCTTTCATAGATTTTTGTTTTGTGCAAAAGCCAAACCATTATTTTTAGTATATTTTTGAACCAAAAAAAAGTGATAGGGGACCATGTCTTTAATTAAGTCACCATGATGGAAAGATAAATGTAGAAACTTGGCTTCCTTCAGTGCAGTAGTGAATAAAAAGTCATTTTTATTTTGGCTTTTGGCATGAAATGAAGTACTTACTGAGTAGATACTTTCATTATATAGAGCACGTAATGTCCCTAATTACCACACCCCCCCATACCTGGATGGATTTGGAAAGAGTCCTGAAACTATTAAAACCACCAGGCTTCTGTTGCCTTGGGTACAAAACTTCATCTCATTTACACAAAATGGAAAACCTTTGAGGACATAAATCTTAGTAGAACAAATATACTGTAAATTCAGTAAAACACAAAAACAGTTTACTCAGAGAGGTGGTGGATGCCCCATCCCTGGCAAATTTCAAGGTCAGGCTGGACAGGGCTCTGAAAAACCCCATCAAATGTCCCTGCTTATTGCAGGAAGGTTGGAATAAACGACCTCTAGAGGTCCCTTCCTTCCCAAATTATTCAATGATTCTATGATTTTAATCACTTTATCTGAAAGACCATTTTTATAGTTAAGTAGATATTTAAAATAGATATGGTATTGAAGGGTCCCACACTGGTAATACACACTTACTTTTGATTTTGTTGTGATCAAGATGAAGGTGCTCAAGGTGAGCATTGATTGGTGGAATTTTAGTGAGCTGATTGTGAGACAGCTGTAGGTCTAGAATAGATGAAACGTTAAACCCATTTGGAGGGATACCATCATCAGATAATTTATTGTAGTTCAGCCTCAGGAAAGTCACTTTGGGTATTGCACTGAAGTAGTTTTCTGGTATAACTTCGATGGAGTTGTTGTCCAAAAACAGCTGCAGTGTGTTAGCTGGAATGCTTAAAGGCATTTTCTTGAGTGAATTTTTTGCTATGTTGAGTTGCATAAGGTTGTTGAGTCCTTGGAAGGTGTCAGTTTGAAGAGCGCTGTCCAGCAAACTGTTCTGGTGCAGGTCTAACATAGTAAGGTTTTCCAAGTGGCTGAAGACTCCTTCTGGGATTTTGGAGATTTTGTTTCTGGCTAGCCTTAGCTGTTCCAGACCCACTGGTAATGGGGCAGGGACCTCTTCCAATTCATTTTCTTCAAGGAATAAGTAAAGCAGTCTTTTCAGCTTACTCAGCACACCACTCTCAATTCCACTGTTTGTGATCTTATTCTTGTTCAGATTTATCCATCTCAGATAAGTGGCATTCACAAAAGGCTTCTCTGAAAGTGTTTCAATTTGATTGTTTTGAAGATAGAGGTACCAAATTCTTGCTGGAATTGGAGGTATTTCTTTAAGTCCTTTGTTATCACAGTATAATGCATTGGGGAAGCTAGGAGGACAAAAGCACTCCTGTGGACACTCAGAAGTATAGCGAGACCAATGGTCAGGATCCAGATCATCATAAACTTGTCTCACAGTTCGAGTCCACACAGAATTGATCAAGAATAAGAGCAAAAGGCTTGTATATATTTTTAGAATCATGGTGTTTGCCTTGGAAGGGGAAAAAAACAATTAGCTATTTCTCAATAAAACTCCCTAGCAGCATACTGAATTAACAAAAGAGTTTTGCATATAAAATAATATTTCCTTTATAAACAGTCAAATTCTGTTCTCTAGGGTATTATTCATGGCCTGCTAAGAAAAAAATGAAAAGTAATATAAGATGTTTAAACCATTCTGTGCTATATGTTGATTAACATTTCCCTATTTATCTTAGACTCCATGTTGGCTACCAGTTAAACTGATGCTCATGCAAGTATCATTTCAAAGAATATGAAAATAGAGATAATTTTTAGCCATAAATCAGTGCCTCCTTTAAATTTGTGTAAGTTTTCCTTTACAGACCAATAATCTACATTATATAATGGTTAATCTTCAGAAAAAATATAATTACCATGATGATATAAATACTATTGTACTCCGTATTCCTCCTTTTAAAATTAATCATACCCTCTTTTCTGTTTTTGCTCTCTTAAATTATAATGGCATCTGGATCAGATTTTCCATTTTTATTTTTTTTCTTCATAGAAAAATGGAAGATCAAGTAGTGTTTTAACAGCTGTTTGTTGGGCATGTTCTTAAAAGCTTGGAGGGAGTATGTTTGACTAATCCATTCCCTGCCTCACTCACTCTCTCATATCCAAATTTACAAATTTCCTTCCCTAAAGCAAACAGACAAAACAAATGCCTGCTCTAAATGACACAAAGAATAAGTCCTAACAAAATTATATCTACAAAATGTAAATCCTAACCAAACTATTCATATACATTTATGCATTTTTAACTATTTTTCCTACTTATTTGCTTTTTTTAGCCTCTTCCATGATTAAATTATTAACAAAATCGTCACTGATAATTCACTCCAAAAGTAAATATTTGTGTAGCACAAAAAACCAGTGTCTTACAAACTCTGTTATCTTGCTTACTGCCTCATGAAGATTAACAAGCATTTTGCCATGTAGAGGCAAAAGACTGATAGCTGAAATTTCTGGTCAAATTTAGGAGGTTTGTTTTAGCAAAAATAGTATTTAAATAAAAAGCAAATTCTCTTATAGGATTAATGCATCAATAAGGTTAAGAGCTCAGTTCGGTTGCTGCATATGATATGTAGTAATTTAATAGTTTTCAACATTGTTATTAGCAGTAACAAGTGCAGTATCCTATAGCTTGTCCAGCCCCAGAAACTGTTATCTGGAAGCATTCCAAAGAAAGAGACAAATAAAGTATTTCTAAAGAATAACATTTCTATTTCACACAGTGAATTTGCAACCTTCTTACTCTGTAAATATTCATAACCTTAGTAACATTTAGAAAAAGAAATATAAAGCAATTTACCTTGTTAGTCAGGTTCCTGGAGCTATCTGAAGACAGTTAGAAACCACTGTAAATTCACTGCTTTTGGCTGCTAACCACTGTGTTTGTTTCCTGTCCTCCTAAGAATTAGCAGCATATAAAACTGGAAGTACATGCTAGTATTCCCAGATGTATTTCCATGCACACCTTATTAGCTATTTCTTCTAGTTTGACATTGTTTCAGAGTTTGGGCTTACCTCAGCTTTCTTGGATCTTCTTCTCTTTCTATTGGTCCCTGTTGTTGGACTGTAATAGCTTGAGTCAGGCTACAAGCTGTGTTCTAGGAATACAGCCTCATATATACGCATCAGTGCTTACAGCTTTTAACCCCTGAAACAGCCAAGGCACCTCAGCGCCTAGGCAGGGAAAGAAGGAAATCCTGGCCTTATTATCAAGCAGCCACAGAGCTGAAGGCATTTGATTTTTTATGTTCTGTCAGATGAGGGGAGCTGGTCTAGATGAAGCAGGTAACCCAAAGTGTACATTGATTCAACATTTTTGTTAGAAGATACTTTACACGCAAAGCTGAATTACATCATAACTCATTCTCATAATACCTGAATTGGCCACAAAGAATTAAACCAGTGCCATCTGTTTCTACGGAAATATTTTATTTGATTTTTATTAAATGCAGATGCTGTCATGCCATTTAAAGAAAAAAAAATCTTGATTAGGAGAAGAGAGCAAAAGCATCTGCTAAGAATTTTTTAATAACATATTTTCTGTTCTTTAAACTTAAATCTTACCTTTTCCTTTTTGTTCAGAGAGATAGTTACATATATTTCTACAAAGTTATAATATTCCCCAGTGCCTCCTGCAATTTTCTTTTATCGTTAATCTAAAGCAAACTCTTTGCAGCCAACTTGCTCTGCAAAGATAGACACATATTTCTCACATTAAGTATTTTGGAAGATTTTTGTTTTCCTTTTTAGTCCAAACTTAAAGTAACAACTTCATATCAGAAAAGTTATTAATGTTCAAAGCCAGAACAATGACATAAATATTTTAAGGGAAAAGCTAATGAAAATTATTGAAAACATTAAATATATCCTGGTACTTTTAATGAGTTATATTAGCTTTAAAGCTTAGTTGCATAATTATTTTAGTTCAATTTTATGTGTTTGATTTTCACCACAAAACCTATAACAACCTATTTCATAATTTCACTGACTTCAGTAAGGCTAATGTTAACCATGTCATACTTTTTTTTTCATGAGTATATGTTTGTACCACCATGTTTCTTGCTTATGAAAAAATACATCCTTACCATCAGTAATTTTTGCATTGCTTATGCTCTTAAAAATAAAATGAGTTCTTAAGTGTTTCACTCTGCTAGAACTCTAGGCTCTTCAACACCCCTTAAAGATTATCAGGGATTTCTTACAAAGCAGGTGTAAAACTGATTTCTTCATGCATACTAAGTAGAATATCTTAATATTTAAATTAGATTAAATTAATTTACATCCATACCTAAAAATAAAGGTTCTTCTTTTAAGCAGATGTACTAATTATAGGACAGAAGCCATAAAGATACCCTATTTTCATGATGTGTCACTTTAAACACCTAGAACTTAAAATGTTTAAGACCTGGACCTCCTGCAGCAGAGCTGGTGCCCAACATTAGTGACAAGAATGCTTGTCAGCTGGAGTGTGTCCAAAGGATATGGGGACAGGCAGAGGCACCACTGTGTTAAATTTAAAATAATTTTATGTCCAGTTGTGAGCCATTTAGGGAGGCTTCATCATGAAAAGTGCATCTATGATTCTTGAAAACCACAAGCAGTGCAGAATAAAACCAGTTTGCTTTTGTGCTAAATCTTCACAAAGGGTGTAGAGAGAATAGGGAGGCACTGAGATCTCTTTGCCACTAAAGAACGAGCCAAGTCCATCCTGAATGTTGTACTGAGGGGTTTAAAATTGTGAGTCCTGATATCAGATATCTGCTGTTGCACACTAAAATGTATGTGGCCAGATGTTTACATTTAGCAACAACAGCAAAGATTGATTTGTCTTATGCTGCATGGTGATATGAATTTACCTGGTATTTTTACCTGCTAATCATGTCCAGATATTCATTCTGTTATCACAGAAGTCCCTGGCAAAGGGACTTGCTGTTTACCCTGTGGCAGGCAGTGGTACAATTTATATGAAATACTGTTCAGCAAGGGGTCACAAATTGCCCTTTGTGGATTTAGAGGCCACGTGTTTGGTCCTTATCAAACACATTTCCATCCCATTCAAAGGAGGAGTCCATCACTAGAAGAAAATAGCAAAATACATTTTCTAAGACTTTCTCAGTGATGTGAATTTCCATTTCTTCTGACACAAACAAAGCAGAAAAAATTAAAAGAAATGTCCTCAAAATCAGGAAGCAAGAGTGTGACAACTGTAATACATATTCTTACATGCTCTCACAAATTTTTGAAATATGTCTGCAGCGACAAGTGACTGCCTGGGTGTCTAAGCAGACTTTGCAGAAAGTCTGTTTTCCATGAAACCTTCAAGATTATGCACATATCATGCATTTGCTCTGTTCAGCCCTTCATCATCTGGTGTAAATATTTCTTATTTAAAGGTTGCACATTATGGTGATAAAGTTTTACAGACTAATAAAAGACCATGGCCAAGATTTTCAAAAATGACTAATGGTTTGGGAGACTTTTTGTTTTGCGTATCCAACCTGAGGCTCTTTCCAGAATCTTATTTTCAGTAAGAGACAGCTAAGACTTTTGTGTTAATGCAGTAATTTTTAACTTGAGAAGCTGAGTGATCAAAGGCAAATACTAGTGAAACATAAAGTGGTCCTGAGACTGTGAGCAATCTCCCAAAAAGTAACAGTATGAAAGATATTTCACAACAATAAAAGGAAGTGGAAAAAATATTACAGTAAAAATACTGTGGAAACCCACCCTGAATTTTGGAGATAATTCTAAAAGATACTGCTGGGATTGTTCTAGTTTGAGAATGATGTCTGAAGCTATTACAGGATTTTTACTCTATCTCCTTTCAATCTACACTGTTAATCAAGAGAATTTGCATTAAAAAGTATAAAAAAGCGAGGAGCATCGACAACTGCAGGGGGTAGTAACATCTCCATGAGAGGATTAATGTACATGCATGAAACTAAAACAGCTCACAACCTTGAGAAAGACTAGAAGAGTAAAAAAGATAGACTAGATTGGGAATGCTGTTTGGAGCTGTTGCTCTGTTTTAGCATCAGAGTTGCTGACAGTGAAAAAATGCTTCGCTTTCTTTCAGTAATGGCTGCCATATGTCTCAGATTGAATTCGAAACAAGTCTGCTAAGCATCAAGCATGTGTATAGTTCATCACCAGCAAACCCAGGAGTGTACTGCAAGCAGAGCTTATGCATTAGCCCTGTGGATTGCTCCATTTAGCAAAGGCTGCAATCCAGGGTGCCTAAATTTGGGCAGTACTTTACTAAAAACTCTGTGCCTTGATTCACAGGACAATCAGTTCCTCTGAAACAGGCTCTTGAATTATCTTCATGGTTACTAGAGAAAAGGGAGCGCTTCAAAAGCTGAAGACAGTAAGTCCAGTTTGTCTATCCTTCATCCTACACTCCAATGGTAGCTCCAGACATCTTCATGGAGGTGCTGACTTTTACTCAGGGTTCAGTCTGCCTCTTTCTGCATTGCTGCTCTGAGTTTTACCCAGAGTCAAAAAGACAAAACTTCTATTTCCAAACAGTTCCCTGACCACCAGACAGTGATATATCTCAAGTAATAATATCTGCTGCTCCTTTCAAAAAACAGCCACAAAAGGTCAGCAAGATCAAAGAGTCCAAAAGAAAGCAAATGACTGAGCCCTTTGGGCTAGCCCAAGGGACACGGCAGACAGATCAAAGGACCAGCCCAGATGTTCCAGACCCTGCTCCTATGGATGTGTTTTACTCTACATCATTCCTAGTGAACAAAAGAAATTAAAACAAAACAGACTTAGGAGCAGGAATGCTGCACCTCTTCTAGAAGTCTAGAATTATCTGCTTAGGGCTCTCAGTGGAAGAAATTGCATTTCTTATTTAAATAGGCATTTTTTGTGCATATGCAGGCAGCTGAAATATGAGGAGTTTACACGGAGAGTTTGCAGTTTAGATCAGAATATATTGCTCAAAGAAACCCTGGAGAACAGTTTGACTGGCTTAATTTGTTAAATGGAGATGTCACCTGGCCTCTTGTTTATATAGGATTTAGGAAGATAAGATCCCATACTAAAAGTCCAGAAATGAAACTCTAGCTGTTTACTTTCTGCACAACTTCACTTGCTTATCAAAACTACGGTGGGAACTGAGTAGCTTAGCTGAAAGAGATCATTGCAGAGCAACACATTTCAGAAAAGAACGACTATGGAAAAGGGCTCAGCTTTTATGGGAAATATATTGGTCTCCTGAATATGCTTCATTAATTTTTTGGCACTCTGTTCCCTTTCTCTCTGTTTTGAACTCTTTACCACAGTGACACCAAAACGGTTCCATGACACAATGCCAAGATTTGGTATTTGTCTTGGCTTGCTGGTTTACTTTACCTACTGTGTAAATGTTGCTGTCAATCTTCTACTGTACTTTGTTTTCATGCTTTCAACAATTTCAACACTGAAACAAATCTATCCTACCCTGGGACTCGATTCGTAAAATGTTAAATGTGTTTTAAATTAAAATATCTAACATGCATTTATCAATTACACACATATATTGAGTTGCTAGGACCACGTGTAGTCATTTAGATGATTTATATTTTCCAGACAATCAATGGTTAATGAAAAGACGTATTAGTGATTTGATGCCCATTCTGTAAACCTGAAATTTTGAACTATGGACCATCAAGGATTAAATATTATGACATAATATAAGGATAGTGAAAAGAAACTGTGTTTACTATCCTTTAATTATACCTTTGTCCTTAATTTATGTTAACTTCTGTTTTCTTATTTTCTTCTATTGTTAAAGAAGTCCAAAAATATTTTAATTCATCTTCATTTTAGGTCCCCACAGTAAGATAATGGACTTCAAGAAGTTTAAACTTATACAAAGTTCTAAAATTAATGACAAGGGCTGCATAAAAGAGATTTCCCACAGCTTAATGAAAAAAATATTTTATTCCCCTTGTAGTAATGATCTGCTGCAGTGATTTTGCCACATGAGAAATTCAAGGTTCAGGGGCTTTTTTAATATTTAGAAAGAAAAGCCAAATTACATAAACTATATGAAAACTCAGCTCTTATTTTCCATTAATTGCAGTAATTTTTGTTCTAATTTTTACTGCAGATACTCTTGGGAAATACTGAAATTAAACATTAGACGATGTGATTTTTATTTTCTTAGATTGCAATATGAGTCATCACTTTCAGGAGCTGGTGTTTCCCAAAGCACTTGAGTTTTCTTCCAGAGTCCCAACTTCAAGCTCAAATCTTACCACAACTACTCCAGTCACTGATTATCCTTTCAGATGGAACATGTTGAAACTAAGTCTTTATAGTGTAGATGAAATTCCTCAACACCCAGCACTCTGATGCAAACTGACACCACCTTTTTCTTTGAAGATAGTTCTGGAGCCCAGCTCCGGAGAGAATTCATCTCCCATCCCAGTCCAAGCACTACACAAAGCTCCAGGGCCCTAAATAATGACCTCAATAAGCCGAAATAATAAATAATCAAAGGTGTGTTTTCAAACACTACCTGCCCTTTTCTTAGATGATTCCATGCTCTTCATGGTGGCAGCTGGGAATCTGAGCAGTAAATGCCTAGTTCCCTTCTGCATTTTCTGTGTAATACATATCTCAGCACAAAGCTGTGATTTTCATTAGGAGCAGCATAGCTTTCCTTCTTCTGAATCAAGGGTGGGAATAATAATATTGCAGGGGATGGTTCTTCTTACCCAAATTTAGGAACCTGAATGAAAAAAAAATCTTGTTTTTTTACACAGGTAATCATAAATTCTTCGTCAAATCAATGCAACATCACACATAATTTTGAGAACTTACTGGTCTTACTGTTTATTTTTTTGACAGCAAAATGGCTGTAATCATGAAATCTGAAAGTGAGGTTCAGGAAACATTTGTTCATGTAGTTCGGACACCAGTGTGCATAGGATGGATGACAAAATCACATGATGTGATATTGGAAAGATGATGGAAATAGGAATTTCGAAAAACTTGTTTATCTTCAAGACAACTTTTTATTAAATTGGTTTATAAAGTATGAAATTTATAAAGACTTCCAATACTTCTGTCTGAACTATTATGCATGTTTCAATGAAAGCGTTATCATCAACAGAAATATATTTTTACAAGTATTATTTGATAGATTTCAAAGTGTCTTTGTAGTTATTTGAATATGTGCTCTAGTCAGGTTGACCAAGTACCATGACAGACTTGTATGCATTGCCCATAATGTGGGATTCACAGAATAAAGACAAAACTGCCTTTTTTGCACAGCGTTGAAGCTTTCCTCTTTCAGAAGTTAGGCGCATTTGGCTAAATTCCTTTCTTTCTGCACTGTCATATGGACCGTAAATAATATTTCTCCTCTCGTGTATTTAACTCATTTCTTCACTTCCTTCTTAATTAGACGTTATTTTCTGCTTTTCTTTAACAATTTCAGAATAAAAAGTATTCTATACCACAAAGGCACCACATAGGAGGGATTATATTTCTAAAAAAAATCTTGTAATCAAAACTTGTTAAAAATATTATGCTATTCGAAGTGTAGATTAAAAATTCATATTATAGAAATGAAGGTAATTCACCTCTCAAGGGGCAACACCCACAAAACATCATGTTTATAGCACTAAAGAGCATCAATATGTACCTTTTAGCCCACAATCACAATCTTATCTCAGAACAGATAAAAAGTGCTCCAGCCTCTAAAGCTGCTTTTCTTAACACAATGAAGTGCTGACTTGCCCTGGTGCTTGAACCTGGCCTTTCTACATTCAAGGTGAGTGTCCTAAAGGGCAGTTAGCACTCCTTTTCTTTCTGTACTGACTGATGTTGAACTTGTCAGACTAAGTAGGAAAGAGAGTTATTTCTGTGTGAAAGCCTTAAGGCCTACTAATTAAGTTCTTTTTTCTTACAGATAGAAAGCCGTTTAACCAATATCTGAATCTGAAAAAAAATTCATAACCAAAATGTCCTCCATGAGCACTCTGTCCATTAGGATGGTGGGATGTTTGCTAGTGCTGTCCCACATGGGAGAGTTAGAAGGGATGGATCTCTGATTTCACTGCCACTATTCAATAAATCACAAGAGTTAAAATGGGAGCAGATTTGCACAAGCCAGCAAAGGCATCGAAAGAAGGATTCCACAGTTTTTGCCTATGGAATCTATATCCAAATGTCAGCTGAGTTAAGATTTTTTGAGTATCATAGGAGTTGGAATTATGGACTGAAACCTGAAACAAGAAATTTTCCACATGAATTTTATGCTAAACTCTTCAGCTGTAGAACTGGTTATTAAAATTGATATTGTTCCCCATTGGTTACTAGTATTCTTAAAATCACAGATTCACAGAAATTATAAATAAGTTTGAAGAAACCTCTGAAGGTTTTTTAGTTCAACCTCCTTCTAAAACTAAGGCTAGCTTCAAAGACAGATCTGTCCCTGAGGGCACTGCCCATGCAAGTTAAGAAAATTTCTGAGTGTGGAAAGTCCACGGCCTCCTTGGGCACTCCATGATAGTGCTTTATGAGCTCACTGTGAAGAATGTATGTCTAGCTCAAATTTCTCTTTCTGGAACTTTTTCTGTGCTGCCATTCCCTTTCACCATGCACCCCAGAACTGGACACTTTCTCTGTATCACTCTTTTAGGCAGTGGCTCACTGAAATAAGTCATGGACTGAGACATATGGTATATTCAGAGAGGCTAAGGGAAGTACCTTGGCATTACCTGGAAAGAAGAAGGTTGAAGGAAGCTCTCTTAACAGGTTCTGATCTATCATGAGTTGAGCTGTTCTCAGTCTCACTGTTCACACTCTTTCATTTTGCATAAAAGTAATTGGTTTGCTGAAACAAGCTGAAAAGGATAATACATTTCTGTTGTGTTGTTAAATTGCAGCAATCAGGTGACAAATCTCATTATCAGTTTGTGCTCTAGAAGTGTATAGTATATTTTTCTATGAAGGGAACAGTTGGGTTAAAGCTCTCTGGAAATGGTTAAATATAATTTCCTGTACATTTTTTCTTTACTTTGGGGAGTTTTGCATGCACTTCCTTCTTCTTTTTCTATGTTACAATGCCTAGGTGCTATGCCACAGTGATTCCCACTCTAATTTTTTCAGAAAGCCCCAGATTTAGACTTCATTCTGCAATGAAAATCCTAGCCAACTCGTAACAAATTTTCCTGTCAATCCTTCCTGTATATGGGTAAAAAAGCAACAGCATTTATGAATTCAAAAATGAAAAAAAAATGAGGGAAATATTTCTATTGTTTTCTGAATCTCTCCTTCTGTTTTAGTCCCAGGTTTCTTTGTGAATTGTGTTTGGATTTTGAACATCTGGAATTGGCAACATGCCAACTAAATGGCTTGTATGAATTGGTTTGCAGGTTTTTCAGAGGTGATAGTTTCTGCTTTTGCTATAGAAACTAGCAAGTTTCTGTTTGAATGTTTAACAGTCTAGTAGTTGAAAAGAAAATAGTACCCTTGGGGTGATCTGTACTTGCAAGCAAGCCACTTACAGCTCTCAGTTACTAACACATTTATTTTAGTGTGTTCCAAGATGCTGACAATATTTGGACTATTTATTCTTAGGTAGAGTATACTACCATGTCTTTACCATGTGTAGCTGCATTTTACTTGCCACCTGTCGTTTCTGAGAGATTTTACTGTTCTTTTGACAATACTGAAACATTAATTTGCATGTTTTCATAATACCATGATTCTCATACTGCAAACTTCATAAGGCATCTATTTATTGGCCAATACAAGTGCAGTGGTGCATGTTAAATTATGTGTACAAACATATTGAAACATAGAATTAGAGAAAAAAGTTTATTTAACCTTATAATAAATTTTAATAATTATAGAATAGCTTAGATTTTTTGTCTTAACTTGGTTTTTTTTTTAATTTTATAAAAGAAAGAAACATAATTGTCAATGATATGGACAAAAGGACACTATTTGATATGTTTTATTTTCTACAATCTGGTTAAAAGTAGCATGCAAATAATTGAATAAAAATATTTGTATATATGATTTATTTTGAAATAACAATTATACCAGCAATGAATAAAAATCTTACCATGAAAGCTAAATGAAAGTGTGACAAAAAGAAGAGTAAACAATTATTTAACCTGAATATTTTCTCTTTGTTATCTTTCACATATTCCATTAATTTAACAATGTCATAAGCCCTGAACACATATTTTCACAAATTTTAAATTGCTCGTATATTGTTAAATCATTTTTTCCATTGAAATGGGTAACAATATACAAAAGGAATAATAATTAGGAAAGTTGGACCTGAATCTTGTATTGACACAGGCCAGTCCATTCTGCTCACTATAAGCCACAGTGAATCCCACCTGACTTTGCTGTGAGTCTGGAACCTGCTGGCATGTATTGCGTGCACGAATATAGATTTTTATGAAGTTGAATCTTTTTCATCAACTCATCTAGCCAGATAAAGGCATATTTTGCACCAGATTTGGTAATTCTTGTGCTTTCTAAATAGAACCATTTGTAAAAATATGCACACATTCCCTTAAGTTTGCTGAGTCCACGCTAAATATTAACAAACAGAATGAATAATATGCAGATTGACACTTGTTTTAAGGCATATCCTAATTTTAAAGCACTATCATGGTGTGTTATTCCTGTTGTTCCTGCCCCTGGAAGGGAGCTGGATGACCACAGGCATCTCACTCCAGTGAAATCTCAGCGGCCACCCGGAGGCAGTTGTACATCTCCTGTGGCAGGTCAGCCCGAGTGAGGTTGTTTCCATCCAGACGCAAATGTGTGATCTTGGAATAGGTCATCGGTCCAACTACCTTACAGAAGCTGCTCAATGGGAACTCTGAAACAAACAGAACAGAAATAAGAGGGAAACATGAATAATTAGGACAAATAGGAGAAAGACACTGTTTTTCTGCTTTTTTTTGATTTCAGTTGGAAATTGTGACCTGAATTCATTATACTATTTTCAATATTTTGCATTTACACTGATGTAAATCCCTGTATATTTATTGGAACTTGAGGGACTTGTGTTGGGAGAGATTCCTTCTGTTAGTTGTGAGTTTCAGAATTTCAAGACTGAATTTTTCAAATGCCCATTTTCTTCTAGTACAAATTTGACTTTTAGATGTCAGATTTTATATTGATGTCTAATCTGGCATATAGATAAAAGGAAAAATCACTCTTTTTAAAAAAAAACAAGAGATGCAGAGGGAGGAATCAGTTAGTATGTGTACATTACAATGGAAGGGTAAAACTGTTATATAAGATATTGAAGGAAGTAAAAAGTTTCTCAAGAAATTGAAACCATGATACAGTTTTACTCTAAAGAGCAGGCATTCCAATGGGTGTCTGTGTATTTTGTATGTATTTTGTATGCGCCATTTTGATTTACCTGTTTCAGAATGAAATTTGGATCTAGGGTTGGAGAAGAGTTTTACATTTAAATTGTGCAGTCAAACCTTTCCACACCAGGATTAGAAGGTGAGTATGAATGCAAAAAATATTTGTAAAATATTTATATTTATTGTACTTTATATATTGTGTTATGTATGGTCTCTATTCAGTTGAGGTATTATTTGGTTCACGTAACACCAGATAGATCTTGAAAGGAAATCTGTCTTATATCCTATAATCAGTATTAACTGTAAGCTAGAAATTACATCACGGAAGTTGTCTGCTCAGTATGCAAAGCACACACATACACACACATAGTATAGACCTCTTTCATGCAGAGAAGATCTATCCTCAGGAGAGAATGTATGTGAATAAATCTGATGTCTCCTGCATACCACATTGTGTAATTTTTCAAAGAGGGTCTTCATTCTCACTTGTGTTTCCTTTGAGTCAGAGAAGCAGTCTGAGAGACTTGTTCTTCTTCAGAGCACTGACATCAGATGAATTCACACAGAAAATACTTTAAAAGGTCAAAGAACTCATACATCTCATAATTTCTGAGACATCAAGTTAATATTATCAAAATCAAATGCCATTTGATTTACCTTTCATAAGTCACCTTATGTATCTTTTCTATGTGAATACCTAACTCATGTAAGTATGATCAAATTGTAGTACTAAAGGAAGTGGAGGAAGTACTTTTCATACTTTCTCATAAACTTTTGGGTTAACATTCTTCTAATTGGATTCTTCCAGGACTTGCATTATTATTTTCTATCACTAATGAAATGCAATAATTTTCTATCACTAATGAAACATGGCTTTTGCAAATTATGTGTAAATGAACAGGCAGCTCTTTAGAGCATGACAGCTTAGATAATTTTTTGGACAGAGATATGGTGTTAAGGGTGGCTAAAGATTCATGTACCTTCTACAAAATAAATTGTTTGAGTAGGAGCTAAGGAAATATAATTTAAAAGTCAGATCCTGATCATCAATTTGATTAAAGCAGATCAAAGTAATTTCCTAGATTTTGTGCAGCGTGCAGCCTTCTTTTGGAAGGGTGAGAGATGAATGCATCCTTTGGACAGTCCATTGTAATATAGCAAAATTTTAAGACTTCAGGCCAATTCTGATACTCTTCTGGTTCAGAATCTACCAGCAGAACCAAACTAATGATTCTTGTTCATTAAGGTCATATGATCTGAGAGGTGTTTATAAGATTATGTCTGTGTGGAATTTTGCTGAATGAAAACATAGGTCCCTGAGATTTTAACACATTTTCTTGGGCTGTAAGCTATACCATTGACTATTTAGTTCCAGTTTTCTTCAGATAACTTGAGTGTAATTTCTAAAGTTTAAGATACGCATGAATTCCAATACCGATCTTTTCCATCTTCTTGTCGTTCAGGAATGACATAGTAAGTATATTTTTGCTGCCAACAAACATTTTAAAGCTTTATAAATTTAAATGTTAGGGGCTTTTTTCCATATTGTTACTTTTGGGCATGAATACTAACTAATACTAAATACTATTTGGTTACAAAAGAAGATATGCTTATACAAGGGGGAGAGATGGTTAACTACTCAAAGGACATAAACTTCATACATGTAAACTACAAAATTCAACTGTGATAACAAAATTATGATCTGTGTTGACACTTTATGAGACTAGAACTGCTTGGGAAGTGGGTGGAGATCTTGTCCTCACAGAAGTCAAATGAACTCAGTCATGGATCTCAGTGGGATTTTTTTCCAATATTTGGTGCACATCGTTTGAATGTGGGTATCAATTTTTTATACCCTTCATATAATTTTCAGTAGTTAAAAGCATATTAAAAAATGTTTCATTTTAGTTGCAGTCTCTACTAGCAAAAAATAAGCGGTGGTTCTTGTGAGTGCACTCGATGAGCTGTTACCTGTATGATCTGTTCAAGAAACTGCAATCCTTTAGACTGGAGAATTGTGGCATAAAATATCTTAGTAGTTTAGTTCCTCTTTTGTTACATTTTTTAATGTTGCAGGTGAAAAAGTGTCTTCCTGAATTTATAAAATTCAGGTTCAGAGACAGTGTACCTGGAATGTTTCCCACGTATTTTCCTAATACAGAATTCCTGCATAAACCAGACACTGAGAGAATAAGAAGTATTGGATGAAAATTGGATTTGCATCTAACATTACAGTGGGCAATCCTAACAGGATCTGAAGTCCCATAGTCATTATTGTTGTTGTCCACTAATCACATGTGAAACATTTCTAGACAGGCCATGTTAAAAAACTCCTTTGGGAATAGATAGAATGAGCCAAGTAAAAGACCATAAAGCACCTCCACAAGTCTATATATAGTCTCTTAACTGCCCTCTGGAACATTTTCAGATTTCCCCTTTCATACTCCATTTACATGGAGTAACCCCATTACTTCCTGGGGTTTCATGCGGTAGTGTCAATTTTCTCTTTATTCCCTTACAAGTACAGATGAAACATGGAGAAAGCCATCTTTGGATGCTCTTCTTGTTTCACTGAACCTCTTTGATTCTTGGGGGTTTTTTCCATCCCTCAGAGTTTCTTTTTGCCTTGGGGGTCTGTAACAAAAGTCTCTGTGTCTGTGTGTGTGTATTTGTGTATGTGCATGCATGTGTATATTATAATAATAATAATAATGGCATCTTAAAGATATTTCAAATTACAAACTACAGTTTAGGTTTGAGGTATGGAGAAAGCAAAGGCTTTTCTAAATCTTCCATGGTCTTATTCTAGCTTGGAGATCCATTGAGCATCAATAGAGTAGATAAAGCTGTAGCTTTTAAACCTACAATCAATATAATGGATGTGGTTTAATTTATTAATTAGAAATCAGAGGAGTTACTCTGAATTTGTTTTCTTAGCATTTTGCTGTCTGCTTCACCCACTGCTTCTTGCAACACAGATGGAAGCAGAACATAATAAGGTAAGCCAATTCCGCTACATATTTTTATATGTTTATTCATCAGTTCTTGTTCAAAAAACTCAGAGTTACTCAAGTAAGGATATTTCTCAAACAGATTTTTTTTTTTATGAATGACAATGCATGATGATTGCAGCAAGTCCATGGTGAAACTCATGGACAGTAATTTAGAGTAATATTCTTTCCAGTCATATCAACAAAATTGGAATCAAATTACACTTTCTTAGACAAATATAAATGTTAATTGCAAGCTTTAAGGTACCTGAGAAAAAGGGAGACATATAAAGTTAAGAACTCTAGAGAAATTTCTTTATATTAGGTCTCAGTATAATGGAAACTTCAAAGTAAGCATAAACTGAAAGATTACACTTTTTGTGTATTTGAAGACAAATTATCATTATTCTTTAGACAGAAATCTCTCACTGCATATATGTACATAGGCCATCATATGGAATGAAAACTGGCCTTACAGTCATCCTTTCACAAATCACTGGTAAATTATAATAATTAACTAAACAAAGGGACTTGTTGTTGGTTTGAGGCTTAAATAATCAGAGATCAATCAACTCAATTTTCCAAAAGACTAATTACTCACAGCTGTAGGTCAGGTATCATGAATGGTGAAATTCAAGGGCTTTGATTGCCCTATATTAATGATTATTTCTAATTAATTTTTATCCCACATTGTCAATCAGCATCTTAGGGAACTATATATTATGCCTGTTAAATTAGATAGCTGAGAATATTGATTCTTGAAGTCTGCTAGATTTTATGGTAAAGAAAAAAAGAACAGTAAATCATAATTCTGTTGTATCAGTCCACAGGGTAGCAATGATAGCATAGCAGTAGCTGGTGAGGACCCACTCCCCACAACCTCTCCCTGAAAAGCAGCTTTTCAGGAAAAGCTAAAATTATTGCCATAGTCCTTGCCTCTGATGTCCTTGGAAAAATGAATGGCAGCCAAGCTTGGTACTCGGGTATCTTGTAGAAGGCTTGGATCATTCTAAGCAGGGAAAAGTGCTTCATTATATCTCATGAGTAATTAAAAATCATCATTTTTAGCTATTTTAGGAGTGGCAAAGTATCTGGTAGAGTTCCACATGTTGCTGTATGTAGTGCCTTAGGTGGGAAGTATTAACTCATTGTTTTCCCTCATCAAACCAAGAAACTTAAATGCATTAGAAATAAAAAAAAGCCACTGAGAAAAATGAAACATGGTAAATACAAAACATTTCAAAATATTTTGCCCTTAGTCTGGTAAGATCTGCACTAAAAATATTTGATTTTAGAGGCTAGATCTCCATGGAGTTAGCTATGTATGGAGTAGCTAACACCAATACTCTTAATCCTTGATGGACACAAGTAGGCAAACACAAGGGAGGATTTTGTGGTTTGCTTTATGTCAGCCAACAGGATGATATATATCCTCCTGTAGAACCACAGTTATATTCAGCATATCTGCCTCTCCATCAGGGACTTCCACTGACAGAGGTACAGCTGGAGAACTTCTGTAATGATGATGAGGCCTCTCCAGCTCTGCAACACCTCCTTGTCAACACAGGAATGGGACAGCCTTGGAAAAGCCCTGTCTCAGCAGAAACCTTCATGGTCTCATGCAAGGTGTGGCATTTCTTGACTTCAGAAGGAACATTTTTGAAATCATATGTGAATGGGGACAAACTTGCCAGTTGATCATATGATGTGCAAAAAGGGAATGAAAAGAAAGGATGGGGTTGCTCTTTGGATTTCAAGATACATTTGGAGGGAGACTGCATGAGGCAAGGGAGGAAAGAAACAAATGGTCTTGATGTATCTTTTTCACTGCATCTTGTGCCTGCTACCTTATAAATTTGTTGTCTTCTCCCTTTCTCGTCCCTCCAGCATTTTGACTACCAGCTCCTTAAAGGTTACCACAGTCAGATCCTCACCTGACATATCTCTCTTTTTGTCCACTTAAGAATTCCAAACATCTTTTGCACCAATCAAACTTTTCAGTTTTTTCGGAATTGTATAAGACAGCTCCATTAGCTTCTATGTAGTTACTCCAATTTTCATAAGATGAGAATTTGAGGATAAGATCCACATTAGTATGAAAACATAAATTTCTCATTTTAAGGATATACTGAGTGGCTATTAGGTAAATATGTGCCTTTTAACGTGAATGTGGACAACTGTAAGGTAAATGTCAGCGTGCTAACAGTCTAACCAGTACTATCTTTTCAGACTGGTTCATCTGCTATTTCAGATACTTGCACTGGCCATCAGTATCTAGTCTGTGGTAAACGTTAATGAATATGTGCATATTTAACTTACTGTTAATTTTGTTGACTTGGAGGTAGAAGTTTTCCAGGTTCTCACTGACAATTGGAATGCTCTTCAGTTGATTGAAGGAGAGATCCAACTCAACTAGTGATGTGATGTTGAAGACATTACCTGGTATTCCAGCATCTGTTAATTTATTGTGGGATAAACGTAAATATTGCAGGGCTTTAAAACCTTGGAAGTACTCATCAGGAACATTGGAAATCTGGTTATTATCAAAATAGAGCATGAGCAAGGAGTGAGGCAGTCCTGTTGGTAGCTTTGTAAGTTGATTGAAGCTTAAGTCAAGATACAGAAGTGAATTCAGGCCTTTAAAAGCCCCAGAAATAGAATCTGCTTTCAGCTGGTTGTTCTGCAGGTGAATGACAGTCAGATTCATCAGCCCCTCAAGTGCACCAGGAGTGACTTTTGTGATCTTGTTGTGACTTAATTGCAGGTCATCTAGAGTTTTGGGAAGTGGTCCAACAGCTTCAGTCAAATTGTTGTAGTTAATGTGAAGTTTCTTCAAGTTCTTTAGTTTAGA
Organism: Trochalopteron elliotii; assembly: GCA_024734555.1. Taxonomy (NCBI): domain Eukaryota; kingdom Metazoa; phylum Chordata; class Aves; order Passeriformes; family Leiothrichidae; genus Trochalopteron; species Trochalopteron elliotii. The sequence continues at coordinate 1,603,461 of JANPWX010000014.1, forward strand.
GAAGACTCTTCCCTTAATTTTTGAATTTTCCAAATGGTTGTGATCCAGGATCAGCCACTGTAGGTCTGTTACATTGTCAAATGTGTTCTCTTCAATTCCTTCAATCATATTGTTTCGAAGATAAAGGTATTTTATTCCACTCGGTACAATTGGAATGGTTTTCAGCTTCAGATTGTCACAATACATGGCAGTAGGGTAGCTTAAAGGACAATTACATTCTGGGGCACAGACTGCTGCAGATGGCCCGAAAGGATCATAACCATAATCATCTCCAGGACCGTAGTCATATTGGCAAAAAATGCCACTAATCAACAGCAGAAAGACAGGTAAGGAATTTAAAGTCATCTTTCTAATGTGTCTTGTTCCTGTATGGTGAAAGGGAATGAACAAGATATAACTTTAATTCTTTATTTCTTTCAGTAATATTCGAAATTTTACCACATAAAAATATAATTAAAGACTAATTACGGTTCCTATTTAAAGTTTTTAATTAAGAAAAAAAATTGTGTTATTAGTATTACATTGTTGCTACTATATTACTGTCTCTGTCTTGTATAATCTTCCTTTTTAATGCAAAATTGCTGGCCATTTTGCTGTTGTAAGTAAAAATTTATATCTTTCCGTATTCATTGATTAAGTCACAAGAAAGATGTTGAAGTACAAGGTTTTTAAACTTGCCACAGAAGTTTTCAGTTTTGCTGAAGGCCATGTTCAGGGGCAGTTCCACCATTTAAATTCTATCAACCATTTCTAATGTGCTGAATTGTCTCATGTCCAAACATGTGGTTTTTTGACTTAAGTTTGAAAGAGACAGGGAAGTTAAAACTGAGGGTAATGCTCTCATGCATTGTGTGTTGTTAAGATGTGTGTAGCTTGAAAGCTCTTTTTCTCATGGATTATGTTATGTAAAGCATGGTCCACTAAGTCTCATAGTCACCTAAAGAACAAACTAATTGAAATATAAAGGATATTATCTTTAACATGCCAAACAACAAGTATTGCAAATGTGTGCAGTGGATCTGAAATGAGTGAACCTGACAGGGGGCCTGAAATGACTGAGTTTCAGACATTAAAAATGTTTTTTGCAAATTCTCTATACAACAAAGGTGTTGGTTATACCCATTCTAAATCAATTGAACAATAGAACTCTGGTTTCACACAGTTAGCGTTTCAGTTCACATACAGCAAAAGGACATTTGGTGTCCTTGGGAATGTTTGTGATTCAGTATAAGTGGGGTCACTTAACTTTTTAAGGACATAGCTTTCTCATCAGATACTCCCCAAGATGCCAATTAATCTGTGAAGACTGTTTATTGTTTATACCTCTTATTTGACTAGACAGATTTTCTGCTGGAAAAGTAGATCTAGAATCAATAAAGTCAGTGAGCTTACTTTGATTTTCACCCTTACAAGACAAAGCTCCAAGTACTCAATTATTGTTCAGAGAATGAGAGGATTAAGAAAATCCTTAAAACCTTTTCTTCTCAAGGAATTTCAAAAAGTATGTGAAGCCTGTAAACACACCAAAAGACATTGATCTCAGAGCTGGGCAATCTTCCAACAGAGTAAGTTATTCTTGCTATTGGGATTGTTACACAGAGGACTTTAAAATGTTGAAGTGTAGGGACCTAGTTACAAATTTTTCCCTAATTCTAAATGTCTTTGCTTCTATTAACTTAAAAGCCAAATAATATTCTAGTGAGATAACAATCTCGTTTAGGCAGGGCCTATTGATCTCATGCAAATTTTTAAAAAATGTTCTTATGTTACTTCCATTCCATAACCCATAAAATCCAACTGCTAGATATTAAACTGCTATCCCCTGAAAAAGGAATATGATTGTATATAATCTCCGTGGTGTTGATTCCATCACATTTACCTAATTACAAGCCCCAGGATAATCATTGAAATATTAGTTGTCAGTGTAATTTTCTTTGCCTGTCTTTCATTATTGCATGAGAACATGCAACACGAACATGAACTCGACCTTTAGTCCCCTGCTGGTATAAATAAGTACAGCTCATGTGAAAGCAAAGACTGCAGTAACACAATTCATCTCCAAATCTAGTCCTATTTAAGTATTAAACATTAAAGAAAGGAAATCAAGTGCTTCTGTATTCAATGGATAAAAAGAGTGTAATTAACTCCTTGGATTACACTCTTTGGCCTTACTGTGACATTTTTTACACACCTCCTTAATTTTATAGTTTTAAAATAACATAGATATTTCAAATTCAAATTCTATTTTTTTCTAGTTTCAAATTATATTTGTAATGCTAAGTTTCATTACTGGTATCATAGTCTTACAGTCCTTTAAATAGAGTACAAAGTTTTACTGCTCTGCAGAACCCTGGATATAAGTAAAACGTTAGATAGCAAGTGTTTTGAATTAATTTATCAAAAATGTTTCCGAATTTATGTGACAATTCTGTAGCTCAAGGGCATGTGCATGACATAAAAAAGCAAAGTAAACAGGAAATTTATTTAACTTGTTTTATTCATGCATTTCTCATTCAGGTATCTGAATGTTTTACTGTCAGAAGTGTAAAAGGCTAATAGATCATGCTTGTTTATTGCACTGAACTAAAGGAATCCAAAAGATAAAATCAGAATACCTTCTCAGATGTTTATCTTACAACATAAACATGCTTTAACTAATTGTCTGTGTCTGTTCTAAGCAGTTGTGTTGCAAAATACCTGTGAAAATAGTTGTGAAGTTGCTTGGGCAACTTGCCAAAACATACTAAATGGTAAATCCAAGATTTTGGGAAAACGCTTGCTACATGAAGGTAGAAATACTATTCAAACTATGTTTGACTTTGTCTATAGTTCCTTAATCATTAAGGTATTGTGAAACAAAAGAAATATAAAATTAACAGTCAATCAACCTTAATTCTGTAGTTTAACTTCTTACAGTTTGCAAAAGATTACATTTTTTAAAAGTTTCACTAGTATATTTAAAATGTGCTGTGAATTATCTAGAAATTTAAACTGTTTCCCTCTCATTGTTTATGTGATTAATTATTTAAATACCAGAATACGTTGTCTTTTTGTAGAATGAAGAAAAATGATTTAGCAAATGGGGTTTGCAGAGCTCTCACTAATATTATGAATGAAAAAAGTAAACAATGAGTACTCTTACAAACTTCTTTGTACTCTCTGTCAAATCTTATTCCAATGTAGAACAAAACAGACTAAAAAATTGCAACACTGATGTACAAAATATGTGAAGTTGTTTTAAGGAAACTGAGAAAGTGAATCGACTAAGCAACTGTTGATTTGTGCTCAATTTACAAATTGGCAAACTTATGCTGTCATGTTTTCACATTTCCATTGCAGCTACATTTAAACAGCTGAACATTACAGTTAAAGCATGCAGCAGCACTTACCTTACTGCCTTTAAGCTGCTTTCCTTAATTCCCAGAGCAGATGCAATAAGAGACTGTATCGACCAATATATGCTCTAAACAGTGTCAGGAGGTAAAAGTCTGCCAGATCCTCTGTGTTACAAGAGGGGAAAAAAAAAAACCCTAGTCACGCTGTTCTCTGAAGCTGCTATGTCATCATGGTGATCTTGTGGTGTGGCATGTACAAAAATGCGGCTCTCTAATGAAGTGCAGGTGGATACCATATTTTGTACAAGGACAACCCATCTGTTCCTCCTGTGGGATCAGAGAATGATATTTTACAAACCTGAGGAAGTCAGAAAGCTATAGGTTTATACAAGAATTTTTTTTTGTATTTTAGAGGGAAAACATGTAAGACTGTAAAACAAATTGCAAACAGGCTTTTGTTTTCCAACTTATTTTATACTGCTAGACATGAGCTAACACATAGCATTCAGACCTCAATGCTGCTGTTCTTCTTCAGCCAAGTGACTCATTCATTTTTCTGCCTTTTTCTTTAACTATCTTATGACCACAGTAAAATATCCTTAATAAAAACTTTAGCCTAAGCATCAGATTCAAAAATTATCTTTGAATCATACCCTTTCCCACATTACACATTGACTTCAAAGATTACATTGTTGAGTTCAAAGATTCTTCTGGAAACCATTGGAATTGATTTGGTCTGGAGATTTTCTTTGGTGGTTGAATGTATGTTTGTTTAATAAAAACACATCCCAGGAATGGGTTTTGAGCAGTTACTGTAAACTCACTTTATACATTTGTTCATTTTGCACTTACAGCTTTCTCCTGCTTTTCAGAATCTGGAACTACTCAGCTGTATGTTGTCTGTTTCTTATTCCATGGATGTAGTTCAAGAATGCATCTTAAGGCTTGGATGAGATGTTACTTTCACCAGGCAATGTCAAAAAATAACACATTAAGAAAGTAACAGTTTAAAGTGGATCTTAATTCTTCCATAAGAACTTTCCCTTATCTCTAAATGGAGGATGTCTTCTTTTTTTATGAGAAGCATCTTTTTTTTATAGATTTGGATAGGGACAAATGTCAAATGTGCATATAGAAAGCAAGCATAAGCCATTTAAGTGTCTTGTGTGTTCAATTGCATTTGACTGTAGTAGTTGGGGGTAGAAATTCAGGAATTTTGTACATTTTCCATTTAATATCTTTATGAAAAGTCGTGGTACAGAATGTGTCTGGGCTGGAGAATCCTATCAGTTTCCTGAAGAGGAGCCTGGATGTGAGCTTCTCCCAAAATTTTCTGCTCATGCATCTCAGTCACCAGAGCAGTGAAGGTTACTGGGAGCAGGGAAAAGCCAGTGTCCTCCACCAAAAATGGGAAAGACAACAAACACAGACCTCTGTGCTTCTGCAATGCCCCAATTAGCAAACAAATTTGCTTAACACAGAGTGTCATGTGCCAGTGCAGCCCACAGGGAGTGAAAGCTATGCTTTTGATGTGCCTGTCTCCCTGGTGTGGGAGACCCATTTACACACTGGGGAACACATTGGTGACAGATTGTTACTACATTACTACTTGAATGGTGCCAAGGAGTGAATGCGAAGCAGTGGGATTACAATAGTAAATTAACCTAAGTGAAAAACTGCATGGTATCAGGACTAGAAATGTAGAAGTGGACAAAGCTGCTGTTGTTTTGCATGTGGAGAAATGCAGACCAGATGGAGTTTCTCATGCACAGAACGATATTTATCTGAAAACTACTTCATTTGTTTTAGTTGACCAAGGAAACCTCAACTGTAACTTGACTGCCATGTAGCAACAAATAGCAGCACTCAGCAAGAGATCAGTTGGAATAAAAAAATATTTTTCATAGAGAAAGAGATAACCTTTAAGGTAATATCAAGATTCACTCTATGGAAGAACATACATCAAGGTGAGCAGTGGAGCATAATGTTTGTAAAGAGAACATAAAAAATCTCAGGAAAGAAACTAACTGTGCCTTCTCTGACTATTGATTTGTTTTGAATGACAAGTCCAATATTATGATAAATTAATATATATTTTGAACTCTCAGTAATAGGCGCAGTTTTACATTTGCTGTATAAATAGAATTGAATATTGGCTGCAATATTCAATTCAATATAGGATAATTCAGGCTTAATATGCTTTTGGCACAGTTGTACTTATGAAACAGTTTTTCTGTACATCAAATATGCATCCTTTTTCTCATTCTGATAACAGAAATACAAAACATGCATATCTTTATAGCTTACAAATTTTATTAAGCAAACTGATGATATTTTGAAATTAACATATGGTGAAAGCTTTGGTCACATAAAGTTCAGCTGAGACTTGTTCATTCATATAGTTCCTGTCTTACTGAGTGTTTTAAATTAGCTATGGAAATTGCAGAGTCAAGATGAAGAATGACATGCCTTCTGAGGTTAAGATATAAAGAAATAGAGTATCCTCCCTTTTGAATTTTTACAATCTCTCCAATCTGTTATTTAATACTGTCCCTTTGGCATTCTTTTTATGCTTTTCCTAATCTTACTGTTCTGACTCATGAAGCTTCAACCTCATAAACCTCTGTTTGGGAGAGCAACATACTACAAACCAGCAAATGAAGATATTGCTTCTTCTGCAACAAAGGGTGGAACTGTGGTTGGGTGATTTCCTTTTTTTCCCGCCCTATATTATGTTCTGTGCAGGAGTTCTTTTGGTAGCTCTCAGAAGTCATTAAACAGCATGTGAATGAAGGCTAGCTAATTTCCAAGGAATGCACAAAATATTTTGTAAATTCACCTATATCATCTAAGCTTTAAACTGGCTATGAATATGCTTCACACTGATATGTCAGGACATATTAATATTTCACTTTTACAATTACTGTGCTCCAGTTTTTCTTGAAATTTTATTTTCTTTTTTACCTTATTTATTCATCTTTCTTTGTTGGGAAATACGATCAAAACCTATTATAATCTAATTTTCTTTGTCTTGTGATATATGAATAGAAATATTTCTTTTATGTAATCCGAAGCTCTTTTTTTTTTTTTTTAATTCATATTTTAGTGGCTGGAGATGGCCAAGTCTAATAGACTGTAATGAAAAAATCTGAAAGCAGAACTCACTGCAAGTGTATCATCAACTTGCACTGACTGAGATCTAGCTGTCAAATATTGTCGAGTTACAGTGTCACCATTTTGTTTCTGCACTCATCAATGATATCCCCTCTGCTTTTTCTCTCTTGTAAAACTGCCTTCTTTATAGCTTCTATGCACTTCTGCATAAATGGATGCGCTTCCCAATCTATTTGCTTTTAATCCTCTTTTCTCCAAAAGACTCAGATTATCAAAACTTAATAGACAATATCTAAACCAACTGCTGCTTTGTTTTCATCTTAAACCTCTGCACACATCTGGTACACAGAACCAAGAGATTTGGGTGCCCAGCATCAGGAGTAGGGTGTTTTTGCAATGGGAACACATAGCTCCAGAAAAATTCCTCATGGAACTTTTTACACTGCCACATGAAATGAACAGTGAGGTTTTTTTCCTCTGACCACTCAGAATTTAAACTAAATATTACTCTCAAGATGAAATGAAGGTTAGTTCATTTTATTTGGCTACCTGCAGCAGAGGTTAAGAAAACTCCATTAAGGCTGTTCCATGGACACCATGCAGCAAACAACTTAATTGTAGAGAGATAACATAGTGTTTTTACATGATGTTTTCGAAGTCTCTAAACAGTAAATATACAGTCTGTTAGCCTATATGTGGTGAATAAACAAAAATATGATATTGGCACTAATCTCCAGAAACAATTACTTAAGTATTTCTGTAAAGTCCTGTAGCATTTCGAAAATATTACTGAAGGCTGACTCATATTTTATAAGTTCCACTAAAAACAACTCAGTTCCAGATTCTGAAGGCTGTAGGTGCTTATTTTTTCATCTGAAAACTTCCATTCCTCCTAATTGAAATTTTGTTTTTTCAACCTCTACACTGGGCTTACATGTTAAATGGAAAGTGTTAGAGCACATACTATAAGCATTACAAAATTTGTGGTGACCCAACTCCCTCTTTTCCTTTCTCCTAAAAAGGAAATTCCAGCTTTGGAAACTTACAAAAATGGTAATAGTGTTACAACCTATTAGCAGACCGCTACAGATACTTTAGTTGAATTTTTGTTTTTGTCCTTCTGAAAGACTGCTCACTGTTTTGCTTCAAGCTTGACAGTGTCTATACTCTAGTACTGTTATCCTCCTCTCTGTTGACTTTCAGACTGTTTTTGATCTGATTCAAATAGTCAGCAGGAAAATTTCTTTGAGTTGATCAAAAGTCTGATCAAAGCTTTTTTTTTACAAGAACTAAACATGAAGGCAAGAGTTTGTTTTTAAACAGACTTAAACAGATGCCTTAACATATTCTGTACGTTTTGTCATAGTGTTTAAAATCTGCTGATCCGTATATAAAAGAAAATCAGGTGACCTTGGAGCATGAGAAAATTCAAATGATTCCTAATGTAAAGAATCCAATAGTATCTCAAGAACCTGTGGAATATGCTGGTAAATTGTGGTTACAGGTAAAAATTATAGCAGCATCTCTGTATTTCTCTATTGTAAACAGTGCAGATAATTTATGGAAAAGGAAGGGTTGGACTTGGCAAACTTGGTTAGTTCATCACCTATTATTTGTATATGGTAATGTTGTACCAACATAGACCTGCTTTGAAAATCATTGGGTGCTAAACACCTTAATCTAATGTCCCAGAATCTAGGCATTATCAATGTCTGTTTGCATTCAGATCACCACATCTTAAGGTCAAAAGGGATGTGAAATAGTCTGGATTCTGCTGCACAACTAGAATACAGCATTTGGCCTTCTGCTAGTTTATGTGACCCTGGACTCAAAGAGATCCACTAAGTCATAAATCATTTTTGCCATGAAGGTTGGGACAGTTTTGGAGACACCTAATATGCAGCTTTTAAAAATTAAGTCCATTGCCATTTCTTAAATTAAGCACCTTGGACAAATCTACTGCAACTGCAGAAGATGTTCTTACCAGGTTTAAAGCCTCATGAACAAGTAAAGCTTGATAGAAAATATATATTATATCATTGGCTACCTAATAGTATCTATTTTGACATCAGTTGGCACTTATATTCATATTCATTATATTTTCACTTATTATAATATTCACTTATATTCATTGCCACCTGAATGCTGTATGAGATTTTTACATTATTTTCCCTAGGACTGGTGGCAGGTTAATAGCTTTGAGGTGGAGACAGCATCTACCTATTTAAAATCCATGAACAGTAACACCACATCAGTGTTCTGGTATTCCCAGGCTCATGAAAATGGATTATAAATGAACCAAACAACTCTTACATGTCTTCCTGACATGTTTAAGTACAAACTATTATGACAACCAAATCTCAAAGTATTTCTCATTATCAAACATTTTTGTTGGTTTTTTTCCCTGTAGTACATGATATAATAAAAATACATCAATCTGAAAAAGCAGACCTACTCCTTTCCAAATACAGAAAACAATGATTATTTTTATTCGTATTCCATTGCTAACCATTGTCTTGTGTATGTTTAGTTGTACTTCTATAACATTACTATAATTTCTTTTCTTCATAAAAATCTGTATCTTCTTCCAACTATCTTCTGCCATGCTATCTGTGGATCTGTCACTGACATAGTGCAACTGTTTTATTTTTTTCCTTATTACTAATATGTACAGGGACACTAATATTTAATCCTAACCTTTCTTTTTTTCTTCATGTCTCATAATTGCTTTTTTCCCTTCTATTTACATTTTACTTTTCAAGTGAAAAAAAGCAAGTTATGGTTAAAACTGGCCTTTTTTGGGTGTTATATCAAGAAATTAGGTATTTGAGGACACAGTCTCAAATATCTTAAAATATAAGTATTTTTATTTTTCTTACATTTTTTCCTTCCAGACAAATTTGTTCATCCTTTTCCTGTTTGGAGACATGGAACTCCTCTGAAAGACTGACTGGAAATATTCTTTTGGCCATATTAAATGGTCAGCTTTGGCAACCACAGATTCCAATCCAGTGATTTGTCTTTATTTTTTATAAGGAGATCCAGAGTGGATTAACCCCATGCTGTATGAAACACCTCTTGTCTTAGGAATTGTGCAGTGTTGAGAAACTCTACTGATGCTTTACTACAGGCCACATGGCACTGTTAAAAGCATCTCACAAAATCAAATTTCCCATTAGAAAACTACTTCTTTTTTTTTAAGTTACTCCTCCTTATATCCCAAAGATTGCCTCCACTTCTCTGCAAGATGCAGACTATCTATTATTATAAACGGTGTCAGGTATGTGATGTGGCTGACATTCTGGTACTGAGAGACAGCAAACACAGGTGTCTACATGTGTGATAGGAGTCCAGGCACTCCTCAAGACCAGCGGGGATGCAGTAAACAGTTGTGGGGCCTGGGAAGTGATTCAGTTCTCCAACACAGACACTACAACAGTATTCATTTACCTAAAGGTAACAGTATTCACTTACCATCCAGTATTATTTGGGAGGCTCTCAGGTGTCCAACTCACCTTTATAAATTATGGGAGAGGACTTTAACGCTTGTGCCCTTTTCAAATGGTTGCTGACAATAAAGAACAGAACTTCACAGTGCTTAATTGCAAGACACTTGCATTTATGCAATTGCCTATGGTCAAGGGTTTTCAGTCAGGTGGTGCAAGAACATCTAACTGCTCTCTGACATGCCCTGGGCTGTACGGCACAACCAAGGGGGTCTCACTGCTGTAACTCAGGATTCTGAGGAGACCTGTCCTGAAGTAGCAGCAGGACAACAGGCACACATAAGCAACCCAGAATGATACTAGACACTTATCTTTTGGAACATAAACTGTGTCCTTGGAGCTCCAGTCCAGGAAAAAATCAGTCTCCTAAGTAATAGTCTCACTTTGTGTAAACTGTCTGAATAGTATTCTCAAACAGTTTTCTCCACAGTCTTCTCTTAGCCATGTATCCAGCAGAATATCTGCAATGAAATGTTGCAGAAATAGAGCCAAGCAAAATGGGATGTACAGGTCTGGAAGCAGTCATGATCCATTAACCCAGAGGTATTTTCCATTTCCTTACCACCTCTAAAAATCACAACAGTAAAAAAGCCAAAATAAGCAATTCTCTGAAAGGTCAAATAAAAACTTAGAAGACAGTTCTCTGATGCCATTAGACCATCACCTGAGGCCTCACTGAACAGTTCTCTTTTTTTTCAGTCAAGTAAAGCTTTTCATATATAACTGTATAAGTCATAACCATTGGATGGGAGAGGACCTATTTAAGACATGTGAGTCACAGTTGTTCATAAATTTATTTTGATGGACACAAACATGCTTAAGGTCTAAGTTGATCTCCATCTAACTCAAGAATGGCCCAGTTGCACTAACTTTTCCCTCCTCCTGCAATGTTTTAAGGAGAATACAGAATTTCCCAATTAAACTTGTTCACCTTCCATAGATTTCAGACCTCTGTCTACATTGTCTAACTCTTTTCTCTTCACCTTGTAATTTTTCATACTTCAGCAAGCACTCAGAGATTGTATTTGAATAATTCTGTATCTGCACATTTTTATAAATGTCTGTCTGTTTGTTAAATGATAAACTGAATTGGACCAAAAGTGGAATGAACGTGTGGCCTGTTAGTTTCCCAGTAGGCCTTTTAATGCTTTCATAATATTTATATATATATATGTACACGAATATATTTATATATATATAAATACATTATGCTACAAAACAGAACAACATTTTGAAAGATGCTGCATCTTTTTGGAGTAGTGACAGAAAGCTAACTCACAGGGAATGCCTTCCCTTTTCTCTTCTCAAGTGGGTTGCAATGGCTTTTGGGCTGTGGGTATGGAAAGTAAAGTATTGCAATCAAATACTGTAACTCTTCCCAAGTCTCAGTCAGATCAGAATGCCATATTATCAGTTGTTCAAAGATATAAAAAACCCAGAGATAAATTTTACCATGAAGGATTGCAGAAAGCATTATAACTGAATGAGACAAAAAATTTAGAAAAGCATTCAGATAATAGGCAGATTAATAGCATTTTCAATAGTTGGGTAGATAAACACAAAATATTAATGTAAAAAAAAAGTATAAAATATTATATATTTATAATATATCAGAATGGGTTTTTGCATTATTCTAGCCTGAAGTAAACCATCCCTAGCCAGAGTTTGGGATTTATCACTCTCAACAGTGAGCTTAAATGAAGCCACCATGTTTCAGAAGACAAGAAAACCTTACAACAGAGATGGGACTAAATCATGTTCCAGACTTTGAAAATGGCATGATTTCACTTAATAACACAAATGTAGCTTAGGACTCTGCAATATAACCTAAGCCATCAATATGAAAGTAGACATTCAGGTCCTAAGGTTTGATGACATGTCCTGATCCACAATTTGAATTTTATCAAATTATAATTTCATGGTTTCCATTATTTTCTCAAAATTTATGTGTGCTTGCATGTGTGTGATTGTATTTATATACACTTTTGTCTTACGCTAGGATTTTGAAGTTACAATGGGCTATTTTTAATTTTCAAAGGAGAAACAAATATGCTTGAGAAACAACATCTGATTCCAAGATTTAGCAGAGTAATAATATTTAAGTAGAAAAGCTGGTTTCACATAGAACTGCTGATGCAAACTTAGCTACAGCAGTACCAGTGAGCAACACTTTAATTTAGGCCATTTTCCTACCCCATAGATAGGTTCTAGACAGACCCAGATAGTATGACTAGTCAGTTGTGGTGTAGCAAATCCATTGCTCCTACACAATTTCATGAAAATAGAATGAAACCTAGGATCACATATCTGTAATAACTTCACTCATAAAGGGAAGGTTTTTACACTGTGCTTTAGCAGTTAACTCTTTGCAGTTTTATGGACCTTTTAATACAACCATAATTGAATGACCCTGAGACCCATCAGATACGTGTTGTCTCAGAATGGTTACTTTTCCAGGGAGCCCACATGAGGCCCATTCTTTCAAGCAAGTAGGGAATAAATGTGCAGGTGATAGCCCACAACATTTTGATTCAAAGCTTGGTGAAGGGAAGAAGATCTTTGCTTTACCAATTAGCAGGAAATCCTTCTTCTGAAAGCCACCACTAATGACTTGCCACATACATCAAAACATTTTTAGAGAAGTCCCTTCCAAGGCCTTGGAAGACAGGATTGGGATTCATAATTAACTCAGGTGATGCTGAAGATTTCACTCCAGCCTCATCCACATTCTCCATCCACACTGCCTCCACCCATTGTCCAATAGCTGTATTCCAGCTGAATCCCACTCCTAGCTGTGTTCTAGGTATGCTGTACCTGGTTTTGTACCTGGCACTATATTATTGACTTGCAAACTGATCTTGACTTTAAGCCTGCCCTCTCAGCAGACATCTGTTGCTGAATGATTGTCCCACCTTGGTTAAATCACCCAAACAGCTTTGCTGTGCTTCATTGGGTGCTGGGGCACTGTTACCTCAATCCTGAGGCTGCTGCCCTGCCTTGTGTAACTGCTGGCTCCCAGCTCGCCTTCTGCACAGCTGTGCTGTCCTGCTGAAACCCAGCTGTAAGTTCAGGGAAAGGACAAGGAATTGACTTTAAATGTGCTCCTGGACAGTGAGTGGTAGAAGTCTAGGTGAACACAGACTCTGGAAGAGATGGTCATGGCAGCAAGAGCCTACTGGTGTACTCAGGGCCCTGGTATTGCATTTGTAATCACAGAATGGTTTGGTTTAGAAGGGACCTTTAGAGATCATGTAGTCCAATCTCCTTGCAATAAGTGACACTTTCCATGAGGGCAGCTTGCACAAAACCCAGTCCTGGACTTGAATGCTGCCAATGACGAGACATCCACAGCTTCTCTGAGCGACCTGTTCTAGTGTATCACCAGCCTTAATTTAAGGAATATCTTCCTCATATCCAACCTAATTCTGCCATCTTTCAGCTTAAAATAGTTGCACCTTATCCTGTCACTACAGGCTGTGTTAAAAAAGCTCTGTCTTTCTTAAAAACCTTCTTTGTATAGTGAAAGACTGCAGTTTTGATTCTCCTTAGCCTTTTTTATGCCCCTGGAACAATTCAATTCTCTCAGCATTTCTTTGCAGGAGAGCTGCCCCAGCCCTCTGACCCTTCTTGTGGCTCTCCTCTATCAGCTCTTTTCTGTGCTGGGGACCCCAGCCCTGTATGCATAACTGCAGGTGAGTGGTTCAGGGAAGTGGAGAAGAGGAGCAGAATCAGCTCCCTGGACATAATGGCTGTGCTGCTTTTGATGCAGCCCAGAATGTGTCTTACTTTCTAGTCTGCAAGTGCACACTGCTGGTTCATGTCAAATTATTCATCCACCAGTAACCCAAAATCCCTCTGCAGGACTGATCTCAGACTACTCATCACCCAGTCTCTACCACTGCTGGGATTGCTTTTATCCTCATGAGGTTCACATATGTTCATGTACTACATGCTCTCATACCACCCCAGAAGCTGCCCATGAGGTAACCAAGGGGCTAGAAAACTCTTTTATCTCAACTTCCTCACTTGAAAGGTAAGGGTGGGTGAAGCTGGGCTGGAGGAATCCTCAGCTTCCTCCTCTGTAGGACAGAGCTTTGGTAAATGGGACAATGTCTTCTTCAATTCCTATTAATGTTATTTTTTTCTCTGCTCTGCAGAATAATCTAAAATCCTTGTACTGTTGTAATTTTTCAAAGTGTGAGACCATTCCCACTGGCTAAGATGTAGGAAACATGGCAATCCTGTGTGTCAGAATTCTAACAAGGCAGTTCAAAGGGAATATTACTACTTCATTGTAATTTAGTCCTTCAACAGCAGTAAAGAGCTAATATATTTAACTTTTTGCATAACAATCCAATTATCTTTATCTGTTAAAAGAAATTCACACAATCTTCTCCATCTCTGTAATCTATATGTGCAGAGGCTCTTCTGTATATAAAAGACTGGCATGTCTTTAAAGAATTTGGTGCTCAAAATGAGCAACAAAGGATAGAAAACTAAAATATACCCAAAAGGCAAATCTTTTTGTTTCATTTGCTTGATGGCATGATGGAATCTTAAGTCACTCAAGGTTTAGGATCTCTCAATCACTCTCTGTTAACCAACACTTCAAAGTCAGTGCTTTGTTTCAACAATTCATTGCAATGTATCCATGGCTTCCTTCCATGTTAGAATGATGTATATGAACAAACCTCTGAAGGTTTATTCTCAGAAGGGAATAAGACTTTTGAAGCATTTCAATTGTCTAGAGTTTCTAGCATAGGCAAGCAGGAGTTAGAATTATTCTGTCTTTCATGTTGAAATTATTTTATGCATCTTGAAATTTTATTTTTTTTCTACACTTTGGAATTTAGTTTATTCTTTACAAACTTTTGATTCCTGCAAAGATTAAATACCTTGAAATTAAAAGATTAAAGGATTCAGGATCAGAATGTTACATGATTAGCTTTAATTGCTTCTGAGTTTTTCCTGTTGAGAGGGCTTTCTATCATGCACTTAGTAGCAGACACATGGTCCTTATTTTCCATTACATTCAAAAATTACTCTGTAGACTAGGACTAGCCCAATTTATCTCAATTAAAGTCTTCATCTGGAAACAATAATGTAACTTGTATAAATTTGTCGTTTCAAAAATAGCAACAAAATTCTTAAGGGTTTTTTATTCAAATATAATATATGTTTTAATATTGTAGTTGAAAATGAATAAAAGGTGTAGGTATGATTTATCACAAAATATATACTTCAATGCTTTTGAGACAATAACATAAAGAGTTGGAATAATTTTGCTTGATTTCATGTTAAAGATGAATTTAGAAGGTTTTGTAAATTGTAATAATTTATAGAGAATCACAATTGGAAGAGACCTCGAGAGATCATCCAATCCATCTCTCCTGCCAAGGCAATTTAGAGTAGCCTGCACAGTAACTTGTCCAGATGGATTTTGAATGTGTCCAGAGAGGGAGATCCCACAACCTCATTGGGCAGCCTGTTCCAGTGCTCTGCCACCCTCAGTGTAAAGATGTTTTTCCTCATGTTGAGATGAAACTTCTGGTGATTTAATTTATGGCCACTACTCCTCTCCCTGCCACTGGGAACCACTGAAAATATCTGACACCATTCCTTTGACACCCACTTTTGAGATATTTTCAGGTGTTGATGAGATCATTAGTCTTCTCTGAGTCTTCTCTTCTCCAGACCAAACATAAACCCCCCCATAAAAGAGATGTGCCAAACCCCTCATCACCTTTGTGGCCCACCACTGGACCCTCTCCAGTAGCCCCTTTTCTTTCTTGTCCTGAGGAGCCCAGAACTGGACACAGCACCAGGACTGGCCTCACCAGGGCTGAGTGGAGGGACAGGATCACTTCCCTCAACCTGCTGGTCAGACTCTTCCCAATGCACCCCAGGATATCCTTGACCCTCCTGGCTGCAAGGGTGCTGCTGGCTCATGGCCACCTTGTCATCCACCAGGCCTCCCAGGCCCCTTCTTGCAGAGCTGCTCACTAGCAGGGCAGCCCCCAGTCTGTGCCAGCACTTGAAGCTATTCCTCCCCATGCCCCTGAATCTGCCCTTGTTGAACCTCATTAGGTTTCTTTCAGCACAGTTCTCCAGTCTATCCAGGTCCCACTGAATGGCAGCATAGCCTTCAGCTGATCACCCAGCAACCCCCTTCGCCAGTTTTGTATCATCAGAGAAACCTCTGAGGGTACATTCTATCTTTTCACCCAGGGAATATCTGGAATAAAGCAGTACATATTCTATTGTCCATTCTGCCAAAAGCTAGGAACAACACAATCTATCAATCAATATTTGTGCATCTAAACAAAATACCATGCCATTTGTGACTAGGAATCATAATTTTCAAGTATTCAGCTTCTCTCCTTCTGGGTGTGAGCCAGAGGAAATACGTTTTCCAAAGAGACATTTCCTGGCATGAAAATTTCCAGGATAGAGGTATTTTAGACCATTCAGGTTTCTTTTGTTTAAAAACAGCCTTTTGGATTTAAGGAATGGACAGCATCTTATTTTTTTTAAAAATTTACCTTCAAAATTGATGCCCATCTTTATTTTTTCAGCTCCTCTGAGTGAAAATATTGGAGCTATTCGTGTGGGTAAGTGTTTTCAGATGCAAGGCCTACAATTATTGCTGCTTTTCAAAAGCTTCTTCACTGTGTTTCACACTGCAGAAATACACATGGTTGTACAAAAACAACCATCACTGCTTCTCATCACACTGTTGTAATTTTGTTATTAGTTTTCTGCTGTACTCTAAAAAGATGTATGAAATATGTAAATAAATATATAATTGGAATTAAATTTTTTCATCGTTTTTTCCATTCTTTCTTCTGCATATTTAAGTCCAATTCAAGCAGACAGTAATAGAGCATTAACATTCTTCTGGTCTGCTGACTTAAGACACCCACGCAGAGGTAATCTCCAAGGCTTTCAAGCAGCATAATGTACACACTGAGAAGGAAAACTGCCTGACAAAGCAGTTATGAAGAAACCACTTCTTTATATCTCAGAAAGGAAACTGTGGGGTTTAACAGGCAGGGTAAACAGCCTTCCATAGTTCCTGTATCCAGACTGATCCTCTTATGCACTTATGGCACACTAACAGCGCTGAACTTCCAGAGCAGGAAGCAGGGCAGGAGGCCAAAGGCTGGTTTGTGTCACTTAAAATGCAGCCATTGATGAGTTTAGCTGTTTGAGTGTTTGTGTTGAGTGTAATCCAAACAGCTAAACAGTTTTTGTGCCTTTTCAAGACATCCACAGAAACTTTGTTCTTTTGCAGATGGAGCTGCTGGAGCATTGTTAAGATAATGTTTTATGCTAAAAATTATCAACTATTTTTAATTTTACTATTTAATTTTGAAGATGCGGCAGTTAATATTGAGCAATTTTCTCACAGCCTGTATTTCCACTTCAGTGCTCTGCAACTTTTAGCAAACATGACTCTTTAATTTGTTTTCCTTTTTATTGAATGAACTACTTTCATCTAAATTAGGGCCACTCTTCTGAATAAAAACCAAAAAACACAGATGTAGGCAAGTCTCTGAAGCAAAACTGACTTCAGAACAATGTGCGCGTATAGAAAATGTGCAAAAACCCATCCTTGTTCAAAGCAAACATATTTCATTGTGGGTGTACAAAAAGACTATTGATTTCACAGCTCTGCACCTCTGACTTAATAAAGTTGGAAAACTAAAACAGAAGAGCATGTGAATTTGAGTACTCTCTTCCCATAATGCCTCACAAACTTTTTTTCTTCTGGTTTTCCCTAGTTAACAGTAACTTTGTTACTGTCCCTCAGTGACACTAGATGGCACTTCAGAGTAGTGGTGGGATCAGAAAGTCTGAAATCTTTTTTAGTTATTTTGCATATGATATTAGAAATACATTAAGTTAATGCTTGCTTTGAACAAACACAATTTATCAGCTTGCTCCTATTTTTTACATGAGTGTGAGGTAGAAAATGCTATCTGCTTTCAAAAATAGCTAACATAAGGAGAAATACACTATAACAGAGTGGTTCATTAGCAGCTTAAAAAAAACAAAAACAAAAACAAAAAAAACCCCAAAATAAACATCCCCTCAAAAAAAAAAACCAAAAAACCAAAACACCAAAAAACTTCCCAAAACCCCCCAAACCAAATATGGGCCAAAGAGCTGTTTCCAGACCTTGTGCTTAGAGAATTTACGAAACCGTTTGTGGAGGCAACTGAAAAAAAATATATTGTCTTGGAAATTAGAGCAACACTCTAATGCCAAGGATTTAAGATCTGATCTTTACCTGGAAATGAAATTAAATTTACTGTCACTTATACATCAGCAGTTGAATATATGATAACTGTCCATAACCTGGTGCACTGTAGGAGAAACCAGACTAAAAGATGGCCACACCCTTGCTGGCAGTAGGGATAAGATGCTTTAGGCTGCACCAGGAAACAAGGGAATTTTTCTATATGTGTTTGAGTCCAAGAGTTGTGACCATTTACTGTCTTCATAATTTATGAAGAAATTGAGGATGCACTGCAGGGCACAGAGACTTTCTACTTTAGTTCTCTTATTTCTTTCTACCCAATTGTTTATGGATTGTTTGTGTTTGGGTTTTTTTTTGGCTTTTTTTTTTTTTTTTTTCTCCTTGTTTTGTTTTTAAGTGGAAGAACCATCTGTTCTTTATTTATAAGAAATGCAGTTTTAAAAGTACTGGGCTTCCTGCTGCTTTGAAGTCTCTGCAGATGCTGTGTGTGGCTAGAATCCCATCAGCCAAATGCTGTTGGTGTGGCTGCACAATTTATGGAAAACCAGCAATGTGTTTACCTTTCAAATTTGTCATGATCTTGCTTAGATCTCCTGTCATAGGATTTGCTTATTCTGTTTCATTGAGAAAGACTGGGAATCAGGAAAGTCCTGCTATCTTTGCAGCCCTTGGTTGTCAGAAGGGAATGTATTTTATGAGGAATAACTTCTGCTTTAGCAACAGCAAGCTTGACAGGGGACGTGTCATGGGTATTACAGAGGAGGACCAGACTGGAATTGAAGTTTGTTCCAATTTGAAAGAAAAGCCTTAGCATGTGAGATGTTTTAATTATGGATGGAGAAATGGAAAGTTTGTGCATATGTTTGTATGATGCTTTATGTAATTATCATTACTTTTTGCGTTAGTCTCTCTCTGTAACCATGTACATACAAACTCTGTGGAGTTTTTCAGGCTAAGACAATGCCTTTGTTTTCACTTGAAATGCCAGTGCTTAGTTTCCTGCATGGAGTCTCTGTCTGTAGAATAGCTGATATCCAACCAAGAAACAAAAGGAAAAAAACCATAACTGACGATTTTCTGGAGGCTTTTCC
Organism: Trochalopteron elliotii; assembly: GCA_024734555.1. Classification (NCBI taxonomy): domain Eukaryota; kingdom Metazoa; phylum Chordata; class Aves; order Passeriformes; family Leiothrichidae; genus Trochalopteron; species Trochalopteron elliotii. The sequence continues at coordinate 1,622,770 of JANPWX010000014.1, forward strand.
CTCCTGTGACAGAAAGATATCATATACTGTTTGTTTTATTTAAAAATAACTGTCTGAAAATGTGAAACCCAGAAGAAAAACAGATAGAAAGCAGAGAAATCATTGGCTACTATATGAAGAAGATAGCTCAGAAGAGTGCAAATATGCTTTTTCTGGGTAGCGGTTATAGTGAGTCATAATTTTTTCCAATTATTTACTACTGAATAAATGAGAGCTATACAAAAACTATATTTGTTTGCTCCTAAAAAATACTTATGAGAATTAGGCATAAAAAAGTTCCTTGAGGCAAAAGAATTTCACACAACTAATTCTTACTTTAGCTATCACCATGCCAAAGATGTTCAATTTTCAAGACTTAGTTAAAGTTCTGACACACTGATGTTATTCTATCAAAACAAAAGAAGAAAGACAAACACTTTGGAGTTTGCCTGTATTACATTATTCTTTAATATAAATGACATATAAGTTTTACAAATTAGAGAGATTGACCTTGGAGTATTAAGAGTCTGCAGAAGATTCTTTTCAGGTGATGTTTTTATTGAGTATATGTTTAGCTTTGAAGATTGACAGTAGAAATGTGCAGCCTATCTTTGATGTGCTTGCTACCTGCTGGTATGTGTTGAAGAATCCCAATTTACAGAGGGCTCCAAATCACTCTAAATAGATACATCTACAAATGATGATCCCACAATTGCAGTTATTTCACTTTGTATATTTCTATACTTATGGTTTTGCTTCTATAGTCTAAATTCCACAAATTTTTCAGTCGGAGGAGCCTGCATATCTCTACTTCACAATTAATTCCTTTTTTTAAAAACCAAAACCAGTAAAAGATGCTGACAAAAGTACAATGCAGAACAAGTGAAAAGTGAACTGCTATGTTTTTTTGTTTAGATAAATACATAGGTTGATAACAATTACTAAACCCTTATACCATACTCTGCAAGGCAGTAAAGTCATAAAAACTGCTCTTGGGACTAAGGTGAGAAGGATTTGCACTACAGAAATTTAGTCATCGAGCTCCAGATATAGGTTGCAAGTATTTTACTGCAGACTACTCAGTATTTTGTTCTTTAGGATGATGTTAGGCTAATTCTGAATAGCATTGCTCTAGAAGAATGGCAAACTTTAAAGAACTATGTGTACAATATGAATTTATTTTGTTTTTCCAAAAATAATGACATTAGCAACAACTTTATTTGCCTCCGCTAAATAGATACATTCAGAATTATCTTAGAGTTATAGTGGATACTTTTAAACCTCCAGGGCTTGAAATAAATTTAAAGGAGGTAATTCTTACCTTCTCAAGTCTCCAGATGATTTGGGAGTCTTTTTTCCCTCTACTATTTTTCTCTGTGTGTGGCTATAAAAATAACCTCAATCACTAACTCTTTTTTTTTTTAATATATCATAACTTGACAAATATTTACTCCGAATTTCATATACAGTGGAATCTGAAAACCTGTAGCATTCAGCAAACTGAAAAATGCCACAGAAAGCATGCTGAGAAAAAAGGCTGAAATAAGTCAGTTTAAAGCACAGTTGGCAATTCTTATTGATGGTATGCTCACTCTTGTACATCTGTAATGTCTCATTTATTCTACATCAATGGATCATCTCCACTTTAAAGTGAAGTTTCTGGCATTTGGCGTTAATTGTTAGCAACGTTTTTTTGAACGGGCCTATAACGACAGACACTTTAGCTGGAACACAACCGACCCCCATCTTTGGACATCTATTTGTAATTTCCAATCTGTACTGCAGAGCGTTCATGGATACACCGGAAGGCAGAGGGCTGGATCTCCCAGTATTGCACGGGGTTGCTGAAGAGGCTCACGCCAGAATAGCTGGCCTTTTTGGTGTTGTAGCCAAGAGGGCAAAAGTCGTTGATACCAATGGAAGCAATTTTGTTGTTATGGAGGTAGACCACCTGAAAAGCATACAAGTACTGAAGTGAGAAATTGAGCTATCATGGTAAATAAGATAAATTATTTCATATTAAATGCTTCACATGTGTTTTGGCAACATTATACAAACGTGTCTCCTTTCCAAACAAATCCTTGTCTCTGTTTACTTTTTAAAATATCTAGCATACACCCAATTGACATAATTTCTACAGAAAGTGCACAGACTTGGCAAGGCAGTCTAGTAATGTTACTGTTAGCTGGTGGTACTGTAACCAAAAGAGGAGCCAAAGATGTGGAAGTACTAATACAGTATGGTGGCTCAGGAGTATACACTGTATACAGAGTATTCAGCGAATACATTGTATTCATTGCCAATTTTTTTCTCTCCAGCTCTAATATTTTCATTCTCATGAGTGCAACTATATAAGACTCAGAGCCACTAAAGTAACCACTAATGATGATTTAAAGTAGCTGATGAATATTATTTTGCTCCAGATTCACTATTTCTGGAGAATTTTTCCAAGCTACATGCAGGGGGTAATTTACATTTGTGAGTCTTCATTCTTTGAGAGTTTTCTTTCCTGTAAAATCTTAGCTCTGGTGAAAATGGATTTTTAATTGGCTCCCAAGAGTCAATATTTCTAGATACCTGGCCAAAAGGACCTGAAAAATACCGGTGATGTGAAATGTCTATTTTGTCTATTTGCCCTCCTGATGGCACTGTTTTGTGAGGTAACAAGGGAAAGGTTGCAAAACGTCACTTAGTAGAAAAAAAAAAAAAAAGCCAACAGAACAAATGTTCTTAGAAATTGTATTTTGAGTAAAGAGGAAACCAAAGTACACAAATAATCCCATATTTGTTGTGGCCCCTCAGACATACAGAGACAACAAATATATACATTCAGATCTATACACCTCCATAATCATTTCCACAAAAAAAACCCCAGAATAAGAGTCTTCCTGCTGTATTCAACACTTCCTTGATAATTCAAGCATTTACGAAACATGCATCAAGTTAAAAATAATGTGCACATTTCTGTTCAAGACTGAGTAAACACACAAATACCATTAGGAATCTTTCAACAATTGCTTTCTGAGACTGATAAACTTGACTCTCTGAGTATGATAACCTTTACCTGTATATATTTGTGATCTCCCAGTCCACTGGGTACTCTGACAAGTTCATTGTTGTTCAAGTGGAGCTCCCTCAGATGAGGTACATTGTTAAGAGAGCCATTCTCAACTGAAGAAATACTGTTAAAACTGAGACCCAGTCTGAAAAAGTTTAAAAAAAATAAATAAATGAGGAAATAACAACAACAAAAAAGTGTTAAACTTGCCCACATAACTATCTTGGTTTGACTGCTTCTCTACACTGCTGTTGCAGAACAGACCTGGCTAATTTTCAGAATTACGTGTGAGCTAGGTAGAGCTAGGTTAAATAAAAAAAAATTAAATAAGTTTGACATGTGATGTGAACAGTCATAATTATCATTATATTATTCAACTTGTGCTTATGATACTGCATACTTTGATGAGCTACGTGACTAATCCTGGTGTAGATACCTACTGTTCACCTCCATAGGCACCAGTTTTTCTTTAAAAGCTGAAACACTGAATAAGTGATAATTGTAACTTTAGGAGCACTGTCTGAAACTTTTTGCCAAACTACATAACCCATGTACCCAGAACTGTTAAGCTTAAAACTCCACCACATCCTTCTAAGATGCTTAACTAGTTAGAGCCCTGTTACATGCTGGAAACATGAGCTCAGTCATACTTCATGATCCCTTTAGCAGGACACAGAAGTGGCACTTACACATTTCCCCTAAGTTCCAATCCAGAGTTTGCATCACAAAATCATCCTTTCTGCTTTACACATCCACCTACTAGATTTATAGCATAATTTAAGTTCAATTTGGACAATCTGTTTCTATTTGTGTATTTCTGTGTTGATAGTATTTTGGTTTGTGATTACTAAACTACAGAAATTTTTACAGAGCCTCTGATAATTTAAAATATTCTGTGTTGCAGTAAAGAAATCAGTAACAATACTTCAGGAGCTGTCATCATCAGGAGTATTGTAATTTTAGAAAATTATTTCTATAAACGCTAAACTTAATAATCTATTTTGCTCTGTTTTCCTTTAAGCACTTTTTTTAATATTGAGGGGGAAAAATGCTCTGAGATTTATAAATAGCTTAGTCAAGAACAGAATTTAATATAGGCAATAATAAGAAACCTCATGTTAAAATAATTTGCTATGGAGGAGTATTTTAAAAAAGCCTTCTTCACAGTTATCTAATATCCTGCAATTCTTTGAGGGTTGCAGCAATTTCAGAAGTCAGGATCTGAAACTGGAATAAAACCACAGAACTGAAAATTCTTGTTTGATCTTTATGGCTGAGAGGTTTCCTAATATTAATTAGTATTACATATTATGCAAATAGTCTTATCATACTAATTTAAATGTGGCAATGTTTTCAAACTATTAAATGACAAAGGAGAATTTAATGAGAACTCTCACTTATATCAACACGAATTTACTTCACTCAGAAATCAATTCACTGTATGCCATCTCCTAGCCAGAATTTGATAACGAAGAATTTTCATGAAAAATTATTACAACAGACCTTCTTTTGAATAGAGTATACCAAGATTTAGGAAAAGTTGGGAAATTGTATCCTACAGAGCAATTTAGCTTGAAGTTATGCAGGATGCTTTAAAAGAACTTCAGTGATGAGTACTTACAGAGAATGTCTTTGAAAGGATTGGAAAAAAAGCCTCCACATTTTGTCAGAGGGCTATAAATTCTTGTTTAACACATATCTAAATATGTGCTCACTACATATGCAGGTCTACAAGCATATGTGTCAAACCTAGGATACCAGTATGAAAAAAAGCAGTTCTGACTGTCATATTAGTCTGTTGAAGAAAATAGTCCCTTTGCACAGTCTTATAGGGAAAGAATGAAATTATAGGAGTCAGTAGTGAAGTGGGCCTAAATCCCAGGAGGAGTGAAATTATATGTAGTTACATCTCCTCTAAATGTCTTACAAAAAATTCTCAGTCACTTGGGGCTATGTTTACAGATCAAGTAAATCCACATTATTGTGTGAAACAGAGGGTGATTAAGAGTGTTTGGAAACAATATGGTCTTCGTCTCCCTTCCCATAGGAAAAAAATGGGAAGAATTTGAAAAATCACTCTTGCTTCAGACATTGATATATTACTTCCTTTTTTATTAGTGAATAAGTAACATTTTCCCAGTGTTTCACTAGACCTTGTCCCAGTGCTCTAGATCATTGAAGAGCATCTAGACCAAAAACATATCTCAGCACTGAAGAAATTCTCAGATACTTTTTCACCTTTTCTCTCCACTATCCCTGCTGAATTATTTCCACTATGTTTTTGAAAGAATCTTCATGATGCTCAACACCATTATTATCATTATGGGCTTAGAATCATAGAGTCATTAAGGTAGGAAAAGACCTCTAAGACCACCAAGTCCAAACATTAATGCTGCCCCACGATGTCCACCCCTAAACAATGTCCCCAGGTGCCACATCCACATGCCTTTTGAACACTTCCAGGGATGGTGATTCCACCACTTCCCTGGGCAGCCTGTTGAAGTGCTTGACTACTCTTGCAGTGAAGAAATTTTTCCTAATATCTAAAACTCCCATTTGTTTGGTTCAAATTCCACTGTATGGAGCTAGACCATTTCAGTAAGCTTTATTAGAATATAGACAGTAGTATATCAGATGTGTAATGTGAATGTCCTCTTGGAGCTCATTCCTGCATGTAATCAGCAAAGTCTTTGTGGGGTTTACCTTCATAAGAATATTGGTTTTTCACTGAAGCATTCTATGTAGTCTTTTGAAAGACTTAAGAGTTATTTTGCAAGGAAAACAAACAAAAAGGACAAATATTGTACATCTACTAGAATGCAAGAAAACTGAAAAGAGAATGAGCAATAGACCTACACCAAGCTCTTGCATGAAGAATTTTACAGTTTAAAATTCCTTAACACAGTCAGAAAAATTACTCGTTTCTCAAAGTTTATCTGTGCTTAAGGACAGCTATTGGACTGTCAGGCTTGAGTTGGCATGAACAAGGTTGTCTGAACCTGTCCTAACATCACTGAAAACTTAGACACATAATAAAAGATGGGGGTTTTTATGCTGGGCTGGAGCTCTTCCATAACTCCCTCCTTTCTTCATCTGTTTAGTTTTGTGCAATGTGCTCCTTGTTCACCAATGTGTGTATTTCCTTACCTCACACTTTCGCAAAAGAGCATCTCTGACTATGCTTAGGTTACCTGCTTAAGCACAGGGCAGAGAATGGCTTAAAACTTGGAGCTTGCTCTGAGCAGCTCCACATTCCCACATCATGCTCAACAGAGTATCTTGTTTCTCCATACAGTACAGCCACAATAGAAGCAGCCCAAGTTTAGATATTTTTAGGAGTCCATTGGCACTTGCTGTTTAAAACTTTATGTCTTGAGCCAGACTTCCAACAATGTTGTCCATGTGATGATGCCTGTGGTGTTTTCCAAGTGTGAATGACAAAAACAGAAAAACTGTGTCATCTGTAGGACAGCTCATATGTCCCACAACCCCCAACTCCAGTAATGTAAATTACTCTCTACCTGAGTAGTTATCATCTTGTTTTGGTTTTGGAAGTTTTCTTCACAATTTCTCTGAAGAATATTATATTCTATACTAAACCTCTATAAAAAAAATAACTGCTTCATACTCCTCTAATCCATGATTATAATATTTTTATTTTTCCATTAAAATCTAAGACAGATTTATTTTTTTGAGTCTGTGATAAATATGAATGTAAAACATAGGATGAAATGTCTTAATTTATAAGCTATTCTAAGCTTTATATCTTGGAATTTTCAGATTCAAAGTGTTAGGTTATTATATACTTGATTGCATTGAACTGCTGTCCAAGCTACCATAAATAATAGTAAACTTAACTCCTGTTACTCAGTAATCTTTCTCTGATTTCTGGTTTCTACCCTCATTATGACAAGCAGAATGATTAAGACGAAAATCCATTAATTAGATCCAGTATTCTGAGTAAAAGTCTGATTATCAGTCTTTTTTAAAACTATTTTCATAATAAATTTTTAAAGTATTAAATTACAAAAATTACTTGTAGTAAAGACCCATATGACTCTGCTATGTGTTTTTTGATATGAATGAATTCACAAATCATTCTGTATAAGGATTTTTTGGGAATTGTCCTTTTATTTTCCTTCAGTTAGAGAAACTTATTCAACAACATAGTCACAGATTAGCAGAGTAATGTCACTCTGACAGTAACAATTTTTCAATTAAATTTTATGATTTTTGTTTCTTAATCATGTTCCTGGACTCACTGCAAACCTGCCTTTCTTGAGAAACAACGGAGCCACTGTTGAAAGTAGTTTTGGCTCCCATGTACTTTTTCTGCCAGTTTCCAAGCAAACTGCATGAGCATTGCTGTGCTCCAAGAATACTGCATGAACTAAAAATGGACACACAATGAAAGAAACATGATATAATTTTAAAAATCTAATTGCCCTTGTTTGAGTGTTTGTTTGGGTTTTATTGGGTTCTTTGGATTGGGTTTTTGTTTGGTTTTTTGTTTGTTGTAAATCAAATAAACAATTTTGCTGAGCATATAGCACTCATAATTGAAAACAGATTAAATGTTTTGTCAGGAAAATATAAGAACTGTTTCTTCTCTTCAATCAGTACACAAATCCTTAGAAGTCTTTCCTGTTAAGTTTTGATTATTTCAATGATTCTAATACTCATGAAGCCCAGACTGATGTTTTATAATTGTCTGTGTGGTGATTGTAATTTCAACTAATATTTTATGTGAAAAGAAGAAATTAATTCTTACTTTGCCAAGTTGGTGAGTCCAGAGAGACTTTCAGCATCAATTTTGCTGATTTTGTTACCATCAAGATGAAGTTCAGTAAGGGATGGAGGAAGGCCTGAAAGAGAGAACAACATCAAATTACTTTTGATTAAACTGGATTCTTGTATTTTTAAAAAATGCTTCTACTATACCAAGGGTCTTTCACAATTGACAAAAGATTTTTTCTAAACATGCCCATGAACAATTAACTAAATGAAATTAAGAACTTTCACAATCAGGGAAACTGAAAACAGCTAGTAAAAATTTATTTAGCATGAAATAAGACCAATCTCCTAGAGTCATTATAAAACGGTTAACTCTTGAAAAATACCTAAATTAAATTCTTCTCATTTATTACTTCTAACCTTCATGATTATCTAAATGGGACATATAAAGAACTCTCATTTTAGCCAGAATATCCACATACACAAATGTGCAAATGTGTGGCACCTAGATATCTAACAAGAAACAGCAGTAGAAAATGGAACTGCAAGTATGAGGCAAAATAATTTTAATGTTAGTTTAGTTAGGGTGCATACTACTTTGTAAATTCAATTTATCAGAAAAAAAAAAAAAAAGAAGAAACATATTTTACCTATCTGAGAGCATCGAAAGAACATCCAAAACAGGAAATATGGGAAGAAAAGAAAAAAAATAACAACCACTATTGTCTTTCAAAAAGTTTTCAGCCATTTCAAAACAATCTGTTGACTGAAGTATGAATAAATTGAATATAATTTCCTCTGTATTGGAAACATTCTTGTTTGCTTGTTTTTAATAAATTACAATGAAATTGTTCTTATTTTGAAGGAATTTTCAATTAAGTACTTTGAAAAATAGCAAAGGTTTCTGTTTTGTTATAGGGAGAGTACTTTTGGCTTCAAACCCACAGACTTGTGGAGGGCTGATTTTATGTTTGTGCAACTTCAGTTAATTCCACATGAGTTTACAACTTTGTAATGTTAATCAGGCTAAACAACCAGGCTTGGAAGTTGGAAGTGTTCTTCTATTTTATATTTCAGCTATTAGACAAGAAAAGCAAAATAACATAAAATGACATTTTACAATCCACCTCTCATGGAGCTTCTTGTAACCAAAAGCCAAAATTTTCCAAACTAATAAACGTCATTTGGTCTAAAAATAGATACTTTAAGAACAGACTCACAAAGCTTCCACATTATTTTTTTCCCAAGTGAGTAGAAGTTATCACATTATACCTGTGCAAATCTCAGAAATGCTAATTGAATTTCTTACCCTTTGGGATGCTTGTAATGTTGGTGTCTGCGATACGGATGTAGGAGAGCCTCTTCATCCCCTGGAAAGCTCCGTTTTCAATGCCTGAACTCTTGATTGGATTGGTGCCTAGCTCTGCCAACAAAACATGGTTGTAAGCTGTGCTGCAGTGTAGGTACCTGTATTCTTCAGGTCAAAGCTAATTTGGAGGTATGATTTATTGGGACATTTGTTGGCTTTCTACATGTAATCACTGATCAAACTAAAAACAGTATCTTGAAAAAATATTCAGTTGTGTTTGTTATAATTTCTCATGCTCCTACCTAAGACAATCACTTGATTCAGTCCATTAAAGACAGCTTTCCTCAGCTTGGAGATCTCATTCTCATGAGCCCGTATCTCCTGGAGAGACTTCGGCATGTTTTCTGGGAGTTCCTTCAGGCTGTTCTTGGACAGGTAAAGTCTTTCCAGTTTCTTCAGAGGAGCAAATGCTAATGGGCTTATTTTGCTGATTTTGTTGTTGACAAGGATCAATGCCTGTAGAGTAATAATCAAGGAGATCTCAGATGATCACAAGGGAAATTATTTTGTGCTGAAACCTTTTAAAATTATTATTACTGTTGTTATTATTATTATTATTATTATTATTATTATTATTATTATTATTATTAT